>JAHRBU010000015.1:0-495481 GCA_019677095.1 Aureobasidium sp. SLJ-2021a | reverse complement strand
CCCCTCAGCTGCTGCCAAAGACGGAATGCGGGGTTGTCTGGAGAGCTTGCCGTTGGCAGAACTGACATCAGATTCGCTGTCTCCTTGCACGTTCTTGACAAACAAAGTGTAGACAGCATCCACGATTCGACATCCCGCCTCGATAGCATGTCGGCCAAGATCCAGAAGACGCTTGCGCGACAGCAAGAAAAGTACGCGCCTGTGCACACCACTCACAGCACGCAGCTGACAGCAGCTCCAGGGTCAAGGAGGGCCAATTCTACGAAGCCCACCAGCAACTGCGCGTCATCGCATCCCGCTACACAAAGTCGAGCGACTGGGCCTCTGCAGTCGATCTGCTCGCGTCGGGTGCCTCTATGCTCCTCAAGGCTGGTCAAGGAGCTTCTGGAGGCGACCTCTGCATGTTCCTGATGGACGTCTACGCCAAGGCCGAACTGAAGCCCGACACGACGAACAAGGCACGCCTGCTGAGTCTGCTGCGCGAGTTCCCCGAAGGAGAACCCACGAGGAAGAGATTTGCTGGAGAAGTCATTGGGTACACACAATAGCCCGTCACGCGCTTGCCCACCAAGCTGATCAAACTGCAGATGGTCATCAAAGTTGGGCGAGTACCCAGCTGGAGACCCCGAGCTACACCACGTTGTAGGCACACTCTATGCCGCTGGTACGTCTCGACACAGACGCGGGCATGAATCGGACGACTGACAGCAGACCAGACGGCGAGGCTGTCGAAGCAGAAAAACACCTCACACTTGGAACCGCAGACTCGCCAGCAACCTTTGCATCGCTCGAATATGACTGGTACGCATCGGATGAGCCTTCGACCGCTCCACTCTACGCCGCTCGTGTTGTGTTCCCCTATCTGTTGGTTGGCAACCTCCGTGCCGCAAACAAGGCTTTCCTGCTCTTCACATCCAAATTGTCGTCGTCGAATCCTGGCCTTGGTGTGCAAGAAGTCGGCTCCGCCTCGTCCGACTTACGTGTTTATCCCAGCCTTCCATTACTCAACTTCCTCGGCCTTCTCCTACTAGCCATCGAGAAAGGATCCGCCGATGTTTTCAAACAGCTCAAAAGTCACTACGCTTCGCACATCAAGGACGCTGGAAACTGGAATGAGGCACTCGCTCAGGTCGGAGAAATGTATTTCGGCATCAAGATCCCTAGCCAGAGCAACCCGCTGTTCGACATGATGAGTTCGTTCATGGGGGGAGGCGGCTCAGGTGGTCAGAAGCCGGCCAGCAGAAGAGTAGAGGCGGCACCAGCACCTGCTCCTGCATTGGATTGAGACGGTTGTTTTTCGAGTTGATTCATCGGACGAGTAGCTGATGCAGATAGACATGACTTTGTCGAGCTCGCTTGTTGGTATCACATGGCTTCATGACCCCAGATGCGCTTTTTGAACGTTGTGCTACTCGTCCCGACTGCTGTGTAGTTGTAATTGAATACCTAGCACGCGTAAGTAGACGTTTGTTGGTTGTAAGCACCGGACATAAACGGCTTTTTCGGAAGCATGGCAAGGCCAAGCTTTTAAACGGTTCCTGAGTGGACCGAGCAATCGTCACCAACTCACAAGATCGATTGGATTCTGACGGCAGATTGCAGCTGGTGCCCTGTGCCTTCCTTCTTCTTTCTATCCATCGGTCGACGTGCCTGCCTCTGTACCGCCATCACACGACCCCCCATCGAGCACCCATGCGCGACTCGTCGGCATACCAGACGGTGTTGCAGTCTCCAGCCGGCTTGCATTACCTCGGCGTTTCGCATCACCCAAGTCAGCGTCAGCCACTATGCCGCAATGCTGAAGGATGGGGTCCCATCAGCCCTTTCCGCTATGACTTCACGCCCTGCTTCCTCGACGTCTGGATCGCTTCCGTCTCTGCGTTTGGTCTCGTCTTCGGAGCCGGTGCAATCTACTACCTGTTGAAGAAATGCAGCCCTCAGCCCGTCAAGCAAGATTGGCACTTCTACACAAAGCTGTCCGTCCTCGCCGCCCTGTGCGCCACCACCCTCCTCCAGGCCATCTTCCAGCTTGTCAACTTTGGCAGCGTCTGGGCCGGCGACTTCCGTTTCTGGGCCACCGTCTTGAACCTCGCCGCCATCGCCGTCATCTTCTACATCCAGTACGTCGAACACTGGCGATCCCGTCAGGCCAATGGTGTCGTCCTGGTTTTCTGGCTGTTGCTTCTCATCGCATACGCCGTCAAGATGCGTTCTCTGGTCTCGCAGCAGCTGTACCGTACCCAACTCCCCTACTTCGCCACCTTTGCCGTCAGTGTCGCCCTGGCCGCTCTCGAGTTCGGCCTAGAGTGGCTTGTGCCCAAACGCCTGAGCGATTACGATGCTCTTGGAGACGAGGACGAGTGCCCCATGGAGTACGCCAACGTCTTCTCCATCCTCACCTTCTCCTGGATGACTCCGATGATGAAGTATGGCTACAAGAATTTCTTGACCCAGGATGAGCTGTGGAACCTTCGTAAAAGAGATACAACCGCTGCAACCACTCAGGCCTTCAACGATGCCTGGGAACAAGAGTTGAAAAAGAAGAAGCCGAGTCTCTGGATTGCCCTGGCTCGTGGCTTTGGTGGTCCATACGTCCGCGGTGCAATGATCAAGACAATCTCGGACATTCTGGCCTTCGCTCAGCCCCAGCTTTTGCGTCTCTTGATCTCCTTCGTGGACTCGTACCGTACCGAAACCCCTCAGCCCCCTATCCGAGGAGCCGCGATCGCTCTTTCCATGTTCGCTGTATCCGTTTCTCAAACACTTGCTTTGCACCAGTATTTCCAGAGAGCCTTCGAGACTGGCATGCGCATTCGTTCGTCATTGACCGCCGCGATTTATCACAAGTCGATGCGCCTCTCAAACGAGGGCAGATCATCAAAGTCTACTGGAGACATTGTCAATTACATGGCTGTCGATACCCAGCGTCTTCAGGACCTTGCGCAGTATGGTATGCAGCTGTGGTCTGCGCCTTTCCAAATCACGCTATGTATGATTTCACTCTACCAGCTTGTAGGACTGAGCATGTTCGCTGGTGTTGGCGCCATGATCGCCATGATCCCCATCAATGGTGTTATCGCACGCATCTCGAAGAATTTGCAAAAAAAGCAGATGAAGAACAAGGACTCGAGAACGCGTCTGATGACTGAAATTTTGAGCAACATGAAGTCCATCAAGCTTTACGCCTGGACTACCGCTTTCATGAACAAGCTGAACTACATTCGTAACGACTTGGAGCTCAACACTCTTCGTAAGATCGGTGCCTCTATGGCCCTGGCGAACTTCACCTGGTCAACAACTCCTTTCTTCGTATCCTGCTCAACCTTTGCGGTCTTCGTCCTCACTGGTAACAAAGCGCTTACGACAGACATTGTGTTCCCTGCACTAACACTCTTCAACCTCCTTACCTTCCCTCTGGCCATCTTGCCCATGGTTATCACATCCATCATCGAAGCAAGCGTTGCCGTCAACCGTTTGACAGACTTCTTTGTTGCACCCGAGTTGCAGCGTGACGCCGTGCTCAAGTATGATGCAGTGACCGAGCGTGGTGAAGAAGCCGTCCGCATTCGTGACGCGACATTTACCTGGAACAGCAACGACACTCGTAATGCTCTTGAGAACATCTCCTTCTCTGCTCACAAGGGTGAACTTTCTTGTGTAGTTGGCCGTGTTGGAGCAGGCAAGTCTTCCTTCCTGCAAACTCTTCTGGGTGACCTTTACAAGATCAAGGGCGAGGTTGTCCTGCGTGGAAAGGTGGCCTATGTTGCCCAGTCTCCGTGGGTCATGAATGCCAGCGTCAGGGAGAATATTGTTTTCGGCTACCGTTGGGATCCCCAGTTCTACGAAAAGACTGTCCATGCTTGCGCTCTGAAGGAAGATTTTGCATCTCTGCCAGACGGCGATCAAACCGAGGTCGGTGAACGTGGAATTTCTTTGTCCGGCGGCCAGAAAGCTCGTTTGACTCTGGCCCGAGCTGTCTATGCTAGAGCGGATGTTTACCTTCTTGACGACGTCTTGTCCGCTGTTGATCAGCACGTCGGAAGACATCTGATCGACAATGTTCTGGGTCCCAATGGTCTTCTTAGTGGAAGAACGAGGATTTTGGCTACAAACTCTCTGCCCGTCTTGATGGAAGCCAATTACATTGTCCTTTTGCGTGAAGGTCGCATCTTGGAACGTGGCACCTACGAGCAACTCATGGCTATGAAGGGAGAGATCTCTCAGCTCATCAAGACTGCTAGCAACGAGGAGTCTCAGAGCGAGTCGCAAAGTGAAGCACCAGACAGCGACGACTCGGCCACTGTCTTCGAAACCGACCCGAACTCCGCTCAAGGCGAATTGGAGATTACGCAGGCCGAAGAAGGCGAAACTCAACTTGCCCCCATCAACACTGGTGGTGGCCGCCCGGCTCGCAGGGCAAGCGGACTCTCCTTACGTCGTGCGAGCACTGCAAGTTTCGCTGGGCCTCGCGGTAAGCTCACAGATGAGGAAGGCACTGCCGGTCTCAAAAGCAAGCAAAACAAAGAATTTTCCGAACAGGGTAAGGTCAAGTGGTCTGTCTACTCAGAATACGCCAAGACTAGCAATTTGGTCGCTGTCGCCATCTACCTCGTCACCCTGGTTGGAGCTCAGACTGCTCAAATTGGTAAGTATTTCCCGGGTTGTGCCAATATAGCTATCTAACCATTTCGACAGGCGGCAGTGTTTGGCTCAAGAACTGGTCCGAGATTAACGGCAGATATGGTGGCAATCCTCACGTAGGAAAGTACATCGGCATTTATTTCGCCTTCGGTATTGGCTCCGCTGCCCTGGTTGTTGTACAGACACTGATTCTGTGGATATTCTGCTCAATCGAGGTAGTTGCATCAGACTTGCGTTCCGGGCCGTCACGCTAACACTTCGTCTTCTGCAGGCCTCGCGTAAGCTTCACGAACGAATGGCCTATGCTATCTTCAGGTCACCTATGACCTTCTTCGAGACTACCCCGGCCGGACGCATTCTGAACCGCTTTTCAAGGTGAGTGACTTCCTCTCGTCCCTGCATTTCTCCGCTGTTGTATTCCATCAAGTACCGGATATGTCACAATGCCGCACGTGCAATTTCCCAATCACCGGGTCGATGCTAACCCTACATCTTCACAGTGACATATACCGCATCGATGAAGTCTTGGCGTAAGTCTTCGGCATGTGTCAGAGCCTGCTAAACTGGTGAGCTGACCTGATTCATTAGTCGTACCTTCAACATGCTCTTCGTTAACTCGGCACGAGGTATGTTGTGTTCCGATGCTAGCGCAAGCAAAATGCAGACATTGACTGACCGGTACAGCTCTCTTCACCCTGGTCGTCATCTCAATGTCAACGCCAGCGTTCATCGCGCTGATTGTGCCATTGGGTGGTGTCTACCTCTATATCCAAAGGTACTACCTCAGGACTTCACGTGAACTCAAGCGTCTCGACAGTATCAGTCGCAGTCCAGTATATGCTCACTTCCAGGAATCTCTGAGTGGTATCAGCACAATTCGCGCTTATCAGCAAAGCAAGCGCTTTGCCATGGAGAACGAATGGCGTGTCGATGCTAATCTCAGAGCATACTTCCCTTCCATCAACGCGAACCGCTGGCTGGCAGTCCGTCTTGAGTTCATCGGTTCCGTCATCATCCTTGCTGCCGCCGGTTTCGCCATCATCTCGGTTTCCACGGGAAGTCATATATCTGCCGGCATTGTCGGCCTATCCATGTCCTATGCTTTGCAGATCACTCAATCGCTCAACTGGATTGTACGCCAGACGGTAGAGGTCGAAACCAACATTGTCTCGGTCGAGCGTGTCTTGGAGTACGCACGTCTGCCCAGTGAAGCACCTGAGATCATCTCAAAGCACAGGCCGCCGGTGAGCTGGCCTTCCAAGGGTGCAGTTTCGTTCAACAACTACAGCACCAGATATCGTGAAGGATTAGACTTGGTCTTGAAGAACGTAGACCTCAGCATCAAGTCACACGAGAAGATTGGTGTCGTAGGCCGAACAGGTGCCGGCAAGAGTTCTTTGACTCTTGCTCTGTTCCGCATTATAGAACCTACCGAAGGCGATATCACCATAGATGATCTGAGCACTAGCTCTATTGGTTTGTTGGATTTGAGAAGAAGGCTTGCCATCATTCCACAAGATGCTGCTCTCTTTGAGGGAACTATTCGCGACAACTTGGATCCAGGCCACGTCCACGACGACACTGAGCTCTGGAGTGCTCTAGGTATGTTGGAACGTCGTGCCTTGCTTTGCAACCACTAATGATCTGGTCAGATCACGCGCGCCTACGGGATCACGTGTCGAGCATGTCCGGAGGACTTGATGCTCAGATCCACGAAGGCGGATCTAACTTGAGTCAAGGCCAGCGCCAACTCGTTTCTTTGGCGCGTGCGTTGTTGACGCCGAGCAACATCTTGGTGCTTGATGAAGCAACCGTGAGTCTTTTGTCCTTTTAATCGCCATGTTTCAACCTACTAAATTGTTTCGTTCCAGGCCGCTGTCGATGTGGAGACGGATGCCTTGTTGCAGACCACACTCAGAAGCAACATGTTCAAGGATCGGACGATCATTACGATTGCGCACCGCATCAACACGATCCTTGACAGTGACCGCATCGTGGTACTCGACCACGGACGTGTGGCTGAATTCGATACGCCTTCCGAATTGGTCAAGAAGAAGGGCCTGTTTTACGAGTTGGTACGGGAGGCCGGCCTACTTGGTAGTGTCGATATCAGCAGCGCAGTGGAGTAGTTGGTAGACTTGCATAGACAAACGTTGCACAAGTACGAAGATAATTGCCCCCATGCAGGGAGAGAATTGACAGCTGTTATGTGTCTGTCACGTTAATTGCCCGGTGACAGCCTATGCACATCTCTCGGTGTCTCTGAAAGCGCCTGTCCGTCGTTTTCTTATCGTCGTTGGGGCCTTGTCTCTCCAGACGCCTCTGCTGAAAGCGATATTAACTGCGCTGTGTCTGTTGCAAGGAAGTGCTAACCGGGCGGCTCCCGACACGCGTGCGGCTCAGATCTCGCAAAATTACAGTACGAAGGGAAACGGCTATGGCCCGATCCGCAGAGGTTCAACCAGGGCAAGTAATAGAAGTCATGAAACAAATGCTCCCCAAAGAGCACCCAGGGACAAGAACTGTTCAGACGCTGGTCTTCTTCGACAGATGCAGTCTGCAGATGATAGATCTCTCAAGTAGCAACCGGGGTTCGGTCGCTGGTGTTTCCCGAAACAGCATGGCCTTGGTGGAGTGTGCATACCGGGGCTGCGCGGCTTATGGGGTCTGTTGTCCAGGGTCTTCTGATGGAATTCAACCGGCCCATCTCCAATGCAGTGTAACCATCCAAGCAAACATCCTCCAAGCCCGGACCTGCTCACTGTCTCGTCTCCCAACGACAGATCGAGGCTTGAGCCAGATCCAGGCGGGGAAGAAGTTCCCACCCGGAATTCAGTCTGCAGATCGGAACCGATGGCTGTGAAGACGAGGCCTGCACCATCCCACCATGGAGAGCAGAAGTGTCTGAAAAGATCGTCGAGCAAATTCAATTGGCATAGAAGCTTCCGACATTTTGCCAATTGGCTGACAAGCAAGCAGCCGCTTTCAGAGACGGGATGGTGTTTGCTTCGCATCGATCAAAACAGACCAAGCGAGACGAAAGGCCAAGCGGTTCGCGAGGCGTTTGATTCAATCTGTGATTCGGAGGCAGAAATTATCGGGGGTCGATCCAGCAAGACAATGCATCTGCATCTTGCAGGTCTTTGCGGTCTTTGCGAACGAACCGAACTGATGGAATTGAGATCTGTCGTATTGTATTGCTCTTTATTCTTGTTGAATCTATTAAGTCCTTCGGAACCGCTCTCTGGAAGAGGCTTGGAATCCTGATTCCGCCTTTCCTCGTCTTGTTTTCCTGTTCTTCTGTTTTTTTTTAACTCTCTTCTCGAATCATTCCATCCCGTCGGCAAACAAGGCAAGTGACAGCTGTTGTTGTAGCGCCGCGTGAAGACGCTACCGAGGTCACCCTTTCGATTTGCCTGAACCCCGCACCAGATCGTGGCATCCTCAGCCTATCGTTCTTGTTAGTCGATACTTTTTCCTTGTGTTGCCGTCCCTTTGCCTGTCATGCCTATCAACCCATCATTGCCTGGTGGCGTTGACAAGGCTTCGGGGTGTCCGACTCCTCCCAAAAGGAGCCCCTTCTGTCTCACGTCCTTGTTTTGCAAGTTTTCGTCACATTTTGGTCTCCTTGTCGTGGATTTTGTTTCGAACAGAAGCGCCCATCTTCATTTTCCCCCTAGCTGACCAGTTGTAGTCGAACGAAGCTCAGGCGCGACACGCGCTAGAAAAGCCAAACACCTGGCAGTTTTGGCCGCACGAGGGTGAGCTTAATCCGTTCCCGAGATCATCGTCCCGCTAACGTCCGTTTTGACTTTGTTAGTTGCGGAGAAAACTGATCAGTCCCTTGCATCTCTCTACAAGGGTAAAGCTCTATGCTATACGACGTCTCTTTGTAATTCAGACATGGTCTCGAGCTCTCAGCCTGCGAACAGGTACGACCGACGTGCTGGGGTTGGTAAGCAGCCGGGCAAATCTTCAACCTCTGGCATTTCTGTAAGCTACTCTTTCATGTTTCATGTTTCATGCCACTGACTGTTCCAGTACCGCCCTATAACATCGTCGAGGGATCAAGCTTCTTCACTGGATTGGTTAAGAAATGCCACGCTGGAACGTGATGACCCTGCTGCGGTGAGGAAAAAGAAGTATGTTGCGAACAGACTGGACAGCTTGCCCTCACACGTCCTGGATAGCTTTTACCAGGTTTGCATGAACAATGAAACCTCTTTGCCAGTCACAGCATTCGAACCGGCCCTAGACCCTCGAGCAGCGAGTATGTGTCTTAGCTTGAACTTGGATAGCATTCATGTCTGATGAGATGATAGGAATTCTGCAGATCGACGAAGAGTCAGCACAGCAAGATGGAAATGTTCAAGAAAACTCATCAAAGCGCAAGGCAATTGCTTCTGCGGAATCTTCCAATGAAGAGAACGAGGCAGAAGCTTGGTCAAATCATGGCAACATGCAGATCACACTGCACATTGCCAACCAGGACGAGGTGGTTCACTTTTTGAAAATGCGATTTACACAAATCCAGCAACTTGCGACCAAAGTCATCGCCAAGGCATGGATCAAAGCCATCTGCCCAAAGAAGCAAGCCAACTTCCCGTATGTTGACAGCAACCCAAGAGCAGATCAAAGCCAGAAACGTCGTCGACCACGTCACGATGGCGCTCCAAGAATCCCGCTGTTCTGGCCCGACGTCAAGTTGTGCCGGCACAAAGAACCTGATCATACAAGGAAGACTGGTGTGTTCGTCCACATGTTGACACGATACAGACCAGCTGACTTTCGGTAGAACGAACTCACCTCCTGGTCCATCTGCTCAGGCTGAATTGGACTGAGCAAGATTGGCTCAAATCCAATGGCAATGGCTCAGAAGTCCCTCGGAAAATCAAAAACCGCAACTGGGTTGGATTCTTGAGAGATGCTTTTCCGGTCAACAAGCTAGAGGAAGTGCAAGGCAGCAACCCGGACAAGGCAGCCATGCGAAGAAAGTACCTAAACCAGATCTACAAAGTTGCTGAAGACGAGCAGATGATGCGTCACAGAATGGGTACGTCGACACGCTCTCCTGTCCGAGATGGCCATATCTGACTATCGTACAGGCCCGGTGAATCAGAAAAGAAGTTACACTGCTGGTGCTGGTTGGGTTCCAGCAGGCTCGCAAGCTGCGACATCTGCGAGCCAGAGCGACCGCCAAGATAGTGAAGACGAAGAAGACTCGCCTGTTCTGAACTCATCCACGATGGCACGCACGAACTCCCATTCAGAAAACTACGCCATGTCATCGGAATCCGAGGAGCAAGCAGATGACTCTGGATCGACATGCTCATACTCCGGCATCGAAGTCATCAAGGAGGCCAAGGTCGAGCAGGTACCTTTCGGCGGATTCTTTCCAAGAGACGAAGTCGCAGTGGCCGGTCCTAGCCATGGTCCAGAGTTGAAGTTTGATCCTGCAAATGAGCCACTAACAGTGTCACTCGGGTCGGTGCCGTCTAGTGAGGACATGGATTACTATGAACCATCATGGGGTTGCAGTACGGCGATGGTCCAAAGAAGACCGGAAGTGTATCAGCAGTCTCAGTATGCTGGTACTCCCACTCCATGGTATGGAGGCACATGTATGGGCCATGCTCAAGGCCAGTCAGCCACTGCAGGCGTCAGCAATCAAGCTTGGAGCGACTACCGCCATGAATTTGGGCCGTTCCAACCAGCGACGCTTCCCGACAAAGTGATGACTGAAGCAGTATCTCACAACGCTGGATTCGGCAATATGCACCAGATGGCCGTGTCGGCGCCTTTTGTACAACCGGTGGTAACAGTGGCCAACGGGAACCAACACGCAATGTATCAAGGCTCCAGGATGCATTACACCCACGGAGCCTTTGAGCAGCACAGTCAGCCCGGGTACACGGGTACGCCGCACCAGGAGATGTACAGCGCGTGGCTTTGAAGGACGGGTTAGTTTTTGGGTGAAGAGAAGAACGGCAACGATGACGACAAACACGACAGCAACGAGACTGACGATATTGATGAAATTGCATGGGGCTCGGTGGAAAAAGCAGACACGCGGAGGCGCCTGGAGATGGTAATTGCTTGCACAGCTAGTGGTGTTTGTTTAATGTCGGTGTCTCTTTCTCTTTGGAGATGGATTTCCTTTGGTCATGGGCATCTGAACATGGTTGATGATTAGCACGGATATGGATAACGAGAAATGTCGAAGGAGCAACAGCAGATAGCGGATTAATGGGACAAAGTGCATCTGTAGTCGAAGTGGTGGGAGAAGCAGGAAGGTTATCTTGATTGACTTCACGGTTAATCTCCGGCGTTCCGACTTGTGGAAATTGATACCGACACCTTTCGCATCTTCGCGTCGCTACAGACCCTCTTACAGAGTCTTTACTCTAGAGACCAGTATAATAGCACGAATCTCGTCAATCTCCCTCGATTCACTACTTGACTAAGGCCAAGTCACGCAAGGGCACATCAGCCATCATTAACAGATTCGTAGCCCACGTTTTTCCTATGCTTTGATCGATATGCTTTAAGCTCCTTTTTAGGAACCATTGCTATTGCAAGCACATACGGCCACAGCCAGCTGGAAACTGGACACTCTTCGCGTGTACTAGCTTACATCACGTAATTCACTAGCGTGTCACATATATATTCTCAGTAAGCCCATGTCTTGTTGGTCTCCCACCTTTTTTCGACACGATGGCAGAAACACGAAATACTCAACAAGATGAAGACGGACCTCCTTATCCGACATACAGTGAGCGCAAATTCGAGAACAACAAGAGACCATATTTCTTAGCAGCTTTCGAACGTTTGATATGGCCGGTCCGAGGCGAGTTCCCGTCCGCCATTTCGGTCATGACAGAGCCTCACCGAAACATTGGCACTCCGCAACCATTATTTAATCTAGAGACTGGAGAGTGGCATGAAATCGCCTCGCAATCGATTACGGATACAAAAGTCTCGTATCTCGAAGCATCCCTCGTGAATCTGGACTTTTGGGATCGTAAATGGGAGCGATTTCATATGGAGCATGCCGACCCAGCATACGACGAGTGCGAGTTTGTTACCTATGGCGATCTCGACAGTGACGTACGCCCTTTCGCAGAAGGACCTGAGCGGGAGGATGGCACGTGGAGTTGGGATGAGCTCTCAGACACAGAGATCCTTGTTCACTGCTGCGATGAGGACCGCCCACTGGGTAAACAAGGTCTCACGCTCGAAGTCCGCCCTTCGCCTGGGAACGATTTTGTCACGGTTAAGGACTACGTCGGCGCGGTACACCCCTGGCTTATGAGCATGCAGGATGATATCCTTGCTGCAATGCGGATAGCGGAGCCTGGATATCCGGCATCCACCGAGTGGAGGCTGAGCAATTCTTGCTTTGATGGCCCAAGGCATCAAATCATATCTCCCGAAGATTGGGAATCGATGAACCAGCCGAACCAACTTACATGGTAAATCTCGCAGTCGAAGTAGCGGTGTGTGTTGCGAGCGCCGTCGAGCAGTATGCGTTGCCGTAAGCGATCACGGTGCTCGCCACAGCTGTTCCACAGGCACCGTTTGCGCAATCGCGAAGCCCATACCCGAAGTTGGGATTATTACACAAGCAGTATGAATCCGGACTTGAACATCCCAGCGTTGAGTATTGAGCCTGCATGTTGTTAAAACAGGTCTGGCCACACGGAGGCAGCGCTGAGAAAGCTGTAGTTTTTAGGCTGGACGTAGAGGTCGTCGGACTGCGTGTGGTGGTGGTTGAACTCTGTTTGGTGGTTTGCAGGCTGGGCGTGGTGGTTGTCGAGCTTCGTGTGGTGGTTGTCGAGCTTCGTGTGGTGGTTGTCGAGCTTCGTGTGGTGGTTGTCGAGCTTCGTGTGGTGGTTGTCGAGCTTCGTGTGGTGGTTGTCGAGCTTCGTGCGGTGGTTGGCGAATTTAGCGGTACACTTGTCGTGCTCGGAGATGTACAGTTTCCGTACAAGGGTTGACTGTCGAGTCATGTCAGCAGCTGTGATACTTCAATTGCCTCTGCTTCGGATGCTGGAATGTGGAGCGCGGCGCGATTGATAGGGTCAACGCGCTCGCGAGGAGAATGCAGAACTCACCATCCTTGTCCACAGTCCGACGGATTTGAACCGCATATACCATGCATGTTGCAGCAATTGCCCCATGTTACATTGCAAGTGTTGTGATTCGACAAGATGAATTTCCTTTGGTCATGGGCATTTGAAGATGAATTTCCTTTGATCGTGGGCATCTGAACATGGTTTGATGATTAGCACGGCTATGGATAACGAGAAATGTCAAAGGACTGGGGGGGTAATCGGGCAACAGCAGATAGCGGATTAATGGGACAAAGTGCATCTGTAACTACTCGAAGTGGAGGGAGAAGCACATGCAACCGACAAAATGACATGGATGGCCCGGGCGCGGTTCCGTTTGCGGACAGGCCCAAGGGCATGCGTATGCGTATGCGCATTCTCGGTGCACAGCAACATCTGAAAGCAGCCTCGACATTATTGCAGCGCTGCCAACGTCAACGAGAAGCGGCAGTCGACGACGCTCCATGCCCTGCCAAACATAGCGACCCGGCGACAACCATGTCGTTTGTCAGTGCAGGCAGAGGCGGCAGCAGTCGCGGTCGCGCCTCATCACCCTTCGGAGCTCCAGCTGGTCCAAAGACAACGCGTCCATCCTTCGCTCCACGCGCCAGAGGAAACAACCAAGTCCGCTTCAATGCCCCGACGAGAGGCGCGAGTGAAAGAGGAGGCAGAGCATCGTTCCGCGGCAGCACTGCTCCACGAGGTCGAGGCAGAGGACGCGGCCAGCCAGCACCTGCGCCAACACCCTCGCCCTTTGCTGCGCCAACCCAAGCACAAACACCTGCACAATCGAGCCATGCCTCGTCTTCGTCCGCCTCCTCGTCCGCCTTCGCCGACCGCTTCCAGGCTGTACGATCCCTCCCACCATTCCATGGCTGATAATCTCTGACGCACGCTACAGCTCAAGAAGCGGCGCGAACAAGAACGCATCCACGCCATTGCCCAGGGCTTCCTGGCCGACCCCGACAAACCGCGCACCCTGGCCGAGGCCATCACTCCCGTAGGAACCTGCCCGGACATGTGCCCAGAGTTTGAACGTCTCGAGCGCATTGTGCAAAAGGACGTGTGGGGCCCCGAGCTCGACGACCAAGGTGCTCCCGCCGAGCAGCGCATGGTGAAGAAGTTCAGACGCGCCGCAGCTGGCATTGACGAGCAACTGCCTTCGGACTTGCGCCCTCCCGCTACCCTCAAAGAGACCGTCGACTTTCTCTTCAATGACATGGTCGCCAACGCCGAGTCTTTGGGCAGCGTACATCACTTTGTCTGGGATCGAACCCGCGCCGTCCGCAACGACTTCTCTATCCAACAAATCACGAAACCTGCTGATGTCAAGATTGCCATTGAATGCTACGAACGCATTGCCCGCTTCCACATTCTGTCACTACACCAGCTCGCTGTTCCAGACAAGCCCTACGACAAGTACGACTGGTACCAGGAGCGAGAGCAGCTGGACCGCACCCTCCTGTCTCTGATGCAATATTACGACGACTCGCGCGGGCGCGTCGAGTGCAAGAACGAGGCCGAGTTCCGTGCATACCTCATCATTTTCCAAGCCCAGGACCCAACTCCCGATTTGGAAGAAAGAGTCAATACCTGGCCAATCTCTGTCAAATCTGACAGGCGTGTGAGGATCGCTCTCCATCTCAACTCTGCCGCGTCAAACATCGTGGACCCTCAGGGTCCGTTGAAACCTCGTGCTGTCTACACTGTTGCACGAGAAGACTGGGCTCAGTTTTTCGACCTCGTTCGCTCCAACAAGGTCTCCTACCTCATGGCCTGTGTATCGGAAATCTACTTCAAACTCGTGCGACGAACCGCTCTGAATGCCATCTGGCGTGGCTTCAAGGGCCAGGTCTTCGAGTTCACCCTGTCCTTGATGACCCGCGTTCTCGGCTTCGACGACACTGAACAAACCGAGACTTTCTGTCAGCATTTTGGCTTTGTCTTCAAGGAATCCAACACTGGAGGCGAACATTTCTTGGATCTAGATTCTGTCAAGGGCAAAACCTTTCCTCCAGAGACTCCTGGTTTAGACCATCAAACTTTCTCGGAAGACCTGGTCGAGATAAAGCGTATGGGCCGCAACTTTTCTGCTGTAATAGGTGGATATACAGCAGCGGAAGCGCAAAACTCAGGCTTAATCGACGTCAATTACGACAGTCAGATGGAAGATCATGTGGATGATCATGTGGATGATCAAGCCGAAGACAGCCAAAGTGAAGAGGATCCTGACTCTCTCTTTGTTCCAGAGGGACCGTCTAAACCATCATTTGGAACGGCGGCAGCCGTGTCGTCGTCGCCTTTCGCAAGTCCCTTCGTTTCGAACAAACCGCCTGGAGCAGCTCAACTGCCATCACTCTTTTCTCAACCGAAACCCACGACGTCTGGCTTCGGCCAGCCTTCAGCTTCAACTGGCTTCAGTTTTGGAAAGCCCTTCGTCAATTCAACTCCCCCAGAGGCATCCCCTTCTGCTGCTACGTCTTCATTCGCTTCCGTCTTTGACCAGCAGCCCGGCAGTAAAGGTGCCAGTCCTTCTTCGAATCCTTTCACTTCCGCGAATCCCGCCATCACCCCCGAGACTTGCACTAGAACGGAACAACCGTCTAAGCCATCCGCCAGTCTGTTCTCTTTCACAAACCCCACCGCTGCCGATGACAAGGCATCATTAAAACCTTCACCTACACAAGCAGGGGCATTTGAACCTACAAACTCTGTGAAAGGTCCATCTTTATGGGGAACTCCTGCCTCGAACGCTAGTCAGCAAACTGCATCCGTTGCCGCTCCGACACCATCTCTCTTCCAAGTTCCTTCAACTCAATCGCCACCGAAACCTTCATTCAGCTTCTCTTCTACCTCCCAAACGACTGCACAGCCTTTACAATCTCCTCCGGCTCCTTCAAAGAGCCCTTTCAGTTTTTCTTCCGCCACAGGTGATGCGGGCAGTTCACCAAAGCCAACACAACAACCAGTTGAACCCATACAAATCTCTGCCTCTCTTTTCAGCCAACCTCCTAGCGTCCCCAGTGAAGCACCTGCTTTCTCTCAAGCTACGTCCTCCCCAGTTACAGTCAATGGCACTCCTGAAGTGCCAGTGGTCAATGCATCTCCTTTCGGATCAAGGCTTCCGCAATTCAGTCTCAGCCAGCCTACTCAGCCCAAAAAGCCGAGCCCATTATCACAGTCATTGTCCTTGGACGACAAAGGTGAAAGCACGACATCAAAAGCTCCAACTGCATCGCTGTTCCCGTCTTCTGTTGAACCAGTATCGCAGACCTCCGTTGCCCCTCTACCCAAACCGACGAAGTCTAAAGATGAGATATTCGAGCAGCTTGCTCGAGAAGTCGTCCTGGATGCTGACAGAGGGTTGATCAGACAATTCGTCGAATACCATGCTCGTCAAACAGTCATGGGAGTCTACGATGAGCTATATATGGAAAGCATCCGGGAACTTGCGGATACTTTCAGAAGAGAGACGCTCTCTTATAGGTTTGGCAAAAGGTGGCGCGAGATCTGTTGGCGACGAAGATTGGCCCGGCAGGGCAGAGAACGTCGCAAACGCGCGAAAAAGGACCAGAACGCGCGCGAGCTGAAGAGAAAACTTGCTGCAGAGAAAGATGCTGTTGATGATTTCCTCAAGTCTACAAGGTCGGCTGCACACCTGGGAGCAAGCCTACGGAATTCCCAAGCCAGCCACATTGCCCAGAATGATTCCCACGTTCCTCTCGAGGAAGACACGGAAGCAACGGCAAGGAATTCATATGGAAACAAGAGACTGAAGAGCCTGGATAATATCGATCTCGAAACGCCGAAGAGGAAACAGCCAGCTGCGACTCCACGATCCAACTTCCTCAGTTTCAGTATGCTTGGCTCTCAAAACCGCCCAGCAATTTCCAGTACACCTTCTCGATCGAACTACTTCCGCTTGAAGGCCATGGGCATCAATCCTGGAGGAGAAGCAAATGCATCTCAGGCCAAGAAACGCTCAAGGGAGGACAGTGAGGAAACCCAAGCAGAAACACAACCTCCGAACAAAAAGCCTCAAACGCCACCATCAACTATAGAGACTCGTTCGTCAGATTTCGTACGCCCACCCGCTCCTGGCAGTGCTGTTACCAAGTCTCTCGGTGGTAGTCTAGCAGGCACAGAATCTCTTTCCAAGGCGCGCCAAGATGACGAAGAGCTCTTTGCCCGGGCGCGGGCTGCTAGACAAGCTATGGCCGATTCGAGTACATGGTATAGGTCAGAGATCCGGAAAGACGACGCTAGGCGCAAGGAAGAAGCGGTCCGCTCTTTAACCTCATCATCGATGGAGCGCGCTCGTGAACTTGCTCGTCTTCGCTCCGCAAAACCTGGTGCAGCATCGCCCGACGTTCCTGCTTATCGATTGAGAGAAAGCCGTTTTGTGCCACGGACGCAGTATAACCTAGCAATTGAGAAGGCGAAACAGAAGATTGAATCCAGGTCAAGAAGTCCGTCACGATTGTCAACGCCTAGAGCTTCTCAGTCTCCCAGCCGTTCAGCCGGGAAAAGCTTGCTGGCCTTGTCCGCGGTGACCACTCAAACTGATTCTCTTCCTGCTCAACTCGATGGACAGGACACTCAAGCGACAGACAGCATGACTCACTTCGCTGCTTTACACAAAGCGCCTGAAGATTCCGCATGGCAGTACGAGCCAACCTTTTTCGCCGAGTCTGTGGACCCGGCACTTTCCGAACCTGATTCCAACGGGCCTGGAAACAATCTCGAGAACCTGGCTCAGAACGCCATCAATGAGTATGTTGATTTAGGGTCGGACGATGAAAACGAAGACCTACAACACATACAACGCTCGGACCAGAGCACGTTCGAGGTCAACGACATGGTCGACACAGAAGCGTTTGCCGATGACGATGATGACGACGACGAGGAGGACAGCGAGGAAGCTCATGATGGAGGCGAAGAGTATGTAGGAGGATACGCTCAAAATCCTGAAGATTCCGAGGACGACGAGGTTTACGATGATGATCTTGAGGAGGAAGAAGAAGAAGAAGAAGAAGAGAGGCTTGAAGACTTCGACCAGGAAGACGAAGAAGAAGAAGAGGGATCGGATATGTCTGCCAACACTGTCAGCAACAACAACAACATCAAGGCAGGGACTGGCACAGCCGACGATGCATTTGAGCTTAGCGATTAGTGGTTGGACAAGAGACTTGATAAACCAGTCTGTGGGAAAATGTAACCAATTAACTGAAAATGTTTGAACGTTGAGCGAAGTTTCTGTTGAATTTTGTTCTTTGCATTCTGTGACTCTCTTGATGCGAAGACCTAGGGGTATCGAGGATGCGTCCAAATGAAAGATTGGGGATCAAACACGTCCATGGTTCTCGACTAGCAATGCCTTCATGTAATCGCTAGGTTCATATCTCCACTGCTGGTTGATGAGTGTCTTGCCCACCGAGTCCCGTAGTCGCGTCATGACTTCTGCTTTGGGTCGTTCGAGTTCTGGGATTGTTCGTCAGCTAGCAAAGGTAGAGACAATGGAGTGGACAGACCATGCTCGTCCCATCTCTTGCTGTTCCTTCCTCCAGCGGCAATTCCAGATGTCCAGTACTCTTGCACGAGACTCGTCAGACGTCGTTCATCCTCAAGGTCTTCCGTCCGTGAGTAAGAAGTCGAATCCAAAATGAAATCGGAGACCATACCTTCATCCTCTGCGCCATTGTCTTGTTCTCCTAAAGCAGGAACCTCGTACAAGTAGTTACCTCTTTCATCTCTCACGACCATATCTCGAAGAGGCTCAGGCTGATTCTCCGCGTCTGGTTCGATGGTCGTCTCGGTGGCTGCTCTGGCTCGTCTGGTCCGGGTCGCCCTACCAGCAGCAGCAGCGCGCCTGCTCATTCTGTCTCCCGCATCATCAGAGTCTTCGAGGACCAATTCGTTCAGATGGGTTGATGAGGGACCGGTGGTGATGGGGCGTCGTAAGGGTGCTGGAGCAAAGAGGCTGCGTGCGGCCGAATTGGCGCGCAAGGCATGGCTCCCGGAGCTGTATGTGTCGTGCAAGTGGCTTGTTGTGCGGGACGTGGGACGCCGTGGTGCATCATTGAAAGGGTCGTGTGGGCGGGGTGGCATATTTGTGAGTTGGAAGTATGTGTGTAGGGAGAGCGCGGGTGGTATCTGTAGGGTGGTTTAGATGATTTCAATGCTTGTTTGTTGTCGTCAACACGGACGGACGGCCCTTGGGATTATCAAAGTCACTGCGTGGATAGGAAATGGCAATGGTTGCTCCTGCCCAATATTCCCAAGGTCGGCACAATTGCCAATATCGCAGGCTGGTGTTTGGATGTGAATGACAAAAGGGTCAACCGGAAAGCATGAGCGGTACAGTACTTTGGATTACTGCTGATAGAAAGAGGAGAAGGGTTCATATATAGTTCAGGGTCCTGAGCAGAGAGGTGAAATTTTTGTGGTCTGTAATGTATCGCTCGGTCGGACAGCCAACGGCGAGCATATACCTGACAGTACAACAAGGATGTGAAGCTATCCAAGTCTGTGAAGTGGAAAAGATTCGAGTAGATACATAGGTAGTGTGCAGGAAAGGAGCGATGGGGGCCAGAGTGGTTCGTCGCACAGGCTCCGTCCGCCAAGGCGCTCAATCTGGCAGGAAGCGCCCCAAGTACCGACCAAAAGCCAAACGTAGCTGCAGCGAGAACAGGCAGCCCCTGGCATTCTCTTTGTTTGACCGTTGAGACGCTTTTCTATCCCGCCCGGTGCACCATCTGCTCGACCATTCCTTCTGCGACGCACCACCCGAGGACCGTCTGTCCGGTGCCTTCTTTCTTTCCGGCCAGCGTCCGCCATGCGCTAGCCCTGAATCTGACCACACAAAGCCCGTCTACACACCACTAGACCACCCACCATGTCGCTCTCACGCTCTCCTTCACCCAAACGAGGCGGCGGCTGGGCGAGTCCTGGACTCAATGCCAACTTTGCGCAGAGCAGAAGCTCCACCCCCGTGACATCGTACAGCCAGAACCACAGCGTCACCTGGGCCTCGGCCCAAGCACGAAGCCATCAGGTCAACGGATACCCAGCATATCAGGACGCCGGATCGGGCTTCTTTGGCAAGCACATGCGCAAAATCTCGGCGAGTCTGCCCTTCTTCAACAACGGCCCCAAGGATGAGCGCCAGGCCGAAAAGGAGAAGGCAGGCAGAGGCAGATGGACCCCTGCACGAGGAGGCCTCGTCGCCAAGATCAAGTCGATGCTCGGTCGCCATATGCTGAGATCAAAGTCTCGATTTGTCCTGGTCCTGGTCGTTTTGTTGCTCATTGTTTGTTTCTACACTACGCGTACGTCAGCCGGCCGGAGAGGTCCACATTTCAGCTTACTGACACAATGACACAGCATTGCACTATTGGTATCGAAGAAGCTCATGGCTAGGCGGCGGCAGCAAATTCGTCGTCATCCTAGCAGCCAACATGGGAGGAGGAGTCATGGAGTGGAAGGGACCTCGCGAGTGGGCGATTGAGCGCGACAGTGTGCGCAACAAGAAAAACTACGTGCACCGATGGGGCTATGAGTTGGAGATTGTCGACATGAGCACAAAGAAACGCTATGCGCACGAGTGGCGCGAGAGCTGGGAGAAGGTCGACACGATTCGCAACGCTATGCGCAAGTACCCGCACGCCGAGTGGTGAGTCTTGGTTCCCACAAGCAACGCAGAAGAGCAAAGCCTTACTCATGCAATGCAGGTTCTGGTGGCTGGACCTCAACACATTCATCATGGAGCCGTCGTACTCGCTGCAGCAGCACATCTTCAACAACCTGAACGACAACGTCTACCGCGACATCAACTTCTACAACCCTCTCAACATCTCGCACCCTCTGACCGCAGCCCATCTCGACCCCGAAAGTCTCTCGCCCGTCGGAGACGGCAAGCCCGACTCGATCAACCTCATTGTGCCCCAGGACTGCGGTGGCTTCAACCTGGGCTCCTTCTTTGTCAAGCGCTCGGCCTGGACAGACCGCCTTCTCGACATTTGGTGGGATCCCGTGGGCTACGAGCAAAAGCACATGGAGTGGGAACACAAGGAGCAAGATGCACTGGAGTACATGTACACCAACCAGCCGTGGGTGCGGCCCCACCTTGCCTTTATCCCCCAGCGCAAGGTCAACAGCTTCCCTCCTGGCGCGTGCGGCGACAATGGCGAAGACATGAACATCCACTATCACGAGCACGACCGCGACTTTGTCGTCAACATGGCAGGTTGCGAGTGGGGCAGAGACTGCTGGGGGGAAATGTACAACTACCGCCAACTGAGCAACAGGCTCAACCGCAACAATTGGGAGAAGTTCAAGGACGGTGTTTCTGGAGCCTTTTCTTTCGTCCAGTCCAAGAAGAAGGAGATTACAGGGACGGAAAAGGACAATGAGGAGAAGAAGGAGTCATGATGATATTGAAAGCGGACGATTGGGATACAGGGGGGAACATTTCGGAGTCATGTATACATTTGCAAAGCAAACCATGTTGATTTCTTGTGCCTGCCTCGCCTCTGCCCTGTCGGTTTGGATGCGTGTGTGTGCCCAGAAGTATCAAGTGTACAGGAGCCAGGGCGCAAGTGGCTGCTCGGCGATGGGGTGTGACGCTATGTTGTGCGCGCGCAAGAGAAGAAAGGAGACAGTGTATGACACGGCTGGGTGGTCGGTGATGGGTCGGGGCGGATGTAGAGAGACGGAGCCTGTGTCGAGTGGGGTCTGGTCCGGGGCACCATGTCTATGAGCGGTCGGGAGTGGTGTTCTGTTGCTCGAAGAGGTAGCCCTTGACCTTGGAGTGCTTCAATTGCTCGAGGTAGCGCTCTGGGATGCGTCAGACGGCTGCAACACGGTCGGTCGACAGACGGGGCAGGCACAAACCTCTGAGGTGACCGCACTTCTCGAGGTGGTTGACGCCCTCGCGGTAGTAGCACTTGCCCATCTCCTCTCGGAGCAGGCGGGCCATCATGCTCTGGACCCATTGCTCGCGCAGGACGGCATCCTGGGCTGCCTTGAGCTGCAAGTTGTTGTCGTAGTCGACGCCCTCGAATGTTGGCGGCACCTTGGGCTTCTGCATGCGGAACTGGATCGACTCGGGTGTCGGCATCTTGGGCGATGTGTGGATTGGACGGGTTTGGAGTGTTGCTACACGATTGCTCGTCGTCTGTCGTTCGTCGTCGTCGGTGTCGGTGTCGATGGGCCCGCCGTCACTGCACCAAGCGCAAAGTCCGGGAGAGGCGTCGACCAATCACAGCGTCGCGCCTTGCTTTTTGTTGCCCTTCTTCCACGACATGCTTGCCGACTTGCTCTTTTCCTTCTTGACGGCTATCTTTTCCACATGCTTTTCGACCCTTCTGTCAATTGCATCCTTTTCCGCTAGCATCGCTTGCGGTGCGCTGTAGCTGACTTTCCACTGCCATTCGTCGAATCGCACCACCTGCTGTTGCTCGAGCTGCTCTAGAAGCTCGCTTCGACGGCGCTGACATGTCCAACAGAGGCTTTCGATCTTGTTGCATTGGTAGGGGTGAGTCTTCAACTCGCACCCCGATGAACACGTCGAGACGGGTGAGATGGATGCATGTCTGCACATGATCAATGGCTGCTTGCTCATGCACGAATGCCCGCATGTCGTGAAGATGTACAACTTGTGATAGCACATTGCTTCTTTGGCTGCCTGCAAATACACTGCCAATCCGTTCGAGCCACACGGCTATGGTAGTTATAGTCCTTTGCAAAAGCAATTCCGTTTCCGGCAGTTGCTGCTTTCTCATGAGCCATGCAAGTTCTTTGTTCAAATCTCTTGCATCTTGCGTTGGAGTCTACACCTTTTGCTCCCTTGTGCAACACGACAGGAAAATCAGCAACTAGTCTGCTCATGGCTTGCCGTCTCAATTGTAACGTCTTGATACATGGTACGACAAGATCATTTTTTGACCCAGAGCCATGTCTCGAATACGCATGGAACATGTGCCTCGAGGCACCTATATCACGTTTCTTTGTCCTCTTTGTATGAACCACTTGGCTTTTCGCAGGCTCTCTACTTCAATGCCTTTTCCCACCTTCAAGGAGCACTCAACATGCAGACACTTGCCAGTTGCTTTGACTTTTAGTCTATCATCCACCAACACAACAATAGTGGACTTCGAACTGTACATACAAGCAACCACCCAAATCCAACAGTCATGGACACACCAACCAAGAGATTCAACTTCGGAACATCTTCAGAGCCCATCCACGTCTCCAAGGTCGCTCTGGCCATCATCATCACATTCGGCGTGGTCAGCCTGGTCGCTCTCGCAATAGCACTGTGGATTCTATTCCGCTTCACCTGCTCGGGTCGGGGAAGAAGGGCGGGTTATGCAGTCAGAGATGGACGAAACGAGCATACGGAATGGTGGAAGCATGCCAATCCTCCTGCCGAATCAACAAAGTCGTCTGAAATGTCCTATGTCGGCATCATACCCGCTCCCGAGCTAGCTCCGGAAGATGGAAAATTGAGAAGTCGATACAGCGGAGAGAAGAGTGCTTAGCGTTTGAGAAGAAGCTCAAGTGGCCTTGTTTCAGGGATGGACTGCTTTTTGTACACGTCGTGCTTGGAAAGGGGTGGTTTCTGTACATGTCCATATCATGTTGTTTGCAATACAACAAGTCAAGACGCTATGCAACACGCCACCTAGAGAGACTACTCAATACATAAATCAAAGGTTTCAATCCTCAACACTAACCGGTGCCTTTTCAGCAACAGCGGCTTCCTGATCTTGTGTCTTTGGGTGCTCTTCGTCCTCGTCGTCGGCTTCAGGAATAGCGGTGGATTGTTCAAGCTCTTTGATTTGGTCCGGATCTGCGAGGCTGACACTGCTTCCTCTGTGCTTTTGTTGGATAGAACCGGCAGGAGTGGCTGTGGTGGAGGCATCGTTCGACTCGACGGCGGTTAGAGGTGCGGATGACGGCGTGGTGGATGGTTCTTCTGCCTTTTCAGGTGCTGGCGTGTTCGAGGCCTGGGCGGCTGTGTCTTCAGCGGTGCGGATGCTCTCGGCCTTGGTGTCAGACGACGAGTTGATCGTCTCGGGCTTGGTAGCGGCGTCTGCTTCGGCCAGACTCGATTCCAAAGGAGCGACCTTGGTGTCGTTGACAGCGGGTGTAGGAGCGTTGCGTGCAGCACCTATACTGGCGGCTTGTGTAGCGGCCTCTTTCATTGACAGGCTCGTCATAGGCGACTGCAGAGGCTCGGTCTTGTCTTGGACTGAATTGGTGGCGGCGGTAGCGGTAGGCTTGATGGGGAGTTGGGCAGGGGGTTGAGTGGTAGGATGCATGGTGGCTCGAGTGGTCACTGCCTCACCACCTGGCGCAGGTGCAGAACCGGTGGGGGTCAAGTCGCCAATGTTCTCTTTGATCTCGCCAAACTCGTTCCATTCTTCGACTTCTTCGAGGTCCTAGATCGGAGAGGGTTAGGAAAGTGTGGCTCGCAAGACAGACGGCCAACGTACAGCTATCACGTAGCCTTCCTTGACCAGGGCAGGCAGCTTCTTGCCCCCAGATCGACGGCCCCAAAGACGCTTGGCCAATTCGTTTGTCGCCGTGTCAATGGCCATGAAGGGGATTCTGTTGGCATTGAGAATCGTCTCGATGCGCGATGTTGCCGTGATGATGTGTGAAGAGCCGGCCGTCAAGGACGTGAACAGAAACACTCTGCCATCCTTGTCCCATGCACTGAGGTCGTGTGGTGAAGTCATGTCGGTATGCGTCTGGAGTCTTGGTGTCTTGTTCTCTTGAGAGGGCAGGGGGAGTGTTTATTTCGAGGGGTCCCGGCCTCCTTCTGTGACGTTGTTACGCGCAGCTTCTGCGGGGTATCTTGTTTCAGCTCCATTAACGCGTATTTTTAGCAATGCCATTTGATCATGCTTGCTGTGATTGTGATTGCCAATTACTCCATAACAACTATCAGGTATATATCTTGATCCTCATGAATTGCAAATGCCTCCTTTTCTGTTCCCCCAGCCTAACGCCGCCCCCGTCACCCATCAATAGGCCTCGATCTGTTGAGCCATGCCAACCTGGCCAACCTGGCCAAGCGACATATTCTCCTTTGCAATGAAGAGGTTGCTGAGAGCATCACGCACCTCGAACTCTTCCAAGACGGCTCCAAAACTGCCAATTGTCAGCCGTGTTCCATCACCTTTGCCATGTCTGATCACTTACCCGTAGCATCTGACCTTTCCAGCAAGGTCGGCCTTGACAAGCTCAAAGTCCTGAGCCGTCATTTCCGAAACCCTGCTGTTTTGAAGAAGCAGCATCCACGCCATGACGGGCGTGAGTTCGCCCTCGAGGGGCAGCTGCGCGCTGAGGTCCAACAGCTTCATGAGGTCTGGAGCCTTGAGGTCGGGCATTCTGTGGCCGTATGGGTCTCCAGGCTTGTTCATGATGTGTGACGCCGGAGGGCACGTCGCCATCAGTGCGTGGCCGCACATGTGATCGTACTCTGTATCGTCGGGCCTCTCCATGGGGTGGTGGAATGGCTGTCCTTCAGGATTGTGTGAGCGGACCACGAGGTATTGCATGTGATCCATACAGGGCCGTTCGAGACTACGCAAAGGACCACGTCAGCCCAATCGCGAGACGATACAATAGCGGCAGTGGGGTAACGATGTAGATTATTGGTTCGGTGGGGGTGAGGGATAGGCTGCCCTGTTATAGGGCCGGCCTTGGGAGTCGTACGTCAAAACAAAATCAATGCCAATCTGGTCGTAGTCCAGATGCTGCGTGGGCAGTTGACTTGCACTCGCCATAGGCTTGGAATCCTGAGAGCGGAGAGGAGGGGGACTGAAGCCGGCAGTGCTTGAGTCTTGACGGTAGCTGCCAGAGATGCTGCCGCTGGAACTACCGTTGTACGATGCGGGCATGCCGCGCATTGCTGGAAGCGATTGCAGACTGTCGAGTGGAATTCCGTGGGCCAAAAGTAGTTCCTTGAGACGCTTGTTCTCGTTGACAACGGCGTCGCGATCGGAGATGCTGGATCCGTAGAGTTCCTTGAGACGGAGTACTTCGTGTTCAAGAGCCTTGATGTACATTTCCTTGCGTTCTCGGTGTGTTCTGGAATGGTCAGACACGGTATGGCAAGAGCAAATCGAGCACCGACTGGCATACCTCTGGGCTTGTCTGTTCAGTTCCTGTCTGCGGGTCAAGGCAGGTTTGCTATCGGGCTTGGGCCCACGTCGTTTTGGGGCTGCTCCATCTACGTTTGCGTAAGGGACCAAAGTTTGCTGCAAGATTTGTCAGGCGTCGCATACCTTTTGTTTGCTTCTTGTCGAGACCGAGGTTTTTCAAGAAACCGAAATTCGAGAGCGGACTCCTGTCGGAAGAATGCTGGCTCTCTGGAGATGTGTACATCAGCGCTGCATTGTTATCGGGGAGTGGTTCGTCAGGGGACATGGACTGCATCGAGACCTGAGCCATGGTGCATGCAAAGCGTTGACGACAAGACGCAAGAAGGGGCAGGAAGGGAACAAAACCGGGGTTGGTGGAAGGGGAGGCTTGATGATATACATAAAACGTGGAAACGTACCCAGATCATGAGCACTACTCGGTGCCTGGGGACCAACGTTAGGAGCCGACATGTCTAGCGCAAGGCTGTCGGTACAGAAGATTTGACTATCGAAGAGGCGCTGGCGAATCGCGACGGTCTGGAACGCTGGGGGAGAGGTCAGTCGTTAATGAACAGATCAATGACGATCTGGAAACTAGCACGGAGAGTTCCGCAAAAGGCCAGGTACATTTGTCATGCTAGACGAGGAAGCTTTCCCATGGACGCCGCCAAAGGACAGATTGAGAGTGGCAGGTGGGACTGAGAATGGACGACGGTGCAACTTACAGCAACTTTAGAACATCTGGGCAGGACAATATGGAACAAGGTGCTGTCTGGGGATCAAGATGGGTATAAGTGCAAACTGCTCGTCTCTGCGCGACGTGAGCGCGATCACACCAATCCTCGACTCGGCCGAATCCGTAGCAAGGCAGGTGATGAGGGACAACGGAAAGTGTCAACCGTTTCGTCCGGCGCGAGCCTGGGAGAGACAAGGACGATTCTCAGAACGGCAGCACGTCTCGGGCGTTGCGGTTGCTGTAGAAGCTGCTCGAAGCCACACCTTCTTCCGCGATGCTGTGTGTCAAGATCTTGATGCGGTAGCTCTCAAGAAAATGGTAGGAGAGAGAAAAACGAGCGGTCATGGCAGAGAAGAGAGATGAGAGGATGGCCGTGTTGCGCCAGAGTGGAGTCAAGGTCGGCGACCAGCGATCGTCCAAGCCATAAGCGATCTAGTGTTTGCCCTTTTCCGTGCCTCCATGTCGCGCCGCCTGTGCGAGCCGTCCCGCCGGATCTTTCTATCCTCCTCTTCGCAACCTGCACCGAGGCCAGCAGCGGTGACGCTCCAACAACGTAACACTTCTGCTGTACCGCGCACGCAGCCAGCCAGCCCTTGTGTTTGGAAGCTCCTTGGCGATGGCATCCCTGAACAGGCAAATCATTGCTTGCTTGTTCCTAATCTCGCGCTTTGTTTTTCTGACCTTTGGACCCTGGTTAGTCCACGTCCTGATCGCTGACGTTCTGTTGTCCTGCCTGCTTCCGTTCGCATTTGTCTTTCCCACCTACACCTACCATCTGGCCTCAACTATCGCCGAATCGGTATGGCGTGGAGTGCAGCGCATCTGCGAAGATTCGAACGGAGCGGACATCGCCTTGGCGGGAGATGAGTTGCCTGCGGGCGAGAGTGCAATCGTCGTCGCGAACCATGTGGAGTGGTCCGATTTCTACCTTATCCAAGCCCTGGCCATCCGCACCGGCACGCTAGGTCGCTGTCGATGGTTTGCAAAGAACACACTCAAATGGGTGCCCGTACTGGGTTGGGGTCTGGTGGTCATGGGCATGCCACTAGTCAGTCGCAGATGGTCCGACGATAAAGAAGAGATGGAGCGACTATTCAGTGGCATTAAGGAAAGAGGCTGGCCTATCTGTATGTGTTGTTTCCGCAAAGGTACATGATTTTGTTGAGATGACTGACCTCTCATAGGGCTTGTCTCTTTCAGCGAAGGAACACGGTACAGGCCAAAGAAGCATGTAGAAGCTGTTCGTTGGTGTGAAGCCAATGGAAAGTCACTACCTCAACACACTTTACATCCTCGCACAAAGGGGTTTGTTGCGACTGTTCATCAATTGCGCAAGACACCTCACGTGAAGGCTGTATACGACATTACGATCGCTTACGCCGAGGATGACAAGTTCATGTCCCCACCATCTTTCTTCAAAACCGTCTTTCAACCCAATTTGGCCCAGAGATATCGAATGTATGCTTACGTTCGACGCTATGAGTTAAGCTCTCTGCCCGAGACGGATGGCGAAATCACACAGTGGCTTGAAGATAGATGGACGGAGAAAGGTGAGAGACTGGCAAAGCTCAAGAAGTCACTAGACTATGGAGAACCATGGAAAGGCACAACAAGCAAAGTCTAGAGGGTCGATGTCACCTGTCGATATCCATCATCTGGTCTGGTATCTTTCGATCTCACCCCGACCAAGGCGCTTCTGACAATTCAAAGAGGCATAATATAGCTTGTCGCCTCTCAAGCTAATGTAATTATTCTACAAACAAGCATGCCTAGGTTCACATGATTCATGGATTCTCTCTTCACTGCTTCCACATCTGGCTACGAATTTGACTGGAAGCGTCCGGAAGATGAGTGAAATGATTGCATAATTTTTGCTCGCTTCACTAAGGTCCAACCTCCTCACTCCGTGGCGATGACTTCCTCATTCACCATCACAGTCGAGGGCTCTCCATGTCCTGGTTACAATATTGTTTACTCAACACACAATCCCTCGATCTGTATTGTAGCCCTGACACCCGAAACAATCTTCGTAGAGGTACCAAATCACCAACTCGATCTGACCACTGTGTACACATTGCGACTGACAAACTCAAGGCTGAAGACTCCGATCACTTGTTCCAGCCGACTGCAAACACTATACGAAAATCAACCATCAATATGGCGCCCAAGGAAAAAGCCCCTCCAGGCCCAGTCCACAAGTCTGTCAGCATTCTGATATCAGTACCAACAAGATCCTAACAAGTACAGGTACCTCACTACCGAAGATCTCTACACCTTCCGTATGAACCTCATCAAGACTCGCGAGATGACTTCGGTCATCGAGACGGCTTTCCAGCAACTCAACACCCAAATCAACAACATCAATGCCAATGGTCCTGTATCAACTGCCATCGACCCGATCAAGAGACAGATCCGTAGGTGTAAGGAAGCTGTCGAGGCTGCTATGGAGTCTGCTCGTTCCCAGGAGGAGTTTTCAGCAACTTACATCAAGCAAGGCCGCTTTGGCGACGCTCTTACTGCCATCAATGAGGGTCTGATCGTTCTTGGCGAACTGAAAAAGCCTCTCGTCGGCATTCGCGATCACCTTAACAATCTCAGTGCCAAAGGCCGCACCATCGTCACGGACGGCCTTCAACAAGTTGGCTTCGACAAGGAAATCGAAGCATGGGACACCAGCGTGAATGAGTGGACTGGACGCATGGTCGTGCCAACTTGGAAGCTCTAGATGCCATGAAGGCCTCCCTCGCAAGGATGTTGATACCAGGTCATCTGGTGTTGACAAGGTGATGGATCACTGCACAGCCACACAAAGTCTTGCTTGGGTTAGTCTTCTGTTCAAACTCCTCTTATGGCAACGCTCGATTAGCAATTAGACAGGCCTTGAGAATCCACATCGTCATCTATCATACTCAACCTCAATCTTGATACTGCTTTCTCTCCGTGTTCTAGGTTCTGTCACAAAAGACACAGAAAGACAACCAGCACCCTTGGCTTTATACACTTGTTCTGTAGAAGTGAGGAGAAGAGCCGGGTGTCAATTTCTGAGCGGGTGTTGACCGTCGTATCGATAGGAGAGTTCGTCATGGTCGAAGCGGCTTGTCCATCCTCTACACCGCATTCGCTCAGCTGGGATCGCGAACAAATCCAACTTTTCTAGCGCTCTACGTGCTCTTCATGTGCCCACTCGTGCTTGCAGACATGATGACTGCACACGTCGTTTTCTCTTGACGGGACTAAGGTATTGATTGGTTGGTTGGTTGATACATGGCAGTTTGCTATACCGACATCTTTGATAATACTCAGTCTTGACAGGGACGACCTTGGCCACTGACCTATAGATAGGCGTCACTTTGAACGCAACTCAAGAGAATAGATCTGTCGATGATTCTCTATTCAGAATACTCATCGGTACTTAGGGCCACTAGCGAGAAGATGGGCCAAACGACTGTCACAGAAACTCACTCGTCTTGCCGAATGGAAGTACTCAGTCAGTGAGCAGACTCTAAACCTTTTGAGGTACTGGCAAATCAAAGATTGGATGAAAGCAACTCTAGGATATCGTCTCCAAGACGAACGACCCTATGAGACGGAGCCGACTCCTTCTATGCAAGACTTGGTGGGTTGCCAGGATATCAAATTACAAGTATTATTCATCTTTCACAACCCATGTCCTCAAACTTGGCGGGCCGGGTGGCTTGCTGGCGCGGCGGCTCCAGCTGCAAAAAGATCCTTGTACCTTCTGATCCTTGCCAAACATCTGCCGTGCTGGAAGTGTTAAGGGCGAAGTAGTTCGCCGGCTCGCGGTTCCTCTTCTACTTCTATATCGCTTGGTCGATAAGTCGGCGGAACAGGATATAACTCAGAGAATACCATCAATTGTCACAAGAGCCGATACTCGATCGAAGGACTCGACGGGTCAGAACACCATATAAATGGAGAAACAGAAGAAAAAAGGCATCAGTGGTCTCTTGGGATCTCTGCTTCTCAAGGAGCCTTCAGGTTCTGCCTTCGCGAGAGCCCAAGCACAACACAAGCTTGCCACCAAACCCAGATCGACTACACCCACAACTCAGGACAAGCAAAGCACGTCCATGGAGAGTAGAAAGTCATCCCTCTCGACATCACACCTATCCATCACGTCTCGACCGTCGATAACGTCATCGTCTACATGTTCGAGGAGCAGTAAATCATGACAGTCCGTCCAGCCTGGAGACTCAGCATAGGACGATACCCCGCAACCAAGCGATTCAAGGAATCAACCTTCGCGACTACACGACCCTATCGAACGCAGTCGAAGCATCAAACCAATCTGCCGGCCTTCCCAGCCTCACCATATCACAACTCGATGATGCCATGTCACACAGCGACAGCCAGATGCATGAGACGATCCAAGCCGAGGGTCAGACTCGGAGCCTGCAACATCAATACATGAACACCCGTCTATGCACTCCGATAGACCCAATACCTCATCAGTGTCGCTACAATATTAGGGCCCACGAACTCCTCGAACACGTGATCTTGGCGATATGTTCGTCTTTTTCACGCCTGCCTCCACCTCTCCCCGAGCACTGGATGCTTGGCCTAATGTCTGGGACAAGGCTAGCTTTCGAAAGAATCTATAGGGTAGAGATGTGAATTGAAGAAAAGATGAACAGTCAACAAAACATACATCTTCTGATCTCACATCTTCTCACCATCTATCTGCCAGACGTTTTGCAGCTAAAGCAGCAAGTCGTTCGAGATCGGAAGTGAACTTCTCGGATGATGGATCAGCCAAACAGGTAGAGACCGAGGATCAGGTCCTACTGTTTCGCCTCGAACTTCTCGAGAGACAGCAGACACGAGAAAGCAGCGCTCACAGCTAAGCAAAAGCGGTAAGCGTCTGATATCCACGTGACTTGACGGGACGTGACTTGAGCCCCGCCAAGTCACGTGCGATGGTCGTCGAATCTTTTGACATCGAGTTTGCGCGCCTCATTTGTTCGTCTTCGAGGTCTGGCAGGAGGAAGGATTCGCGGTCGGTTTGACCACATATGTGCACCTATGAAGAAGTCTGACTTGCTGGATGTTCAAACGAGGGACCCTGGTGTGACTACGGAATGATACGACGGGCTCTAAGAAGTAAGCGATGGGTCTGCAGGTCTTAAAACAAATGGATAGATCAGAGATACGCAGCGGAGCGGTATACATCCTGGAGATGAGCTGCCCTTGACTAATTAGACCGTAGAGTAAAAAAAAATTCTCGAGCTTATGGTTTGATCTTAACAGAACAACATGTCCGTGGTTTTCAAACATAGGTTGGGACGCGACGCGATTAGGTAGAGGGTGCATGTGCATATATATATATGTGTGTATGTGTGTGTGTGTGTGTGTGTGTATATATCTGGTTACGCATCCAGGCATCGCTACTAGTGGCCGGATCACATAAAGCGTCAACAAAAGGGATCATGTCAAAAGGTACTGATGAGATGGAGTTCAATTTTGTTTTTGCATTGCTCTATTTAGTCTTGCAAGCCAGAAGAAGAATCCCAAAGAGGATTTGACGAAGAAAGAGGGAGCAAGTTGCTCCCGTCAGCTTTCCACGTCGAAGAAAAGCCATTAACCGTAAGTCTCAATCCTTTGCAGTATACGCCACGCCCCAATTAACTAGCAAAAAAGTAAAGCAAAACCTCTCTGCTATCGCATGCCGATGCAGCAATCGACAGAGAAGGGTTCAGAGGGTGATTGGTTGGTCGCTTACAGAGCGAGGTAACCAACGGTGCCAAGGAAGAGAGCACCAACCATACCAGTGGTGGTCTGGTAAACGCTGGCAGCAGCGTTTCCGGAGGCAGAAGCGCTGGCAGAAGATCCAGCAGTACCCGAGGCGGAAGAAGCAAGAGTGGAGGATCCCTTCAGGCTCTGGGTAGAGACAGTACCGTTGGTCGAGTTGCCGCCAGTCACGACAGTGCTAACTCCAGAGGAAGGAATGACAACTGCAGGAGCAGTGCTGACAGCGGAGTCGGAAGTGATAGTGGTGGCGTTGATGATAGGAACGGGCATGCGAGTAGAGAGGGCTGAGGAGGTAACGACAGGGGCGACCTCAGCACTCGACTCGACGGCGGAAGAGATGGATGAGGCAACAACACTCGATGCCACAGCGCTCGAGACTGACTCGACGACTGCAGAAGAGACAGAGGCAATGGCACTGGCACTGGGTGCAGAGGATGCAACCACAGAAGGAGCAGCCTCGGTGACAGGGGCCTGGCGATAATGTTAGTTCATGGCTCTCTTGTTTGAATGCGACCACCATCAAGTAGGGCAGAGATAGAACGGAGAACTTACCTGGATCTGACCGTCTGAGATCTGAGTAACGACGCCAGCAAAGGCGGTGCTGGCCAAAGCGCTAACGAAGAAGGCGGTACGCATGTTGTCGATTGTTGTTGTTGTTGATGGAGGTTGATATTAGAGTTTCGTGTAGTTGAGAATGGTGGTTGTGAGAGCCTCGAATATGTAGCGGAAGTAATTTGCAAGAGGAATGCAAGAACGAGAGACGGAGTTCGAGGAATGAGTGAAGATTCGATAGGTAGTGAAGGCCAGGGTTTTATGCCGATGGAGAAACACGCAGATGTTAGAGCCTAGACTGTAAATAGAAGGTTTACGTCCTCCTTGGGTGTCTCCAAACAAGCTCCAAACAAGTTTGTTAGTGTCCGGCGCTGCGGCGCTGCATATTGCGTGGCTGGCGGCCGAAGTTGCAAAGGCCAACGGAGATGCTATTGGTGATGTTTCCCCATTCCCCAGAAGCTCTAGCATCGCTGTGGCCCGTCTCGATGCAAGGAACCCTGTAGAAAGCTGCATCGCAGTTTCATGAATGAGGGCAACAAATCTCGGCTAAACACATGGTAACATACAATCATTTACCTCTGTTATCGTTCAATTTCCTCTGGAAATCCTCTGAGCTCGACTGCCGTGCACGAACAGAACACGCGTACCTGTTGACCAGATCTGGAAGTTCATAATGAGCACAGCCAGACGACGTCTGGTCGTGACGCTAAAAAGCGCGCGACAGGCGGGCCATCTCGCCTAGTTCAGGAACGCCTACGCGTACGTCCCTTGAACCCAACGCTTCGACAACCCACATGAAAGCTTGAGTCTTGCATGTGCAGCCCGTACCTGCCCAGCCACGAGCTGCAGCATCTTGTAGACCGAACAGTATCGTGTGACGGCAAATTATCCAGACTTCTCGTATACAGGCTCAGTCCTTGCTTTGTGGTTAGTTGTTACTGCGCCCTGGAGCTGGCGTCGTCCTGGTTCCCAACCACTGTCCTACTGCAATGCATTGGTGGCGCTCATGACTTGCAGTTAGTCACGTTGTCCCACAGCCTCCGTCAGTCAACTCATCACGTCTCGGTGGAAGAGCCAGCAAGCCGCGTGTTGTGGAAAAAAGGTAAAAAGACATTCGGGAGGATTGAGTGATGGTATGCATCATGTCTTTCGTAAGCAGGTTGATGATGTTCGGTGGCTGATTCGAAGCCTTTTTGCCATGACGAATAACATAGCTGCGTGTGGAAAGCTCCGACGTTCAATTTGACTGAGAAAAGACCTTGAACGAGTTTCGAACATGGCTAACAGAATAACCAAAGTGACATGTTTCTTCTCGTCAGCTTGAACCGTGAGATGTAGGCCGCATGGGATGATGGGTTTGTGTCAGATTGACAGAGTGTCATTCGCCTTGTTGCTATTCTTATTGACTTGTGAAAACTCTCGTTGTTATTCCACCATCGGACTGAAAGCACCATGGGGGAACATATCCGATAACTTGACTTCTAGCGAGTAGCCGAGAAGACGTGAACAGCTTGTTGGATCGAGGAACGGCGATGGAGGTTGACAAGTCATCTCGGAGCAGGGTCATAGCGGCCGCATGATAAGCAATTCTCGCGCTGACGCCATTTTCAGCCCCACCAAAGATTGGGCTGGCCGGTCGCGCGACAAAGCGAGTGAGCAAGAAACCAAAGACAGCACAAGACCAACAAGACATACAACGACAACCACGGCGCATCCCACCACAGCCCTCGTACTCGGCCACACCTCTCAACACACCGCACAATGGCCACATCAAATCCTTGCACGCTGATCGAGGTCGCGTCCGACGCCGACTTCGCCAACTACACCAACAACCTCCCAGAGTCGAGCACGCTGATCATCTACTTCCACGCTCCATGGGCCGAGCCGTGCAAGCAGATGTCCACCGTCCTGTCCACGCTCGCCTCGACCTACACGGCCACTTCGCCGCCCACCATCTCCTTCCTGGCACTCGACGCCGAAGAGCTCAGCGATGTCAGCGAGCACTACGACGTCACCCAAGTCCCTTACATTGTCATCCAAAAGGCTGCCAAGGTCCTCGAGACCATCTCCGGCGGAGACGCCTCTCGCGTGCGCGCTACCGTAGAGAAGCACGTCGGTGCCGGCAGTGGCAACCCTGGTGGCGCAGGCCTGCCTCCAGCACAGCTCGTCAACAAGCCCGACCGAGGCAGCGCAGCGAACCTGTCCGCCTACGCCCCCTCGACAAACGATCCCGCCACCGCTCCCGAGTACTCGGCCTCCGAGGCCAACCCCGAGACGACCAAGGAAGAACTGAACAACAGACTCGGCGAGCTGGTCAAGGCCGCTCCCGTCATGCTCTTCATGAAGGGTACTCCCTCGGCTCCGCAGTGCGGTTTCTCGCGCCAGACTGTCAGCCTTCTCAGAGAGAAGGGCGTCCGTTATGGTTTCTTCAACATCTTGGCCGACGACGACGTGAGACAGGGTCTCAAGGAGTTTGCAGACTGGCCCACCTTCCCCCAAGTTTGGGTCGGTGGTGAGCTGGTTGGTGGTCTTGATATTGTAAGTACATTCGCTGACCTTCTACCATTTGACCATTTTCACTGACTTTGTTTTTCACAGCTCAAGGAGGAGTTCGAGAATGACCCAGACTTCTTGGGCGACTACTCGGTCAGCGGCAGGAAGGGTGGTCCTGCTGCCTGATTTGCCGGCAGCTGTCTTGTATGCACCAGACCTCCATTTCCCCAAAAATTCATGTCACTTACTTTTCCCGAAATGTTCTTACGCTCAAACATAGACGATGACGCCTTCGATACCATCAATGCAACTGTTCTCCCAAACCTCACCACGACCAGAGTCTCATATCTGCATCATGTACATTGACTTCTATGAACAGAACTCGCCTAGAACTGAGTCTTTTCCCAAGCAGCTTCCATATCAGCTTCACCCACTGGCTGAAGTCTGGGGAGCAAATTGTGGTGAGCGATGGAAACGTGCTTGCGCCATACCTCTTCAGTGGCAAACTCGAGCTCGCAGCCGGTATGTACGCATGCGAGAGATTCTGGATTGTCCGTATCTCGAATGTAGTCGGTACACATCTGAAATCTCTGTACATCTCGTTAGCGAATATTCGCGTATTACTGCAAATGGTCGAGACCTACGCTATGACAATCAATCCATGGGCAATGGAACTCGACCATCGGTTCCTCACTCTTTGACTGCTTTTCGTCCTTCTTCGATGCTCGTTTCTCTTGTGGCAAAATTTGCCTCGATGGCTCCGAATGCTGCAAAACATGACTTTCGTAGAGGTCGGCCCCCAACAGTGCTTGTCTCCCTCTGACGATAGTTGTGCCTTGTTCAAGCTGCTGTCTTTCAATAAATTCTTGCCCTGTGGCTTGTGATTGACCGCTGTAAGTACGAAACAAAGACGCCTCGAACTCGGTCCATTCCTGAGCGTCCCCTCCTCCACATAGCTGATTGTACGACGATTCGAGTGAATCTGTCTGCCTCGGTCTAGCAGCAATCTGGGGTCGTGTCGCAGCAGGCATTTGCGAGAAGACAAGGTTTAGCCTGCTGAGGGCCCTTTCTTTTCGTCGTGCCGATTCCCAATCAGGGGCTCTACCTTCAGCTATCGTTCTAGTCTGATGCGTTGAAGATGACTCTTGGTGGTTGTCCACGCTCGTCCTGTGGAGGGACCATGCAGAAGGAACCTCCCAGTCGAGGGATTCTGAGGGCGAGTCGTCAAGGCAGCAACTCTGCTGTGAAAGCTCCGTGTCCATATGCCACAACTGTGCTGGTGATTTTTGTTTGGACCTGGTTAGTTCAGGCTCAAAGCTGTCATTTCTTCTGAGATGGTTTATATGCCCTCGCTCAGTATGACCTCCATTTACCAGTGCTAGGTCCAAGGTCGGTCCTGACCGAGAGCTCGATGCACTGCCATCTCTCATTTCGCAGTTCTGCAACAAGAAACTAGAAAGTTCTTCACCAGCATCTGAAGCTGCACTGAGGCCAGAAGAACGATTTGGATATCTTGTGGATCCATTTTCAGCGTGCTGCCGTTTGCTCAATGTCTGAGATAGTCCCGGTGATGATGATGTTCCATGTAATGGAGTGGAGGAGAGTTTGTGAGCACTTCTCAGCGCAGCGAGCTCGTTTGTCGTTTCCAAAGCGTCATGGCCGTTGGTGGAGTTTGAAAGTAAATCTTTTGCCAATCCTACCGCAGACTCTCTGATCCTAGAAGACAACGTTGATGGTTGCATGACAGCAGATAGGTAGCCGAAAAAATGTACCAGTCTCCAGAACAAGTCAAGTTCCCAAACAGATCATCAGAAATTTGTGTCAAGATGCTGTTCGTAATGTCAAGCCTTGACCAGCTCGTCCATCAGTTAGCGCTCAGGGCAAGCGTCAAGCAGAACAATAATGACCTTCGAGAACTGGGTGAAAAACAACACAGCTAGCACTGCTGCTACGGGTGTGAGAGCACTGGAGCAGAGCAAGACGTGAGGGGGTCGGAGAAGAAGAATCCCTCCTGCTGCTGACCAGAATGGTCAAATCATGCACGCGATACTTCTCTACTTCAGGGCAAGAAACGAGCTTGCCCGTCTCCCCACACTTCTCAAATCGGCAGTCACAGTCGAGTCGTCTTTGTACGGAAGGTCGTTGCGGCGACACCTCGATTCCATCGCCCTCCTGCAAGACGACCGAAACAAGACAGAGTAGTGAAACGGCATTGGGTATCGCTCAGTAGATTAAAAAGGAATCAATAACTCAGTGGTATCATAAAAGTGCAATGCGATGCATGTGCAAGCGAGAGGAATCTGTCTCAAAGCTCGTCTTTGTATGTCTCTTCCGAGCCCTCAGGCTTCTTCTGGTCATCGTCAGACGGAGCATGGTTACTGGGCTTGGTTTCGACATTGTTTGTGTCCGTCACCCCAGTAGCCTCTTTCTTGGCCGAGTCTGGCTCTTCATCGTCTAACAAAATACCTCTGTACTCGCGTCCGTCAGGGGTGTCGAAAACTTTGAGCTCCCAGCCTTGACCACCTGCAATCTTTTCCAGTTCCTTTTTCAGCGTCTCGACACTCTTTGCGTCACCAAGACCGAGCCTCTTCAGCTCGTCTGCGGACATGGCCTTGCCAAAGCTGTCAGCAATGGTTTCGACATACTTGTCCTTGCCGCCTCCCACAATGGCGGATTTCTCAATCTTGCTGCCTTCAGGGACCCATTTGTGAGCACCAATGGTGATAGCACCGATAGTCACGGCGGCCTTGGGCTGCGGGTCAGCCAAGGGATTGGGGACGTCAGCGGCCAGAAGATCGGAAGCAGCGGCAATGGCAGCTTCGTATTCAGGGACTTCGTCTTGGTCGAGGATAGGCGAGCAGGCGATCTTGTTTGCGCGGTCTTTTTGAGGAGGCTGGAAGGCGACGTCGTTGCAGAGACGCGGAGTCTGGATGACCATGAGATATGCGCAGGTTGCGACCTCTTTGATGAGCGAGATGCGGTCGGCAGTGGCCGGGTTGCAATGAAACTGGACTTCGATGCGTCTTTGTTTGCCCGTCAAGTCGCAGAGAGTGCCGCCGGCGAGACGCTGCACGAGGTACCTGCTCTCTCCGCGGGTCTCGAGCTTGCCAACAGCCTTTTCCTCGGAGAGGTGCTCTTGGCTGTTGTCACGGGGCGACGGGTCTTGGACAGCACCAAGCATGAAACCGGGCACAGTGGGGTCTTCGACAGGAGGGTAGGCAGGAACGGCTTGCGAGGGAGGCAGCTGGTGGAACTGCTTGACACCCTGGCCGTAGCAGTATCTGTAGCTCCACCATCCACTCCAGTAGTAGATGCAGTTGCCTTGCATGCCCTTCAACAGCTGCCAGCCCCTGGTGTTTGCGCGAGCCAGCTCTTTTTCATGGTCCTGCTTGGAGAAAGTCTCGTTGGATTGCGACGAGGGGCTTTGGTCGACCATGCGTGGGATCTGACACAGATAGTGTTGGTCTGCGAGAACGAGTTCCTCGTAGTCGTATTGCGCCTTGTCGGATTGCGGTGCATCTGCGTCCGAGTGCGAGAGGGCAGGACGGTCGGATTCGGAAGTTCGATCAAGTTTCTCCTGAGCCTGCAGGGGGGAAACATGGCCTTCTGGGAAGTCGACCGAGAACTGCAAGGCAATCAGTTGCTGTGTCTAGAAGGAGGGGCGCGGGCGTCGTCGTACCTGAGGGAAAGCGAGGACGTCGTCTTGCACGCTGAACGAGTTCCTCGCAGCGACTGCCACACGTACAAGAGCGGCCAAAGCCCAAAAGCTCCTCATGTTCAAGTGCGCCGACAGACAATGTGCAGGTGCTGGTGCATGACGATGCAGAGCGTGGAGAAGGTGCGGGCCCGGTGCCAGTTGTCCTTCGCCGACACCCGACATCCTTCCTTTTCCATCCTACACACTTCCCACCACTCGTGCACCCGCCCAATTACCTGACCACGCCTGCTGGCCTATGCACTCTTGATACTGTTTAGACATCATGTCGTGTTATGCATGCTTCCTGTATGCGTGTATTGGCGTCTAAGTTTCAAGTGCAACCACATAGTCGTACGGCTGTGCATGTCTTCACTGTCTTGTAATCTCAGCATCAAGAATAGGTATCTGACATTTCGTGCTTGAATATAGAAAAGAGCAAAACGAGTGTGAAGCTCCCAGACAACCCCATGTCGTAAGGTCGCTGAAGTCGTTGCAATCGTCGACCACTCGGCTCCTCCAAGCTGCATCTCAGACAAATAGGTAGCCCAACCATCCAAAAGCAGAATACATGGTTTTCAGCAGTCCGCTCGGCACATGATACCAACGCCAACACTTCTGGCCCCTAGCAGAGAGTAACGGTGAGGTTGGCAGCGATTCCACAAGCATGAACTCTGCCTCCATCGTACGCAGTCAGGGGAGCACAGTTGGGATCAGACAGCGAGACGCGCCAAGGCTGGCCAGCAAATGGATCACCGTCAGCGTTGATAACCGACCAGTAGAGAAGTTGATCCTGTGGAGAGTCGGTGAAGCCGAGAGTGAACTTGGGTGTGGCGGGGGAGAAGTAGGCAGATGCCTTGCTCAAGCCAAAGGCATTGCCGATGCCACTGCGCCCCTGCAGGTATGTCCCATTGATGGGGATGGCGTACTGGCTGGGCTGTTGGACTGAGTTCGTGATGGTGATCCAAACAGGAACGGGACAGTTGTTGTTGACCTGCGCAAAGGTTGCCGATGCAGAGGTTGCCAAAGCGAGAACGCTGGCTGTAGCGTAGGTGATGAAATGCATGCCGATGGTTGGAAGAGGTGCTTCGGTGGGATGGGGTATAGATAGGTTTGAGGGGGATATCAGCAGGGAAAGTCGGTACTTGGACGATCTTCTGGTGCTGATACAGTGGCCGATGGGCTGGACAAACAGGTAGGGACATTAGTAGGCAGGAGCGTCACTTTTATGTTTCGATCGCTCCTACCTTGCCTCAACTCACTATTTTGCCATGAGTGCTTCCTCTCTCAAACGCACAAAGGCACAAATGGATGGAATGTTTGTACTCAGCGTGTACACTGCAAGGAGCCGAGTGGTGTAGCAAGGGAACAATGAAACTGGGGCCAAGCGTAGGATTTGCACATGAGTTGTACGAGACCAGGTCAGTGTGTGCCCATAGTGTTGTTTGCACGTTGTGTTACTACAGGTCAATTTTGAAGTAGTCCATGTCCTCAAGCAGATACCCACTGAGCTGGGTTGGACGCGGTTATCTGCAGAGCCCAAATTTGTGTGATCCAGCTTCTTGCATCTGTAACATCTAGTAGCACAAGAAGGTCAATTTGGAATTCGTATAAAGATGGTTAGCAACTTCGAAATGCTTTGTGTGCTTCTCAGAGGGCTAGTGTAGGCTTCAATAGGTAGTTCAGAGCTGTCAAGAAAGACACAAGCGATGCCTGTTGATGGCAGTCTGGAACACAAGGCTTCAAATCCTACAGGCAACAGAACGGTGTTCAAGAATTACAAAATGAGTGGTCCAGGTTGCAGTCGAATGCAAGGCAAGGTGCCGCGTGAACGAGGTCGAATAGCTGGACAAGGTTGAAAGGAGAGAAGTTTCGAGCCAATGTGGTTGGAAGAAAGGCAAGTGTACTCGATAGCGGGAGGGTGGGGAGAGAACGCTTGGCGGGATAAATAGCCGCGGGACCTTCCTAATCAGCAAGAGCATGAGGGACGGGGTCATGAGCAGGCAGGTACAATGTGAGAACGAGCAAGTTTCCGGGCGACATGCCCTTGACAATCCCCAGCATACGACTAGGTGTACAGCCTGTCCGTTCACCAGCGATACGTTCCGCCGTGCACAACAGCTCTCGAGCTCGTCTATCCCTCGTCCAGCGAAGAAACATGGCAGCTGCAATCACACAACCAGGCGTGGAGAAGGCGGCGAAGGACCTGAGCAATGGCCATACCAAGGTCAACAACTGGTCGGCCCCTGGAGGTGCCGCCTTTGACTTCCGTTCGGATGTCATGACGCGCCCGACGACTCGCATGCTCGAGGCCATCGCTGCAACCACTCTCCAAGACGATGTCTTTATGGAAGACTCAACGTCCAACGATCTGGAAACCTTCATTGCCGACTTGACTGACAAAGAGGCTGCCCTCTTTGTCTTGTCAGGCACCATGGGCAACCAGGTTGCCTTGCGTACCCAGCTCTTGGCCCCTCCTCATGCTGTCCTCACCGACCACCGCTCCCACATTGTCCAGTGGGAGGCTGGTGGTGTCGCCAGTATGTGCGGTGCTCTGATCCAGGCCGTCGTACCTGCCAACAACAAGTACCTGACCTTGGAAGACATCAAGAAGTATGCTGTTATAAGCAATGATATCCACGCTTGTCCGACAAAAGTCCTGAGTCTGGAGAACACCCTCAACGGCATCGTGACTCCTCTCGAGGAGTTCCAACGCATCAGCGCTTGGGCCAAGGAGAATGGTATTCTTATGCATCTCGATGGTGCGAGACTGTGGGAGGCAGTTGCCTCGGGTGCTGGCTCCCTCAAAGACTACTGTGCCTGTTTCGATTCCATCTCGCTCTGCTTCAGTAAAGGCCTAGGTGCACCCATCGGCAGTATACTCGTCGGAACAAAGCAGTTCCGGGAGAGAGCCCGCTGGATCAGAAAGAGCATCGGTGGTGGGTTGCGCCAAGCCGGTGTAGTCACTGCTGCCGCTCGTGTGGCTGTTGAAGACACTTATCTTGGAGGCAGATTGGCTGCCAGCCACGATAGAGCACGTCAAATCGCTGCCATGTGGGAAAAGTTAGGTGGTAAAACATCGAACCCTGTCGAGACCAATATGTGCTGGCTGGATCTTGACGCCGCTGGGATCAGCGTCGATGATTTCATCGCAGCTGGTGAAAAGGTTGGCTTGAGATTGGGAGGTGGTCGCCTTGTCGTACACTACCAGATCGACGAAGAAGCTGTGAGGCGTCTGGAGACTCTCATGAAGGCTGTACTCCAGGGCAAAAAGCTTGAGGGCACAGTTGATATTGACCCCAAGGATATGAACATCAGGGTTGAATAGTTTGTGTCCAGACTATGATACGTAGCTGTCTCCCAAGCACACCTTGACCACTACCTTCCCTCTAGCTCGTCCAGTGTTCAGCTTTGCGAAAGCCTCCTCTACCTGATCAAACTCCCATACACTGTCGATAATGATCTTGCTACGGTCCAGATTCAATGTCTCCTCTAACCACTCTTTCCGGAACTCCAGGTTGACACAATCGTAACTCTTTCCTAGACCTACCCTACCTAACAAGGTTCGCATGACCATCTTGGGATTCCAAAGATATGTCGCTGCTCCACCCGTACTGTCACGGCCAGTTTTGTCACCTACAATAGTAACATATCTCTTTGCTAGACCTATGCACGACGATCCGCCAACACAGTCAATGATGGCTGTTGGGCCAAACTCTCGGACAGCCTGTGCCACGTCGTTGGTGTTGTAGTCGATAACAGATGTCGTACCCATCGACTTCACAAAGTCGATATTGCGAGAGGAGCATGTGGTGAGCACTTCCCAACCTCGCTGGCTGGCAAGTTGGAGCACATACATGCCTACACCGGAGCTTCCACCTAACACAGCCAGTCGACCACTAGTATGAACATAAGATTCGACATTTGCAATTGTTGTGCGTGCTGTTTATATTAGCAATGCCATAACATAGTTAGAGGAGCTTGAATTACCTGTTAACCAGACCAATGGTAGAGCAGCAGCCTGTTCCCAATCCATGTCTTGCGGCTTTTTTACTACAATGCTGGACTTTGTGTCTACAGCAATGACATCTTGGAGTGTACCACTTGTGAGCGTAAAGGTTATTCCATAGACCTGTCATATATATTAACAAATATCCTAGGTATATACTCAAATATTATGTGCATCATCTCACTTCGTCACCAAGGTCAAATCCACTGTTCGTGCCAGCGGCTTCAACAACACCGGAAAAGTCCTCACCGATACCTTTTTCAGAAGGGATAAAGGATCTGGGGAGATATTTCCAGACCAGTAGGTTCATCAACTGGATATCCACAGGATTGAGTGCTGCGGCCTTGACTCGGACGTGAAGTTCCGTCGCCGCTGGTTTCTGGGGCGATATCAAAGTCGATCTGTGAAGAGCCCTGGGATAGCCCTCGTGTGTGAATGTCCATGCCTTGATATGTTTGACTGCCGAGGTCATTTTGTCGTTGCTTGTCACGGAGGAAGTCAAGACAAGCAAAAATGATCTGCGAGATCAACAACATCAACGAAGCGCGGGGAAACTCTTTTTCACGAGTTGCGTGCCTTGGTTCACTTCTGTCCACTCCAGCTCAAAACCATCCGAGTACACCTGCAGTCTTGTTTACCCGAAATCAACTGCAACAGGTTATAGCGAGAATATTGCAATCACAGAAGATAACCAGCTGGTACAAGGTCTGACATTGTAGATGATGGAAATTTCTTCTTTGATCTGCTGAATCCACACCCAGCACGGCCATTCTACTGATGCGGACGTGACTTGAACTCGTATGTCATAGGTCTACGTACTCGGAAGTCTTCTAGATGTCATCGATGTCACAAACCCCGAGATACTCGGCACGGTCAACGGCCGCAAACAAGGTTTGGCACGAAAGAGCTACCCCTCGATCTGACCCATATAACCAATACAAGGACGGGTGTGCGTGTGGGCTACAAATCGCATAAGGAAGTCTTATATCAGAACCTAAGTATCGTCTTCTAGTCACGTCGTCTTTTCGTCTACCTAGTGGCGACAGATTAACGTCATTGCCTAAACCGTTTTCGCCACTCTTGGACAGCAACCTTTCGAAAGGCCATCTACTGCCATGACTACCAAGAACAGCACTCCAAACTTCTATGACTGCCTAATCATCGGAGCCGGTATATCAGGTATCAATGTGGCATATCGATTGCAAGAGCAATCGCCCAATCAGTCATATGCAATCCTCGAGGCTCGAGACTCGCTAGGTGGCACATGGGATCTTTTCCGTTATCCTGGAATTCGTAGCGACTCCGATATGTACACGTTCGGTTTCGAGTTCTACCCATGGAAGGAATACCGCACGATGGCCGATGGAGCATCCATCAAGGAATACTTGAATGATGCCGCAAACACTTTCGGGATTGACAAACACATCCATTACCGTCACAAACTTCTATCTGCAAACTGGTCCACAGATCAACAGAACTGGAGTTTCAAAGTCGACTCACCAGATGGTCAAAAGAACATGCGCTCGCGCTTTGTTGTTTTCTGCACAGGATACTACGATTTCAATGAAGCCATGCCTGCCACGATTCCTGGAATCGAGAACTTCCAAGGCAAAGTCATTCACCCACAATTCTGGCCAGAGGACTTGGATTACGCAAACAAAGACGTCGTCATCGTAAGTGGGCTTGTGTCACATGTTGAATTCATACTGACAAAAGTTTGCTCTTAGGTTGGTAGCGGGGCTACTGCTGTGACCCTCCTCCCCAATATAGCCAAGAAGACAAACAATGTCATCATGCTTCAGCGAAGTCCAACCTATATTGCTTCAGTCCCACAGAGAGATAACCTCTCGTACTGGCCTGCCAGGTTTTTACCTCTCAGCTGGACATCCAAACTTAGACGTTTCCAGTTCTTGATCTTGCCCTTTCTCTTCTTCAAGTTCTGCAAAGCTTTCCCTGATCGCGCCAGGAAAATTTTGCAGAAGGGAGCTGCATCCCAACTTCCAGCAGGCTATCCTATAAAGCCTAACTTCGACCCAAGCTACGGGCCATGGGACCAACGACTATGCGCTTCTCCAGACGGCGACTTCTACAAAGCTATCAAAGACGGACAAGCCGAGGTCATCACGGCTCACATAAAGCAGGTCACAGAAAAGAGCATCCATCTTGAAGGCTCTGACCGCGTCTTGACCCCTGACATAATCGTCACCGCTACCGGCTTGAAGCTCATCATGGCTGGAGGTACCAAACTCTCCGTGGACAACGAACCTGTTGAGATACCGCAGAAACATTTGTGGAAAGGTGCCATGATTGAAGATATTCCCAATGCTGCGATAGTCATCGGTTACACGAATGCATCCTGGACTCTGGGCTCAGACGCAACTGCGCAGTTTGTTACTCGCCTCTTGAATCATATGGACAAGAATGGCCTGTCGCAAGCGGTGCCCAGAGTGGACCAGAAGTCTGACATGAAAGACCGATCAGTCCTCGACCTCAGCTCTACATACATCGTCAAAGCCGAGGGCAATCTTCCCAAAGCCGGGAACAAAGCACCGTGGCTTCCGCGGTCCAATTACTTGAGAGATCTCTGGGAGATGAAGTTTGGAAGTATCACACACGACATGCAGTTTTCAAGGATCTCCACATAGATCCAGATCGATGTGTGTTTGCCAGATTGATCTGCTTCTTTTTGTTGTGTTAGTAAATATGTATAATTATGGCTAATAGATGAATCGCTTGAACCAATCACAACCATTGCTCCGCAAACTCGGGCCGATCGATCCCGTAAAGTCCGATGCCACTTTTGAACTTCACCTTAGACTCCGCTGCTGCTTTGTTCATCGAACTTGTATCTTTTGTTAGGATCCTAGTTGCCTCACCTCAGGACTGTGTAGTCACTCGCGTACAACGCTGAATTGTGAAGAACGCTCTAGGTCTCATCGATATCCTGATTTTAAGCCGATCAAAGTGGGGAGCGGGGTCCATCCACTTCCAAGCCGTGCAAGACAACCCTGACTGTGGGCCGAGAAGCCTGAGAGCGTAATCCCAGTCTATGAGGTATGGTTTTGCGAAGATGCTCGATATGCGATCGAAATTTCACCAAGGTCCGAGTACGGAGATCAATAGTTTCTCGTGTCTACGCTAACATGATAGCAGGCCGAACATTACCTCCGGCATCAGAGATCTCGTGAGTCTTGAACGAAAACAGATGCTTACCGTAACGGCACGTCTAACAGGCATGATCAGATACAAAGGAGCGACCCTATGAGTGTGTGACATGTAAAAAGCGCTTCTCGCGGAGGTAGGTAGACAAGCTGTTGAGCTGCGACTGCCTTATTAATACTTCCACACAGTGATGTGCTCTTCCGACATAGCAAGCTGCATAACCAGCAGACATCTGATGATCGTGGAGATCCAACAAACCCATTGATTGGAATTGCCAGAGCATCACCCTCGAATGGATCTATGGTACCGATTCTGGAAGAAGGCATGAATCCTCACGTCTCTTTCAACCGTCCAGAGAGACCAAACTTCGCCCAACAGCAACCCTATGCTGACGCGAATATGGCACACTCTCGCCAAATGTCCATGCCTGACGTATCTCTGGTGCATCAACAGTATAACATGAGCCCACAACAACACGGTCCTCTGACTCAACTTACGCCATCGCACTCCTATGTCGGACCCGCGTTCACACCAGTACAGGAGTTTGCACCAACTGCATCAACACCCGCCATGCCATCTCACGCATATGACCCACAACTGGTATCAATGGATCACACTCACATGGAGGGCCTGATGTCAGGGCCATTCGGAGTCGGGGGTATGTCTGTAAACTCTCCAGGACAACCTCAAGATATGTTACAATTTTGGCTAGCACAAGCAGACAATGATCTAGGGTACGGTGCTATGACCTTGCCGGACATAACCAGCACCCCATATACACCTGACCATAAATACGGACCCGCGCACCCACCAATACATCGAGCTGCAACATCGGAGACTAGCGATACTGCATCAACGGGTAACATACCGAATGAGCGATTTGCACGGGTCGAAAACTGTTGGCTGGCCAAAAACAACGGAACTCATCACCTGGCCTCATCACTCTGGTCTGACATCGTGCGCAGCCCGGGACCAAACTTGTTTTCCATCGGTGCCTCACAGACTCCAGAAAAGTCAGATAGCCGTTGGGGTGTAGACTCAGCATTGCGCTCTCGATTAGAGGCCGAGTTTGGCGCACATGTGCTCCACTCTGTAGGTTCTTCTGCGAAGCGGCCTGGGAACTTTCCTCCAGCAGAGGTACTGGAAATATGTCTGGATCATTACTTTCGCCGTTTTCATCCAATTGCTCCTTTCATCCACGTTCCATCGTTCGATGCCTCTAACACACCTCTTCCTTTGCTGTATGCTATGTGTATGCTCGGGCTCAGTGTGCTGGAATCAAGCAATGGCGGCAATTTCATCTCCAATGCATTCACAGTAAGTATCGCCCATCTTGCGTTAGCTTGCTTGAATACTGCGGTATATCAGTACCGTGTTGACCAAGTGCACTTTGCTGACACCAAACAGAGCTTGTTGCGAAAAGTACATAACGATCTAGCACACGATGCGACAACTCCCTCAGCTCCACATGCACGTTTGGCCATTTTCGCGGCTGGCTTTTTGACTTTGTGTTTAGCTGCTTTTTCAGGGGCAAGTCAATAAATCTCTATATGTGACATGAGTTCTGACAAGACTCGTAGGATACAGACCGATTGGCGCAGTCGCAGAACCTCTATGCAACACTGATAGCCGTATGTGGTGAGAACCTAAGTTTGAAACACGATTGGCTGACCAAACTTTAGACAGCACAGAGGCAGGGATTGTTCTGTGTCGACGAAATTGATGTTGAAGACACAATCACCAACACCAGCGATGGGAATCAGCGATGGCTAACATGGGCTCGTATTGAAAGTGCCAAAAGGTAACACAAAGCTCGTACATCTTGTGCTTCTCAATACTAACCATGATTTAAATAGACTCATTGTAGCATTGTTAACCACCGATTGGTGGTTCTCTGCAAACTCTTCTGTCAGCCCGGCGATACGCCCAGAGACACTTCAGATATGCCTGCCATGCGACGACAGCCTGTTTCGTGCAGAATCCACACAGCGATGGATTCAGCTGCAACAGATAGGAAAAAGGATATCCATGCCGATGATCAAGCCCCGGACGTTCAATCTCGAGGGAGTTTTGGACCCAATCATATTGCTTGACCCTCCTCTAGACGGTCCCGGCCAGTACACTCTACTTTCCGCCATCAAACTCTGCATGTGCGATGCTCAACACCGACACTTCCTACTCACGGACGAGTGGGACCGACATGATCACCTGATACCATGGGAGACATACCAAGACGATCTTAGAGCGCGATCTCTGGTGCAGACTACACTGGCACTTGCACCTGTAATCACAGGCTCGGCGAAGACTGCCGACCTCAATTCTCTTCTTTTATGGCACAACTTGTGCTTGACCCTAAACTCCAACATGCAGATCTTTGAGCTTGCAGCAGGTCGAGCAGGCGCCGGTCCAGCTGGGAAAGCTCTCGTAGACGTGGAAGATTGGGCTCGTACGTCTTCCGCACGTCGTGCTTGTATACATGCTGCACAATCTTTCAAACTGCTCAGCAATCGCAAGGTTTCGGAAAGCATTACGCTCAACTCGATGTCAGCCTTGTTCTGCTCTGCTCTTGTCCTCGGTCTATATCTATTCACTGTACCTAGTTCCGAAGCCGAGACTACACGCCCGCCGTACGAGTTGATGGATGATGTCGACTGGATTGTTGTGGGATTCGCAGGTATGGCGGAAAGTTCCCCTGAGAACAGTCCAGACATGATGTTTGAATCCTCTCATGCTTCGAATGTGACTCGCACGTTTATTGAAGCAGGCGGTCCCATCTCAATCAATGGCGTTGTTGCTACCAGCGGGTTCCAGACTGCGAGACGTACGCTGTTGGATTTTGCACATTTGATGGATGGAATAGGAACGTGGAAGCCTCGAAATCTGTCACGTATCTTGCATATCATGTCTGATGTGTTGGAAGAGTCTCTCTAAAAGTTTGTAACTACGAATGATTGATTTGAATAAATTCCATGATACCCGTACGCGCAAAGGGTTTAGTTCTTCTTCCACTCTGCCTTGTCCCAGCCGGGATCATTGCCAAATGCCTCGGGATTCTTGTGAATCCAATCTGCGACATCCTTGCATTGAGCCATCCAGATCTCCTCCTTCTTGCTTACAATGCGTTCCAGCACCTCTTCCATAACCTTCAGTTTCTCATCCTCGGTCTGTAGGAAAGGATGAAACAACAAAGCTAGGTATCCTCCCTCAATTATGACCTCATCTATCCTCTTGAACAGACGATCCTTCAAGACTTGTGGTGATAACGGCTCCTCAGTGTCGCCTTTGCCTTTTCTCAACGCAGCTGTCGAAGCCATATAGAAGTATGCATCGATGCTCTCCCATTGGAAGGGCACCATCGCAATGCTATCCACTAAAGCCGGACGCTCAGCTGCTGGGGAAAGGTAATTCATTCCCTTCTGCTTCATCAAGCCCAGTGTGCGATCAGTAACCAATCCACCCGGTGGTCTGAACCCCTTGTAATGCACCCCAATAGCTTCCGCACCCTCGACACTTTTGTCCAAGTTCTCAACCTCGGTCTCGGCATCAAGATTCTTCCAGACCTCATGCTGGTAGGCGTGGAAGCCGATCTCATGGCCTCTTTTCTGTACATGCTGGATCGTTTCCGTGTAGACAGGGCAATTCCAGCCTTCGACGAAGTAAGTGGCTGGGATGTGGTATTTGTCGAGCAAGTCAAGCATCAGGGGAAGCTTCTCGGTCACTGAAAAGTGCGAGCCTATGGGCTTGTCTTTGGGCCAGAGACCACGGTGCAGGTCGGCGGCTTCACCCATGTTGTCCATTGTCAAGCTGATGCAGGCGCGTTTGCCGTTCGGCCAGGGATATTGTTGAGTTGTGTTGCTCATGATGGATGGTTTCGGTGGTTTGTGTGAAGTATAGTAGCAAGCTTGGAATTGATGAAGACCGAGAGATGTTTGGAATTTGCAACGTCTTGGCCAGCAAAACATACAGATCTCACATGTAACAGGAAGGACAGTTCCAAGGCCGCACTTCCTGAACGTCGCTGCCGTATTAAGAGGAGGTGGAGAAGTTCTGGTGTGACGTCTCGAGAGGAACTGCCGAATGTGGGGCCCTCTCACTGGTTGTTTGCACGACCCTGATATCTTGTTTGTTTGCTTACCTTCCTATACCATCGCTGTCTACGACGGACAAAGATGCTTCCAGCCAGCTCCCCATCCTTCTCTTATTCCGTTCGGTGGCTTTTAGGCTGTTGGGGAGTGTAATGCCTGTGGATCAATATGTTATACCTCACGACGCCACTCAAGTTCGTATGGACAACTCGCTGTCTTTGGCACTCGATGCCACTTTTCGCCAGACTTTCTTCAGGAACTACCATGATCTTTACATAAACACTAGGATACAATCGAGATTCTATCCATGCTGTCCATCGAACTTTTAATATTTTCAGGTAGGTCAAACATCTGGCAATTATTCTGCTCGGCTGCTTCTGCCCTCGAAGCGCCGCCAAGAATCTGCAAGAGCAATCTATCATCACAATATGGCTGACCCAACCCGGCGGTATGCAGCTCGGCTCACAGCTAGCACCTTGCACCCGGTAGGTTGATAGTCCCGTACCCTGGGACCCCTCCCTCAACCCACTTTCATCGCTCTTCTTGAACACCTTTCGACCGCTAGAAGAACAACATGTCTACAGAAAAATCTCACGTCAAAGGTGTCCTGCTTGTTGGCAGTGTGCCTGGAGCGGACACCGAAGATGTTTTGCGCAGAATGGCACCAGCGCTGGGAAGTCGTCTCAAGTACATACCCGATGGAGAGACCGGCCAACGCAACTACTTCATAGGATGGCAGATGTACAAATTCGGCGCCTGCCCTGAGGTCGTCAGTCAGTTTGGCCAGAACGGCAAGTTTGAAGAAACTCCCGTGCCAGAGGAGAAAATCAGAGAAGCGGCCGAAAAGCTCGAGGGCATGTCGACAGATTACGACACCGCGGCTCTCGAATCTTATCCAGTGTTCAAGAGACTCAAGGAGGAAGGGATCATTCCCAAGGGAGTCAAGTTCCAAGTCTGCCTACCTTCGCCACTGACTTTTGTATCGCCTTTTATAGTGGGCGACTACAAGACGGCAATCGAGCCTGTCTACGAGCGCGCCATCCTCAGAGCTGTGGAAAACATCGCCAAGAACATTCCAGAGCAGGAATTGGCTATTCAATGGGATGTCCCTCTTGAGTTTGCTCTGCTCGAGGGTGTCTGGGTACAGCCTTGGTTTTCTCCCCTCAAGCAAGGGATTCTGGACCGCTGGCTCAAGTTGGCTGCAGCTGTTAGCCCAGCCGTCGACATGGGCTTCCACTTTTGCTATGGTGACATTGGACATCAACACTTTACTCAGCCCAAGGATATGGGTGTGATGGTCGATATGGCCAAGGAGCTTTTGAGCAGAGTCGGCAGACGTGTTGATTACATTCACATGCCTGTGCCCAAGGATAGAGACGACGCAGCATACTTTACTTCTCTGAAGGATTTGCAAGCAGTCAAAGGCGAGACGGACATTTATCTCGGTCTCGTCCACGCGGATGACTTGGAAGGCACACAGCGCAGGATCAAGGTTGCTTCCGAGGTGCTAGACAGCTTCGGAGTCGCGACTGAGTGTGGATGGGGAAGGACTCCTCCGGAAGAGATCGAGTCGATTGTTCAAATCCTGAATGTGGTCTCGGAGGAGAATTCATAGAGCGTCTCTCGTTTGTCAGAGCGTGAATTGGTTGGGCTCGCAGATAGACAGGGTACACGAAATCTCAGTATCGAAGGACTGTTCTGGAGCGTGAATTTGGGAAGCTTCATGAAGATCGATGAAGACATTTGGGATTGTTATTTGGATAACATTGGTAGCACTAGTTTCATCACAGAGCTATATTCACCAGTGTCCGTTTTTCTCGCCCTGAAGCAACTCCTTGAGCGCTGCATCATCATAGTAGACCTTGGACCTCTCCTCCATCAACTTCTTATCCTCCTTGACCCTCTTCAACAACGCCTTGGCCTCAGGGTTGTTGGAAAAACGATCAGGCAGCGTGTCCCAAACCTTAGGGTCTGTACCGCGGGTATTGATAGTACCACACCCAACTCTCGCATACTCCGTCCACAAGAAAGTCCTCGAACTCTCCACCATAATGGTCATCTGACCTTCCAAAATCTTCCTCGGTTCGCTCTCCTGGATACGCATCTCATCCACATAGGCATCCGAGAAGCCACCGTGTGGTGTGTGGCCGCCCTCGAAACTGCCGCCACCAGGTTGGAAATCATCGCTTCTTCCGAGACCTTCACCGTAGAGACAAGCCAGGAATTCCGAGGCTGAGTTTCTGTGGAAGTAGGGGAGGCGGAAGGTGTTGGATGCTACATCCCATCTGGGACCGAACCAGAGGAAGTCGGCGAGAGGAGTGTTGGGATCGCGGGACTTGGCTGTCAGGACGGTGTTGACGGAGGGATCGGTGTGGTCGATGCTGGTTGCGTTTTGGGAGGCGAACTTGGTAAGATCATACTTGGAGCTTCGTATCAGAAGGATGCGGTGACGATTTCAAGGATTCGGAGTGTTCTTACCTTGTAGGGGACGACATTGCCATGCCATGCAACCAAGTCGAACGGACTGTGGTCCTGCTCAAGGCAGTTGTACTTTCCGTTGTTCTTGTTGACAATTCCCCAGTCTCCGCTCAGCTCTTCATCGATGTGAGCAACAGGGTACAAGAAGTCTCTCGGGTTTGCAAGACCGTGGCCACCCAAAGGCCCTAAATCAGGCAACTCCCACATGCTACCCCAAACCTCGGTTATATAACCTCTGGCCTTCTGTACCCCAGGCCCAAGAGCAACTCTGAACCTCACACCTCTCTGAATGACGCAAATCTCTCCAGGCTGCAGGAAAATCATTCCAAACTCAGTCTGGATATCCAAGTTTCCCTGTTGAGCGCAGATGAGGAAGTCACCATCGGTGTTGCAGAAAGCTCGCTTCTCCATGGACGTATTGATGGCATAGACGTACAGGGCCATGCCCTCTCTCAAGTTGGGGTCGCCGGAGCCACCCAGAGTGTGTAGGCCATCAACGAAATCTATCTTTTCCGAGTCTTCGGGTAGGGGAAAGGGTCCCCATTCTGCTTGCTCGGGCAGAGTTTCGACTTCGGGGTTGAGGGAGAGGAAGCAGTTCTGGATGTGGGCTTTGGATTCGATCTTCTTGTAACCATCTGGATAATGTTAGATTGGACTCGGAAAGTTGGAGTAAGAATCACACACTATGAGCTGCTGCAGGTCGTACACGGTACATGTATGTACTGTAGTTGTGTGCACGCGGAGCAGCGAATGCACTGTATGTGATGCCTTCGGTGTAGAGGCCGAAGCGGACCTCCTGCGGATTGTTCTGAGCTACTGGCAGGGTACCAGGGATGACCTCGGACTGGTGTCTGTTGTTCCAACCATGCATATATGTGTAAGGATCATTCTCGCGGGTCGGCTTCTTGCGTTGCAAGTCTGTGTAGTGGAAGATCTTGGTAGGGTCTGTAGCGGCCTTGCGTTCCTTCAACGGTGCCGGCATTGTGATGGATATGGAGTTTGGGTATAGTACCGTGTGTCCAGAGTTGTGTAGTTGAGGAAAGACGAGTGCTCTGGGGACATATGACTATTTGTAGGTCCCATCTGGAAACGGCAGTTGTTTCGGTTGTGATCAGAACCACCCCTCTGTGGGGGCCCTCAGACCATGGCGGCATTGAGTCGTGGGGCTCCATGATACGAAAGATCACAGGGCCTTGCGACGTTGACCGTCTTGCAACATTGATGGTGATGCTATCCCCGTGTTACAGCTCCGTCCGTGGGGCCAGGGACCAAGAGCCCCTCCTCGTAACATCAAGTGGGGCATCAACAGCAGCCAGTCAGCTCGGGCCTGGTCATTCTACCGAGAACAGTTCGCAGAAACCATCATGTAGTTATTGCTGACTTTGTACAAAGAGACTGTATATAGACCGGGTATCCACAGTGAGTCGTCCTCCAACGCAGCTTCCTTCAGAAAACAGCCGCTCCCAATTCCTCAACGCCATGCGTGCAAAAATCCAATATTCCTCGCCAATCAAGGTCGATCCTCCAATCAAAACCCACGCTATGCAATTAGATGAATGAAATGAGCGATATGAAGTACCGTAGAGGCCATCATCTCACATGACGATGCACTCTCTGTCCGGTTTCTCCGTCTTTCGCTTTCGATGGAAATGGCCTTCTCTGTCACCTCGTTCCTTTCTGACTTTGCTCCTGCCAGTACGCTCCTTCTCCGTCTTCTCGGCCATTTTGGCATCGAGGTTCTTGAGACTTTCAACAGACGCTTCACTACCACTGACTGTCGGTTGGCCTTCAAGGTCTTTGCCATTCGCCAAATCCTCGTCTTGTTCGGCTGCTGACGCGAGGTTGGTAAGGTCGGTCCGACTTACACGACTAGTGAGTTTGCTCATGTTCAAACTGAAGCGCGATCCGCCGTCTGTAGAGCCGGGCCGGGACTTTGTCTTCTTAGTGCTGACCTTGCTGCCCCTTCTGGACGGAATGCCAAGGAAGCTACTTCGTGATTCGTCGATAGGTGTTGATGGTATGGAAGTGGTGCCAACCTGACTACCAGCGGCGCTACCGTCATCTGCGATGCTACTACGGCGTGCATCCAGACTGGTCCTTCCACGTATGTCCAGACTGGTTCTGTTAGAAGACGCTGTCCAGTCCACGGTCTCGGTACCCGATAGCCCGTTAGGCGACGTCGGTGACGAGGATTCGACCAGAACCATGTCATTCTCATCGCTACCGATCTTCTTGAGCTTCTCGGGGGAATACTCAAGCGAATCTGAAGGATGACGTGACATGGCCTCGTCATAACTCGGAGGCGCATCGGGGACGAGTTCCTCGTCGATGGGTTGGACTTGATAAAACAAGAGATAAGGACACTCGTCCTTCAGCTTTTGGTTGATGTCGACGTAGGTGACGCGTTCTCTTGCGAGGTCATCGAACAACATCCAGGGATCTTCTTCTTCACTACTTTCAGCAGTATCAGGACGATCAGAGCGTCCATCAACACTTTGAGCATTTTGAGCATTTGCCGCGCGTCCTCGAACCAAGGAAACATAATGACCAGAGTTGACCGACACGCCACGATGGCAGACGACCGACTGGAGAACAAGTTTGAAGTTGCCGACGAGCGGGCTGTGGTCTTCCATTTCATCGTCAGATACAAAGCTCGGTACAGCAATCTCGAGAGGGATGTCGATAAATGTGTCCAGACGACTGGCAACACCGGTGTTGGAGTATTGGTATCGCTTCAGAGCGATACCGAGTACTGGGCGCTTCCGGGAGAAGTGCGCGGCGACTTGCGCATCGCTGGTAGGGACGATGTTTTCTGTATACCACGGAAGTAGTTTGAAGAACTGCCAGGCGGGCATCAAGACCTCGGTGCGGACCGAGTTCTTACGCGGCCGTCCAGGAGTGTGCGCCGCATCGTCCAATCCTTTCTTCTCGTCTAATTTCGCCTCTGCCACTCTTCGCTGACTGAAGATACTATCGGCACGCTTTCTGTTCGCGCCGGGTCTGATTTTATCAAGAGGAGACTTGATCGGCGTGCTAGGCGTAGAGGAGGGCGATTTGACAGGAGTGCTGGGATCTGGCTTGGGCGTGGCTGCTTGATCAAAGTATTCGACCGTCTCGACGTGCATGGCTCCACCTTTTTCACACGAGTTTGTTCGGCGCAGTCTTTCGCTAGACCTTACGGATTGTAGTGTGTTGCGTCTGTCAAGATGGCGTTTGACCTCGATTCGGTTGTTGAAGTAATTTTCCAGGCAGTCTTCAAGCGTGACGACGGGGCTTCCCTCGGGCGGCTCTGTGACGACAGCGACCTCGAGCAGGCGTTCGTTGACGAATTTATGGTCATCGGCTGGGTCTTCCTTGCCCGTGTGAAACAGGTCCATCTTCAAGGTGAGCAGTGGGAGCTCTAGCTGACCGGTGATGAAGGTAAAGGCCTCTGAAGTGTCTTGCTGACACAGCTCGGCTGCCGATTCCCAACCGCATTCAGCGAGCGATTCCTGCAAGTACTTTGTCTAGACACACGGTAAGCGATTTGCGGAGTCGGCGTCTCGAACTGGTTGGTACGTACAATGTCTTTGGTAATGAGTCTTCCAGAGCGCAACATGTTGACCCACAGGCGTAGAAGACCGGCCAGCTTCTTGCGCGGTAGGTCGTCAAAAGAGTTGTACAACATGGCTTCGAAGCTGTCGAGGCGCGCGAACATGGCAAAGAGGAGAGCATCGAGGTAGCAAGTCACGCCGTTGCGGTTCTCGGCTCCAAGCAGCTTGGTCGAGGGATCGTAGGTCTTGACTAGGCCTTCGTACGTGTCTTCGAAAAGGAGCAGCAGCCGCATGGCTTCGTCGCCATTGCCAGCCGAGTTTGTGGCTTGCAAGGCATAGTTGACGTTGGCGTCGGTGAAGGTTGTGATTCCATACTTTTGCAGTCGAGCGAGGATTGCTTTGATCTGTGGGACGCGTCTAGTCTCAGCAAGGACATGTGGAACTGGCGAGTCGCAAGGGCTGGCTCACCCTCTTCTCATCCTCTTTCTCGAGCTTCTTCTTGTCCTCGGGTACAAAAAGGCCACCAAATGCGCCGGCGTCGGGGAGGTTCTGCAGAGCGAGAGAGAAGTGGCAGTCAGCAGGAGTCGCAATGGTGGCAGAGAGGTTGGGTTGATCAGAGGAAAGGGCAGAAGTACTTTTGATCGGCGGTCCCGTCTGCCCAAGAAACGCTGGACGCTGCTGCTCATGGCGAGGTGGGCAGGAGCAGGAACGGGTTCAGACTGGTCGGAGGACTGCCAGGTCCATCAAGTGGTGCGAGGATGCGAAGGTATGGTGAAACGGGCGGCGGGGTACGAGTATCTGCAGGGCTTCTCTGCGGAGGAAATCTTGTTGCGCGCTGCTGTTTCGCGGGGAAGGTTGAACCAAGTCAGAGGGAAGAAATGGCTAATTTAGGGTCCAGACGCGGGTTAAGGTTCGTTGAAGAACTGCGGTTCCATCGACACAGGCCGGCAGGGTGCCGTTGGAGTCGAGCGAGGGACAAGGAGTGGCAGGAAAAGAGATGGAAGCCAGGAGCAGGTTGAGAGCGGAGGGAACATGTATTCCTCTGCCACTCGGCGCACTCTAGCCTCTAGGCAGTAACTAGTCGACTGTGACGCTGAGCGGGGGTTGGGAACTAGCACCTAGGGGGCCACCTGCCAACATCGACTAGCCGCGCCCTGTCCACTGCGAAGGGTAACCCTGGCCGGACCATGTCGATCCTCGCGTACGAAAGGCTCGTGCGTATCCAGAGCGGCTGAGGTCGTGATCGCTAAGAATCATGCAAAGAAAAGACATGTTCATGACCGTCGTAAAGCGAGGCCAACTAGCCTAGACGTGAGGATATATACACAGTCGTCACTCAACCATCCATTGCGATCAGGATCTGGACTTTTTCTCATAACATATCCCCGCGATACCATTCTTCTAAAACTCAAAATGCTGTCTCATGTCCTCGAGATTCATACCGGGGCCGACGAGTTCTTGCAGGTCTCTGCGTTCCATCTGGGCAAACACCCTCCTCAAGGTATCGTAAAGATTTGTGCTTTGGTTTTGGGTGATCATGGCTTCCAGTCTCGCATCTGTCATGTTGTTGTCGCCAACCACCTGTCTTGCCTTTTCCAAGCCTTCCTTCTCCGTAATACGGTGCATCGCCAGCGCACCGAGGAGATGCTGTGCCGCTTCTTCGTAGCAGCCAATGTTGATGCACGACACACCCAGATTGTAGCGTGCTCTGACAAAGTTGGGTCGCATCTCCAGCGCACGAGAGTAGGCGTCGATGGCCTCTTCCGACCTGCCAGAGTTTGCGAGAGTGGCGCCGAGACGGTTCCAGAGAAGATGCAACTCTTCTTGTCGGTTTGTGCTGCCTTCTTCGGTCGAGGCCAGGGCGGCACCAAAGCAGTCGACTGCCTTGTCGTATTCTTCTGCGCCGTAGAAGAGGACACCCAAGCCGACTTGCACATCGGGGTCCATTTGCTCACCGTGTGGTGATAGTTGTGCGGCTTGGATGAACAAGTCTGTCACCTTTTCGTGCAGCGCATGGCGGTCAGTGAAGCCAATCTCATCGTCCTGAGAGGAAAGAGGGGCATTTATGAGCGAGGGGTACTTTGTGGCGACCCAGCGCTCAAGTGTTCTGTAGGCCGTGCTGTCGTAGCCTTCATTCGTATATGATACGGCCAAGCCCATCAGAGCTTCCAGGTTGTTGGGGTCGAGCTTCAGAGCGTGCTCCAGAGCGCGGATGGCCGGTGACTCCTTTTCGTTCTGTGCTTGAGCTTGGCCGAGAGCTGTCCAAGCACCCATGTGTTCTGCATCTTTCTGTACAGCGGCTTCAAAGGCTAGGGCGGCGAGCGAGAGATTGCCGCCTTCGCGCATAATCTTCATTCCCTCATCGTAAGGATTAGCCAGGTCGGCGAAGGGATTGTCGTCCTCGAACATGTAGTCGCCTAGCGAAGGATCACGATGTGTGTTGAGACCGTCAAAGCCGTCCCACTGGTCGAAGCGGTCGTTTGCGTCGCCGAATGTCTCGTGTGTGACAAAGTCTCTGTTTTGGGTCGTCTCAGCTTGGATGCCCTGCCACACTGACTCAAAGTCGCCAAACAGGGTTTCACTCTGATCGGGATCAACTGACCTGTCCATGGCGTTCAGCTCTGCCTCGATGGCGGCGTTTGCCTCTGCGTCTAGCTGAGCGTCCTGTTGTTCTTGTGGGGCGTCGAGCTCGGCGAACTGAGCTTCCCAATCCTTGTCGTCTAGCTCGAGCATGCGTTCCTTGCCCTTGGATTGTTGTTGCTGGTCTTGCGGAGTCTGCATACCACTCATGCCCATGCCACCCATTCCCATAGCTCCCATGCCCATCCGCATACCCATGCCGTTGCCGTACGCAGGGCCGTATTGCATGGGTGACTGATATCGTGCCATGGGTGTCTGTTGGACATTTCCGAGTGGGCTGGCCGTCCTCGCGGCCGAAGTCTGCTGGAAGCGAGCAAAGTCTTGAGGGTTGAAGGCTCCGTTGTTCTGGTGGGCGAATGCAGGGCCAGGCTGATCAGACATTTGGGGTTCGAACTCGGCGGCCCAGTGGGCAGGTGCGGGGGAAGCAGCCTGGTCGAGCTCGCGACGCATCTGGTCCATGGCAAAGGGCGAGTCTTGAAAGGCCGGGCCAAGGTGTGCGGGTTGTTGCATGAATTCGTCCATCATCTGAGAGTGTGGTCAGCACCGGGCTGCAAGTGGTCGTGGACCTGTGTGCTTACACCGTCTTGCGGGGCGCCCATCTGACTTCGCATGCTCTCCATGCCGCCGGGGCCCCTGCCCACAAGGCGGTCTCTCTGTAGCGACTTGTCATCCTGAACATGCTTGGTGAACTGGCTCAGCGGGTTGCCCGCCGTCGAGCACTCTGCCCCGCCGAGGAATGACATGGTGGGGTGCTTGTGGATGTGTCTGGTCGGAGCGAAGCCTGCTGGGTGTGTGGTCCTGCGAACAGAGGGATGGTGGTCGTAGTGGTCGGAGGGTGATTGAATGGGACGGAGACGGGGACGACGAGGATCAAGTGAGGGAACAATTCAAGTGTCAAGGTCCACAATCTACAATGCCGCTCGGCAACCACGCCCGACTGGCCCGAGGGCGGCGAAGACTGTGGGGATGGCCGCCTTGGCGGGGTCTTTCAGATGCCGAGGTCGACACGTCACACACCCAGTACTTTCTAGAATCTGAAACAGAGTCATGTCCACCCACAGAGAGGACGGTCGTTCACTCTTCACATGACTGCGCTAGACAGGCAACAACGGGCAGAGTTTGGAATGTAGCATAGCGGAATACAATATATGTCCATGAACCCATTAACCCATCAACCCCTCGTCAACGCCTTGGCTATAGTACAATACTTTTGGGGCTGCCGCGTCTAGTCCTCTCTGTTGGCCGAAGGCTGGGTCGGGCGGCTGAAGTCGACACGCAGCTGTCTGCCGTAAATCTCCTTCTTCTCGAGAATCTCCTTGGCCGCCTGAGCGCTGGGAATATCGATGAAGTCGGCATGGCAGAAGCCTCGGGGCTGACCTGAGCGACGGTCGACTGCGACTCTGACGTCCAGCACGTTGGTGATGTTGCGGAACAGGTCGTTGAGGTCCTTGTCCGACATCTGGAACGACATGTTTCCGATGAACAGACACTTGCTGGGCTTGTTGAACTGTACTCTTCTGGTCATGTCGCTGCGGGGCTCGCGGCGGAGGTGGAACTGCACTGCCATGTTGCGGCCAGCCAGAGCCTTCTGGTTGAGCTCCTGCTGTGCCTTCTCTGCGTCCTGCAGAGACTTGAACTCGACGAAGCCAAATCTGCCAATCCACGTTAGCCTCGATCCTTTCCGTCTCGCGTGTCCACAACGTACCCTCTGCTCAGACCGCGGGCATCCTCGGCCACACGCGCATTGACGACTTCACCGTAGCTGGCGAACTCGCGCTCGAGGTCCTGGCCCTTGATTTCGAAGAAGAGGTTGCCGACGTAGAGAATTCTGCTGGGCTTGGGGTTGGTGTGTGTTCCGGCGTCTACGTTGCGAGCACTGTCGCCGAGGAGACCCACGGCTGCGGCGGTGGCGGTTGATGTGGCCTTCTGGACCTTCTCCTTGACTTGCTCAACCATCGAAGGCTGTTCAGAAGCATCGGCTGCTTCGGGGACCGACTTCTCCACCACGTTGGGCTCCTGCTCTGCCTGCGCTTCGGATGTGACGGCCTCCTCCTTCATGGCCTGCTCAGTCTCGGTGGGCTCGGTGGGAACCGTCTCGCCAGTGGTCTTCTCTTGGACAGGCGATGCTTCCTCGCTGGCGAATCGCCTTTGAAAGACGGGCATCTGCCATTTTTGTGATTGGCGGAGTCCAGTGGGTGTCTTGGTGACAATTGTGCGAGCCTTGAGGGGCGAAGAGACGAAGCTGCGAGCGGCGGCGCGACGGAGAACGAACCTGAAACCGTCAGATGCGCTCGATGAATGATTCCACCTGTTAGATACTCACATGTTTGCGGGATATGAAGTGAGGTGTCGGTGAAACGAAATGTTCTCGAGACGTGACTTTGAGATTGGCGCGGCGAGCAGAAACACTCTGTCCGCTCGAGCTTGGACTCTTTTTTTCTGCGAAGACTCGGCTTTGAGCCGCAAGTCTCGTGATCATACACTACCTAGAATGGTCCGTCTTCGATCATATCTTATCTCATTAATCAGACGCGCGAACGAGACTTGGCATTAAGTGCGGAAACTAGTAGATTAGCGTCGTAATTTTCACCTATAAATTCTATAGGCTAATTAGAGAGTAGAAGTGTAAGAACTCATTTAAGCGTCTAAGGGTTCGATATAGTACTTTTAGTAGTAGGCATTTTAAACGCGTCGCCACTCCTAGCTTTATAAAGTCGTAGTACTAATTAGGCTTAACTTACTACTACCTATACCTTTACATTATCGATTTTAACCTATAGAAACCCTAGGTTATATCTATCGCTAATAAACCTACTAATAAGCGATATCTTCTCCTTAGATATATATAATACGTTATAGTTTAACCTAGGCCTACTCTTCGCGTAGTAGCTTAAACCCTCTTCTTAATATAACTACTAATATAGGTAATACTACCTACTAGATCGACGACGACTCTAATAGTATACTCTCTAATATACCTTCTAATATACTTACTAACGAACTTCCTCTATAACTAAATACGTAATCTATTACTCCTTACTTAAAGCGAGCCTATATATACTATTTAGGCGCTAGTAAAACTAGGCTATAGAAACTATAGGCTACCCTTAAGTCGTAGTATAAGAAATACTCTATAGAGCGATTCCTAACTAACTTTATAACGCTAAATACGCTTAGGTTAAGCCCTATTAATAAACGTTATAAAGCTATCCCTTCTATCTTTAATAAGCTTATTAAGCTAGGTCTTATTACCCCCTATACGAATATACGTAGCCGCTAACCTAAAGATCCTATAGGTCGCGTAGATCCTCTACTAAGAAGCGTTTAGGTAGAGTTTAAGTGTCTTCCTAATACTAAAGCGTTTAGGAAGTACGAACTAAGTATTAAAATACTTAATGTCCTTAACTATAAGTAAATTACTAAGGAACTTTCTAATACTACCCCTATTTAGACGTTATTTATACTTAAACTAATAAAGAACCCTTATAGTTAGGATATAGAGGGCTCTTAGTAGGATATCCTTAGTCTAAAAAAGCTTATTTCTATTACTACTACTATTAGCTATTATAGATACTAGTAGTTGTCTAACTTTATACTAAAAATTACTAGTCTTTACCTATATACTAATAGAACTAGACGTTAGGTAATATTAGTTCTTATAGCTATTAGTATATATAAAGGGTACTATGCTATATATAGCAATTCCTAGATAGTTATAAGGCTTATAAAGGTTTATAATCTTAACCTATAGAATCTATAGACTATTTAGTTAATACTTATTATATAGGAAGGCTAGGATTAAGAGTAATAGTAGTTATCTATAGTCTATTATTTGCTATAATAACTATAACTTTAAGAACGATATCTAAGACTAAGTCTATAGAGATATTAGAGAAATAGTTAACCTTACTATATATATATTGCTATATAAAACCTACTACTCCTAGTAGATAGGCTTAGGTAAGAAGACATTTAGCGTAAGGCATACCTTAATAAGCGCTAACTATATGCCCTAATATACTTAAGACTATTAAGTAAGCGATTAGTTAATAGCGACGTATCGCAGTATTTTATCGCTTAGGCTATTTAATATGTTTATTTGTTAGCGATATAGGCTCTTTTTCCTTAGTAGAAATAGCCTATAGAAACTATAGGTTAGAAACTAGCTTTAGGCTTAACGCCGCTTATTACTTCTATACCTTCTATAAGTAGGTTTAGCCTACTAATACTAGCTACTCCTACGCCTTTACCTTAATATATCCTATATTCTTTACGTTCTTTACCTATAGTATCTATAGGCTAGTTAGATAGGCTCCCTTTCGCTACTCCTACCTTAATATAACCTATATTATCTACTATCCTAGCTACTCTATTATCGATACTACTACTAAGGTTTATTATATAATAGTCTAGTTAAGTTCCTTCTTTACCTATATATTCTATAAGTTCTTAGGCCCCTTTACTACTACTATTATTATTATTTAATATATCTTTCGACTTTACTATATCCTCTAATCTTAATAGTACGTCCTAACCGCTACTAATAACTACCTTATTCTTAGTGCTATTAGAGCCTATAGGATCTATAAGTTTAGCTTTACTATCTTTTCTATTTATCGATAGACTTCTACTAGTTAAGACTAGTCTCGAATAACTTAGTACTACCTTTTATAATAAGGGAACTATTAAGGGTATAATTATAGTATATAAGACTATCTAGCTTAATAAGCTTAGTTATAATAGGTATAATCTATGCTTTAACTTACGTTTATAGCTAACGTATAGTAATTAGCTTACTATATAGAATATTCGATCTATATAAGGAAGGCTAGTAGAGTCTTAACTTACTTTCGACTATCGTAACTATCTTATACCTAGTATAGGCTAGTTCTACGTCCTCTAAGCTTTAGTCTTCCTTATTATTCGTACGTATTTTATAAGCGATAATGCTCGCGCTTATAGACATTATATACTACTTAACGATATAAAAGAATAGGATTAAAAGGGTCTTTCCTAAGGTAACGCTAAATACTATTAATTCGAACCGCTTATTCTATAAGGCTTTAATACGAGGATTACCTCCTTATTCTATAAGGGTATATATTGTTAGAGTAAGCTTCTACGTTCTTAAGTTAATAACAAACTTACGTATAATAAGGCTATCTCTTTAATCTCGTAGATAGAGTTCTATAATATTATAGAGGAAATTAGATAATAGGCTTTTACTTTAGAGGTATAGTCGTCCGCTATATAACCCCTATATAATAAGGAATTCTAGAGCATATATTGTTACCTATAAGAGATCGAAACCTTCTATATACTTAAAACGGCGATTAAACATAGTAATATTAGTATACTTCGTCGGCTTATACTATAACTCTCTATAATGTTCTATAGAGCTAGCTAGTATAAATACGGATATAAGATGCTTTATCTTAATTAGCTATTATCGGATATAGTATCTAAGCTTAGCGTATAACGTACTATTCTTACTAGAAGTCTTATTAACCTTTAAGGACTTCTAAACACTTAGAAGGCTATTAATCTAGCTATAGAGCATATTAATTATTTCTATAAAGAAGATATAAAACTTCGTAAAAACTTAACTTACGATCTTTATTCTACGTTTAAAGACCTCGCTACCCTTAGTAGGTATAGTAATAAGCTTCGTATAAGATTTAATAGTATCTTCGGTAAAAAGATGTTAACTAAATATACTATAAAGAGTCCTATCTAGGACATATAGAGCCTTACTATTAAGCTATATAAAGCTAGCTATACTAAACGTCGTTCTCGAATAAAGCATTAATTTAAATCTCTAGACATACTTAGAACTAGTATTAAAGCCTTTAGTAAAAAGGTTAAAGACTTTAACATATAAGAGATTCGTACTAAAAACATTCGTTAAGATATATCGTTTATAGAAGGTAATAGAGAGATACTATATAACTACCTATTAGTAGATATAGCTAGTTATATTAAGGACACTTAGCTTAACTATTATAAAGATATTAATACTATACTTGCTATACCTAACGAGCTTAACTTAAGTAGCCTATAGATTCTATAGGTTAGTTTATAGTAGCGTTATTAAAGGTTACTATACGCCTTTTAAGATCCGCGATAGCTAGTCCTATCTTCTTTCTATATTTACTATATACGATACGATATATAATCGCCCTTAGCCTTCTAGTTAAGTCTATCTAACCTATAGAAAGTATAGGTTAGAACCTAGGGATAAGAGCGCCTTATAAAGAGATTATAGCCTTCTAGTTACGATACTTTTAACCTTACCCTTAGCCTTCTAGTCCTAACACTTTTAGCCTAGTATAGCTATAACTTCCTTATAAGGCGCTCCTATTCGGTTTATTAGCCTATAGTTTCTATAGGCTAGAAACTATAGTTAAGAGCCCTTACCCTTAGCCTTCTAGTCCTAATACCTTTAGCCTAGTATAGGTACGTATACTATAAGGCATAATATAAATAACTAGAAGTTAAGTTATAGGAGTTTTAGTAAGAATTATAAGGTATAGTATATATAACTAGAAGTTAATTATAAGAGTTTTAGCTATCTAGTAGGCTATATTCGTCTCCTTATTAATATTAATACTATTAGACATCTTATTACTACTATCTATATTATACGCTCTAGTAGTAGTAGGCTAAGGGAACTAGATCTTATTAAGAGTAGTAGTAGTAGCTACGTTAGTAGTATTAGTAGGAACGATAGTATTATCCTTATCTATCTTAACGTTAACTAAAAGAGTAGGTATATCTTCGTCTATCTTAACGTTAATTAAAGGAGTAGGTATATCCTTATCTATCTTAACGTTAACTAAAGGAGTAGGTATATCCTTATCTATCTTAACGTTAATTAAAGGAGTAGGAATATTCTTAACGTCGCTATTAGTTACTATACTAGTATGCTAAGATAAGATGTTAGTACTAAATAGGAAGGTATAACTTAGTTCTAATACCTTATATATTAAGCTCTAAAGTCTATATACGTCTTAATATTCTATCTTCGCTATTAGTTACTACGCTAGTATACTAAGATAAGATATTAGCACTAAATAGGAGGGTATAACTTAGTTCTAATACCTTATATATTAAGCTCTAAAGTCTATATACGTCTTAACATTCCATCTTTACTAGAACTAGAAGGTAGGCCCTTAAGCCTTTCTCTAGAAGGTTAAGCTATCTACTAGGCCTAAAGAGGGAAAAGGCTTAATCGCTAGTATACTAACCTCGAGCACTAATAGCTTCTTAGTTAATATGCTTTTAAGACGATCTTAACTATTAATACGCCTTTAAGAAGAGGAGGTTATAAGAAAGGAAGAGTTACTATTACTAAAAATAAAAGAGTCGCTACTATTATTAAAGGAAGAGTCGCTACCGTTATTAAAGAAAGAGTCGCTACTACTAAAGATAGAAATCGTAATACTTACTTTAAAAGCTTAGCACTTAAATAAAGCGTATACTATATAATAAATACGTACGCTTTATTTTTATTCTTTTTTTCTCTTCCTTTACTTTAATACTACTTTTTAGCACTACTACTTAACTTAACTCTCTAACCCCTCTAACTAAACTAACTAACTAATATATAAGTCTATACTAATTTCCTTTATTTTATTTTTTTTACGCCTATAGATTCTATAGGTGCTAGTCTTTATATTAAATATAGACCTACTCTTCCTAATACGCCTTATTGTTATCTAATCCCTTATATCTATACCTAATAGACTATATAATATAAACCTATAACTTCTATAGGTTTATATTTATATTATCTTCTTATCTTTTCCCTAGACACTATTTATAATTTATTATGCTAACTATATATAGGCCTCCTTTCTTTAAGACTCCTACTAGCTCCTTAGAGCCTATATTTCTTATCTCTAAGGAGACTATTATAAGAGTTACTAGTTAACTCTATAATAGTCGTACTCGTCTAGGCGGTTATATATAGGATTTTTATTAATATATCTATATAACATTATTAATATAGATATAGCTATAATAACCTAGCGCTAGCTATTATAGTTACTCCTACCCCTAGCCCTTAAGCTCTATCTCCTACCCCTAGCCCCTAGGTCCTATCTCCTACCCCTAGCTCCTAAGTTCTACCTTTAGCGCTTAGCCCTTAGGTCCTACCTTTGCCTCCTACTCCCCTAGTGCCGGCTTTAGTCGCCTTTACTACCGTCCCTATTATCGCCTTATATATAATCTTAGAGCTTGGATTTTCGTACGTATCTAATATATATATAGCCCTAATAATAATAACGACGATAACGACGACGATAACGATAATGATAACTAGTTTACTAGCGATAGTTTAGGTCTTAAAGGGATAGGGCCCTTTACTAGCGATAAGGATAAGCCTTTATTTATTCCTTAAGATAACGACTTTATTGTTAGTAGAGGAGCTAAGGGTAATAAAGAGGTAGAGCTACTAGTTATCTACCGTAGTAAAACTACTACTAACCCTTACCCTTTACTCTTCCCTAACTACCTAGCATTCTAGTTAGGCGTTAAGATGTTTATTACTACTAGGTAAGTCTCTTATCTAGTCTTCGTTTTAGAAATGTACTAATAATATAATAGCTACCTACCTTAGGCCCCTAGTATACCCTATATACCCTTTACTCCTAGTCTATATAAGGATAGCGTTAATCGCTAGAATAACTAGCTCGATTTCCTAAGTAACTTAGTTTACTAGTAGTTAATTAACGTTAATCGTCCTAAGCGTATCGCGCCTACCTTAAGGCTTCCTATACCTCTACCTATAGTTAGCGCGCTTATATACGATTTAATATATAAGGCTCGGTACTTTAATAGGTACTAGGCTAGATATATAGCTACTAACCTATTTATAATAGCATCTACCTCTAGATAGGGTTAAGCTAAAGCTAGGTAGCTTATTAGAGTTACCCTTATTATAGAGACTAACGCTAGCTTCTATAGATAGCGACTATATAATAACTATGCCGCTAATTAATAGGATTATTATACGCTAACTATCGTAGCTCGTTAAATACTACTAGGAATAGGAGGTACGTTTAGGCGTAGTTATAGGGCCTATAGGTTCTAAAACATTAGCTATTCTAGTAGTTAGGACTAAGTTTTTTTTTCTTCCTTCTCTTCTTAGGTTTTTTTTTCTCTTTCCTATAGTTTATATAAAATTAATCTTATTTGCTTTAACTTATAATTTATTATTATAATATTATGCTAAATTTATAGCCTATAGATTCTATAGGCTCTAATTTTAATGCTAAGTAAGGGGAATATAATGTATATAAGAAAAAACTATACTAACTATAGCTAGATTCTTAGTAACGTATAGCTTAGATAGTAACATCTTCCTTTTAATAACGACCTATAGAAACTATAGGCTATATTACAACGGATAATAGGCATAGATATACTATTAGAGCCTTAAATATATAACCTTCTAGATGCCTTACTACTACCTAATTACTAGTATTATAACCTTTTCTTAACGTTACTATTAAATAGAGAGGCTATAGAGTTTTCTTATCTATATCTAGTAGAAATAATCTTTATACGACATTTATATACTATTCTCTAAGAGGTATTCGACCTATAGAAACTATAGGTCCTATACTACTTCGAAGCTTCTTATTTTTACTCTTAAGTAAATTAGAAAGCTAGGTAGATATTACATCTAGCGTCTATACTCGTACCGAGCTATAAGATACTATAGAACTAAAAGATACTATTAAGGCATACGACGCTACCGATCTACGTCTTTAACTAGATAGAGAAGCGGTTTAACTTATAGACCTATACCTATTTCTCTTCCTTAACCCTATAGTTTCTATAGGTTTAATCTAGATAGGAAACTATATATCTAGTATATAGCCTTAGGAATCTAGAATAACTAGGTGCTATAAGTCTAGAATAACGTCCTAACTATTAGCTTTAGGGTTAACTTCTAATCTATTAAACTCTAAGCTATAAATAGTTAATAGTAGTAATAATAGGACTATAATAGGACCTATAGTTTCTATAGGTCTGTTTTCTAGTCTAGCTATTAGTTAATAATATAATGTATCTATAGCTATATAAACGAGACTTCTATTCTTTCTCTATATAGCTATTAATACTATATTTCGCTCCTCCTAGGCCTACCTATTATACTCTACGCCTAGACCTATAGTTTCTATAGGTAGTAGTTCTTTAGCTACTTCCTAGCCCCTTTTCTTTTCTTATCCTTTATTAGTATATATCTACTAGTTACTAATAATCGTATTAACATTAGTATATAGTACTTCTCTAAACTATATAAGTGTCTTAATACTACTATACTAGTCGTCTCTAATAAGCTTCTCGATAGTACCTTCTTTATAGATAGAGAAGCTATTATACTTCCTAACCTTAAGATTACTAAACTCTCTTATAATTTGCTATTAGCTCTAGGTTTTAAGGATATAGTCTAATAGTATTAGTATCGACCTATCTTATACTAGTACTATCTCGTTTACTATATCCTAAAGCTACTTAACTATAAACTCGAGTCTATATAGTTAATAAGAGCCGGTCTATAGCTTTATAGGAGGCTTCTTACGCTTTACTAGTAGTAGTGCTTTAAAAGTATATACTATTAGATAATATAAGGAATAGCATTAGATAGCCTCTACTCCTTAACTATCTATATAGACTAGGAAATAACCGAGATACGTAAGAATAGGCTTACGGATATATAGACCGTTAATTATTTTATAGAATACTAGATATAGCTCTAATTAACGCCTACTATTTACTTAAGACTATATCTTACCCCTTTTACCTACTATTTCCTCTAGATCGTCGTCGTAAATAGAGCCTTAATCGGAACCTATAATTTCTATAGGTACTAGCGTATTAACATCTTCCGTTATAGACTAGATAACTTAAAGCTATAAACCCTATTTTTAAATAGTATTCCTATATCTCTTACTATCCTTCTCGACTTTCTTAGTAGGTTCCTTTAGCTTTACTACCTACTCGATCTTATTCTTATTATTATATGCCTAATAGAGTACGCCCTAGATAGTAGTAGTAGGACCCCTAGAGCGTCTAATATAACCTACCTACTACTAGAATTCTATAGGGAGACTATCGATTAGGAATCTAATAAGTAGCATAGTATTAAGGCCTTTTATGTTTATACTAGTACTAAGTACGCTAGTAGTAAGGATAATATAATAAGTAGAGTCCTCTTACTTCCTAAAATCCTTATATAACTCGTTCTAGTTAAATGTTAGTATTTCTCTAGTATAGAAGTTAATAATACCGTAAGTAGCGTTAAGCGTAATAGGAGAGTTAGTCTATACTAATAATTTAACTAAAGCTTCGCGTATAAGCTATAGTTAGCCTATAATAATTAACTTAGAGTTAATAAATATAAGAGTCTTTAGGATACTCTACGTATTAAAGCTATTATCTTTACGTCTAGCCTTCGAGAGTATTATATAGATTAGCCGCTCGCTCTTAATCTTATAGTTCTTAAGCCTTTCTATTATAATATAAATCTCTAGTCTATTAATAGCAGTCCGGATAATAAGATTTTAGAATAGTCCTAGTCTATTAGGTCGAAACCTAGTAAACTTCTTTACCTTAACCTTAGTCTTAACGTTAAGTATAGCTATATAGCTAAATAAGGGTATATCTACCTAGAAATAGTTCTAAAGGTCGTTTAGATATTAAAAATTAGGTCGGAATTCCTTCTAGCTAGACATAAAGTAGAGCTTATTAATAGTAATTAGTCTAACCTTATCTTAAAGGCTATCGTATAGTATACTATAAAGCGTTAGATTAGTTACTTACTCTAGGCTTATAATTAAGTGTATATAGATACTACTATAGATCTTACTTATTATCTTTAGATCGATTCTCTTCGTCTTAGTAGTTATAAGGTATAGGTTTCTACGATAGCCCTAGACGTTAGTTTTATACTATACTCTAAGCTAGTTAAGTAGTATAATCTAAATGGTTATAAGACTAGTAATAAGAGAAAAGAGTTAGAGGGGTACGCTCTTACTAAAGCTAGTCTTTATAATAAGTATTATATCGCTCTATATAAAGCATAAACGTAAAAGAGCCTACTATTGCTTATCCTTATAGTTAAAGCCTATAAACTATTTAATAACCCTAGCGATAAAGGCCTTCTAAGCGTCTATACTAATATTAGTAATATAGTAGTAGTAAAAGAGAGCCTATACTTTAACGACTTCTATATTATAATAGGAAGAACTAGCCTATAGATTCTCTAGGAGAGGTTATAGTTTAGATAGGCTTATAGTATAGTTCTTATCGATAGGGCGAGTTATAGAGATAGGCGTTAGTAGTAGATTCCTATCCTTACCTTAAGGTAGCTTAGGTATACCTTTCTTTTAACTCTTACTATAAGCTTTAGCTTTTTAGGTTCTTACTATAACCTATAGAAACTATAGGTTATACTATTAGAAGGAACGATCGATATATAAAGGAGAATAGGCGGGTAGCAAATATCGAGTAGTAAATAAAGAGGGACTATATACCTAATAGGGTAATAAATTAGTAAATAGTAGTAAGATAGATAGCGCGTTACCTAAGAGGTATATTAGGATAGCCTATAGTTTCTATAGGTAGGTGTTTAGATATAGTATATAGCGTAGTTACTAGATTTATAACGCGTATATATATCTTATAGGAAATAACATTTAGCTATAACTTTAGGCGTACCCTTAGGAGACTTATAAAAAGTAAATATAAATAATCTTCTTAACTTATAGAATCTATAGGTCTAAAAAGCTAAGGGGTAAACGCGCTATAGCGGTCGGTATAGTATATAGTATAGTTAAAAAAGCGCGTTTTAAAATTCCTACTTAGTAAGAGAGCTATATCGAACTCTTAGACGCTCCGCTAATAAGCAAGCGTGTTTCCCCACCTTTTGCTGCCAAGGTTGGACTGTGCACACAAGAATTCGCGCTAAAGTCCGACCTATAGAATTTACAGGCTCACGTGATGTTGTATTGGCGGAGCGTCTGATTAATAAGATAAATCATATCCAACATTGAAGCTCAAATGCAAAACAAGAGGTTCAGTGCGAGCACACCGAGCAATGTACATCTCTGCATCGAACGTACTATGCTGCCGTCTTTGCGTGCTTCCATGAGTCGAATGCTCACTCCGACTCGATCTCCAACAGTTATGCGAATTCATGGTCATGCTGTCATGCAACCCCATGCCCTGTCGCGACGACCACCAGCTTTTTTTCATGATGAAAGACTGTTAACAATATTCCAAGACACTATAGATATATCGGCAGTGTGTTCCTAAGCGATACGTGGCTATAAACATACCAAAAACACGTTTGCCATTTCCAGAGCAGGGTCGCTCACGCGACACGCGACTTGGTCACACGAGTCCAAGCAATTTCTCGGTGTTTGCTCCTCGATTCTCTATTCGCTGACATCAAGCCAACCATTTGCTCTGCTCGAACTTCGACTTCCCACATCGGCTGCTTCGTATGTAATGTTGCATCGCGCAAGCAGTCATGCCGCAGCGGGCTGCAGAAGTAATACACGCCCAAACCACCAGTCGCCATGCTTCCCAATGCAGGCTTATCAATCACTTGATGCGCCTCTCATTTCCTGATGGTGATCAGATAACTGCAAAGACCAACCTCGCATGAAATTAGCATCATGCACCGAGACGGCCATTGCTGCCATTCTGGCCCCGCACAGCCATCGACGCAACTCGCATGTACCTCTTTCAACTCCCCGGCCAATCCGCGAAACATTTGCATGTCCACCGTCTTGATCACCACCCTGCCGAGTTACTGAGACGGGTTAACGATCGCGAATGCCACGTGCAGATCTGTCGTTATGCGTCATGGCACTTGTCCTTCAAGGTGGTCCGCACGAAAAAGGCTGGACGGAGATGCTAGCGGTACAGCCGGCAGCTCGAACCGCCTTCGAGAAGTGTTTCAGGTCATAGCCCTGGCGGGGGGCTTTGCTGTCCTCAGCCCTTGATCCTATGCGTCCTGTCTCCTGGAAGTATATCGACCATGTCGGGACTTCTCTTCCGTCGCAGAGTCGAGAGACCAGGCATCCACGCTAGACGGCCGGAAGACACCAAGGTACGCTCCCGCAGTGCATATAACCCCAAACAACCGAGTGGGTGCATCTCTCTGTCTGGCGAGTTTATGCCACTGGGCAGGCGAGAGCCGCTCGCCGTGGGATACAACATATCGCTTCTTGCATCTCATACACATTCATGCATTTGGGTGTCGTGTTGATTGGGTTCTTCTCCTTCTACATGCTCACGTGTACCTCTATACAGCATATGTGCAGTCCATATGGCGACCGGTGAGATAATATTTGTCTCGTCATGGGTTACAGTGCGCACTTTGGAAACCATCTCGCGGGCTAGGAGCGCGTCAACACGGTTAAACGGCAGGCACAGGGATACTGTATGGCGCTCGTGCCGAAGCAATATCATCAGTAATCCATGGTACGGACGGGGCGTACACCTCGGATAAGGTCCTGTTACATGCAGCCAAGCGCTTGTGGAAACAGATCCTACCGTTGTACACGTCCAAGCGATGTTCCGTCTCGGGATTTTGGATCATTCGTGTGTGGTTTCCAAAGTGCAACCGAGTGCTAAGATACAATGGTTTATGTTCATACTCATGAGAGATTGAGGTCAAACGAGATATGAGAATAAAGGTTGTTGGTTGTGCATTGTTCTCATCTATCTACTGTTGCCCATCTTGGGTTTCGCCTATACCCTATCCCCTCTCTTTTTGTGCTAATCTACAGGATATTCTGACAGACTTAGCTTTTTCCGTCGAGAGCAGCTTTAGAAACCGCCATGTTGCTCTACATCATCGACTACGCGCGATTACAGGACCATCGATATCTTCTTGTTCGCTGCCCTGTTGAACTCTCTAGATCCTTAATAATCTCCTATTGCATGCTAAGCAGCTCATCCAGCTTGTGGTTCATATTGTCAAGCCTGTCATTCCATTCAAAAAGCTTATCTCAAGCAGAACGAACCCCTGCACTAATGTATGCGTCAGGGTGGCGTGTAAAACTAGGTCTGGTCTTGGTTGGTATTCATGGTAAAAGCGTTTAATGTGATGTCTGACTCCTTGGTGAGCGGATCTGCAGTAGTGTTGTTGAGGGGTGTCAAGAGAAGGCGTAATATGTATGTCCTTTTTGTATTGTACACCAGACGAAAGTGCAACAGTCCATAATTACAGGCAACGACCATGGCACGTGTGAGTGAGTCGAGGTTGACGACTGGCCGGGCCGGTTGCCGTTGCTGTGGGGATCAGCCCTTTGTAAAGACAGCCTCGTCATTCACCCTTTCACTCTCACACCATGTAACACCAACTGCGCGCATGCTCGTAGCTTGATATCAGCTCATCTGCAAGCGTGCGATATTTTCCCTCCACAAACATCTCATGGCCTCAATGTTTAAGAAGGTGCCCAAGACTGATGCACAAACAACATCTCTTGCCGCGAACAGCAGCAACAGAGGAGGTCGCCGCGACATGTTTACGCGTCGGCCTGGTCGGCAGAAGCTGGCAGGTTTGTTTGCAGACGGAATTTGGCACTGCGACTGTGATTGTAACCCTCGCCTCCCTGCTGAACGCTTCCAGGTGAAGAAAGAAAGCCCGAACAAAGGTTGCCCACCCCAACGCCCCTTGATATGGCCGTGAATGGCACGACTGACTTCTCAAAAGGTAGATGGTTCTACACTTGCCAGAATGGAAAAGGTCGAAAGTGCGGTTTCTTTCTTTGGCAAAATCCAGATGCAGAATCACGAGAGGCAGCGGCTCTCCTGAACAACTCCACAACCGAACCCAGAAGCACACGCGATAAGCCCTTGTCCCCTGTAAATCCATCGCCCCAGACAATGCAGTCATCTCCGATCAGCAAATCAACACTGAGCCAAACCAGCAGCGTTCTGAGCGACCATTCTCAGACACCGGCCTCGATGACAATGCTGATGTTGACCAAGATTCGTTCCCTTGGTCTCTACCAGGCCAAGAAGAAGCCGAGTTGCTTGATGCGCCAGAGACACCACGCAAGGCAGTCAAGTTCGACGGTCTCGCCACACCAGAGACTAGCGCGCTCAGGAAGTCGCCATGGCTAGATCACTCTGCCCAGTCGCTCTCCACGCTTTGTGCGAAAGCAACTCCCTCCAAGCACTCTGTTCTGCCACGACTTACTACGCCGTCAACCTCAAACTTGGCTGTCGCACAACTCGGTGCCTTGACACCACAGGTCACTCCAAGTCCCTCGCGCTTTCGCGACCCGTCAGCAGATACATCGTCTCTCCGATCCACACTCACAGTAGATGTTTTCGCCGCTCTGAACGACTCAAGCGTCGCACTGCCAGCTGATCTGACATCAAAACTTCAACAGGTCTTGACACGTCACGAGCTACGCATTCAGGGGGTCGTCAAGGGAAGGGAAATTACTCGTCTTGCTCTCAAGGCACGCGAAGCCAACGTCGTTGAGCTCCAAGCCACCATTGCAAGCCTTGAAGCAGAAAGAAATCTTGATCATGCACGTATTACAAGACTCGAATGGGAGAAAGACATGTTGGTGAAGAACCAAGACTTTGATACGGAGTTGTAATCCAGCATCGGCTGTGTCGGGTAGGGCTGCAGGAGGTGGCGTTTTCCTTATACACAGATCAATCGGCCATCCCCTTCTCGCTCGTAATACATGTCGTCCTTATTCAAGCTTCCGTCTTCACACTCACTGGTAGTGACATATGCTGAACAACAGGACTTCAACATTACATGCGCGTGTCCATGCTTACAGATTTGGCGATGGCATCTCCATACAACATCCGACTGGTAGGGAATACAGATGCATTGACTGCAATAGCTTCCATGGTCCCGGGTTCGGGATAATATCACCACTGAAGTTCCGCGTGAGCAAGCAGGGAAATACGCAGTCTCAAACGCCGACAGACGGGGACCGTTGTCTACGCATGCGATCAGCTGGCGTATAATCGGGCAAATCAGCACTCACAGGAGCAGCCACTCGGATGATCGCTGCATGGTTAACTCTCGAGTCATCATTCGGCCAGGGAACAGGAATCGGCCACGATACCTTCTTGACTCCTCTTCCTTTATGCTGTACGACGTTGAGTCTCAATCGTTGCCGCTTCTCGCGACTTTTGCGCAGCGACCCGATATCACTGTTCCTGCCAAGATCAGCCGCCAACTTTTTCTGTTGTCTCTACACCATCTTAGAGGGGAGCGCCTGCCGGTCACTCCCCGACGCCAGGTCCGGCTAAAACAATGTGCTGGCACGTCGACATCGTCCGGGGCGTGATTTCTTGACAAGTTCCGCGAGGGGTATCGACTATGGGCCACCTCGTGGTATAAATATGGTTACTCGCCGTCCTGTTACCCACTGCCTCGTCCAATATATTTTGGATGTCTGTTATCTCGACTCATCTGCTTCGATCTCTATCTGGTCTTCGATCGTTCAAGGGCAAGTATGAGTCAGGATCGTTCAAACCTTGGCTACTATAACACCTATAATGGTGGAATGATCTACAACAACCCTATGGACAACGACCCGCAAAGTGCACAGACTGTGTACTCTCCTACGCAGTCCTGGGCTCAGATGCCGGTCGGCGCGGCAGCGGTTCCTCTCCCTAGACCACAGTGGTCCGGTCAATACTACCGTCATCACGAGGGATGGTACGAGCACGACATGCTTTCCTCAAGCGATATGACCTCGGAGACAAGTGGCTTTGAGGATAGCGCTACACCCAGTCTACACCGGTCGGACTCTGGCGACTTCTCTGAAGTTTGGGATCAAGAACCTCCCATGCCCTTCTCACCCTTCCAGCCCCCCGTATCCAGCGGGCTACTCAACAACATTGGAAGCGCCTTTGTACCTCTTCAGCTTCCTGCATGTGCTGCCAGTAACTCAGATGAGACCATCCAGCAGTTCGAGTATATGCTCGGCGACTTGGAAGTCAATGATTCTATATCGTCGCCCACAAATTCCGATGCAGTCTCTCAGTCGGGCGCGCACTGTTCGCTTCTCTCAGACCCTGAGGCCTTTGTTCCCCAACCATGTCATACACAGCCTCATGACCAATCCACCCCAGGCAGGCCAAGAAAGGTGCGACAAGCCAGAGAGACTGATACTGGTCCATCAAAGAGACCCGCGCGAGCGAACAGCACCAGGGCACGCCTCTTTTGTGAAGCCTGTCGCGATAGTAAAGACTACTCTCGCGGATTTCGTGGAGAGCATGAGCTTGCTCGCCACTACGCACAGAAACACACCAAGCACAAGAAAGTCTGGAAGTGCTTCGATCTGAGCCCAGATCGCCTGATGCGCAATTGCGAGAGATGCAAGACCGGTCATCAATATGGTACCAGCTACGGTGGCGCCGAGCATTTCAGAAGAAAGCATACTGGAATCTTTAGAAAAGACATGATGGAGTTGCTGAGGGGCAAGAACCAACGCTGGGCTTTGAGCAGCAATCGTCTGATCGAAGAGGGATGGCTTCGTCAAGTGTTTGTTCCAGGCGACGGTGAACCATTGCCTCAACAGGAAGAACAGCTTGTGACTGCCATTCAAGCGCCTGTTCCTTATCCTGGAGACTCACAGGAGATAAACTCGAATCCTGGAATGGGAAGGGTGCATCTGCAGCAGCTCTCTAATCAGCAGCATGTGCCAATGTATGATGCCAACCTGGCTTGGACCCAACATCAATATCCGCTTCAGCCTTACCACCTGCATCAAGGTCAGCATCAGCACCAACAGCAATGGCACTCGGGGATGCATTGAGGAAATTGCTTCGTACAAGACAAGAGGTTTTCATTTGTACTAGACACTATGGACGATGAGACTCGGCAAGCCTTCGCTTTTGGATATCTATTTCCCTTTCTGCATGGGACGGTTTGCGATGATACCCCTTTTCATTTCTCTTCTTCGTACTTTCCAGTTTTTTCTGCTCACACCTTGTCATGTTGTATGTACGGCTTTCCTCCTTGCCAGGTGTCAAGACTTCTTCGATTCTCTCAACCTCTTTATGTTTGTTATTTCTTGATTTCAATTAGACTTCAAGACAAGACTGAACTGTTTCAAACCACCATACAACTCTCTGTAACATCACGTCTACGTAAACACATACCGAAACAACGAGTGCACCGAATCCCTGGGACCCAGAGCATGCTTGTTCCACGACAGGAAAAAGGCACTCCGCACCACCCCCGACCAATGAAACTCTGCATCTTCTCTTCACTTCACGCCCGCGTGAGCATGGACATCCTGCACTCACCCGAGAGACTGGGTGCATGCACCTGCCAAAAGCAAAAAAGAAACAATGGCCACCACAGTAACACCGAGAAAGGTCACTCTTCTGTGTAAGAATCGAGAATCCCAAGTCTTGTTGTTTCTTTCTTTTCTAATATAACCCTGAACACGACCTGCAGGTGGATGAGCTCTTCCCAGAGGAGAGGGAGAGGGAAGGTGCTTGCATTTCTCCTCCAAGCCGAGGGTCGCAAAGTCCGATGCTTTCCCCTGCATGTCGTTCGTTTCACTGTTTCTTCGAAAAGACCCGTGGACCTGGAGTTGGGCGCCGATAGTCATCTAGATTCAACGTCTGCTTGGGGAGCACTAACATGGTTGCCTGGTTTCGGGACAAAAGCCTAAGAAGTATCTCAGAATCTAGGGTTAGTGTAAAAGGCAACAAGATTTGGGGGTGGAGGGAAATACAGGTGCGTAGAACGTTTTGGGGTGTAGGCAAGATGATGGCAATGACGAAGACGGGAATGTTTTCCGGAGAAAGTACGTTGGTGAAGTGTTGGGGATTGCTGAGGCAAGTGATGTCTGTTGGCTGGCCTGATGACTGCGCTTTCCTTGTTTGGCCGTCTAGCACAGGCTTGTGGGCTTGCAAGCACAGGACATAATCATTTGAACACGTCAGTGGTTGTTGTACACCTTGATGTTTTCGTATTTGTTATCAAAGCTAACTCGAGACCTCAAAAGCTAGCAGTCCTCATCCCTCTTGCAGCCGCCTGCCCACGCGTCAATTTGTTCTCATGCAAAGTCCGATTGGCTTCAGCATTCTTCTGCGCCATATCTTCGAACTCCAGAACGTTCTCCTAAAAATCCATCATCTCCCCATCGTCTTCGTCAATATCGAACTCTGCATCGGCCATGTAATCATCGTCGGCACCATAGGTCTCCTCATCGACGTAGCCACTATACTCTTCTTCCTGCTCTTCAGTCTGGGGTTCCTCTTCGGGCTCGGTATCTTCCAGAATACCCTCGTCTTGACCCACGTCCGCCATGGTGCCTCCTTCGCCATAATCCTCCACTTCGGCGTATGCCGCGAGCTCGTCTTTCGTGGCGAGACGAGGAGTCGAACCTAGAAGCAACAGACGGGTGCCCTTCTTGATACAATGGTCAGAGTCATCATCTTCGAGATGGTTGGCGAAGATGGGCAGGCAAGCGATCTGGCCGCCACCCAAGTCAACGAGTTCGACATTTGCGTCTCCGGGACTGGGTGCCAGGGGTACTAGATCACACAAAGGATGTAAACGGCCGAATGTAGTGCGGTCATCCTTTTCGGCATGTCTCTTGTCCAAGTAGGGATATGTCTGTTCGTGATAACCATCCTCATCGTAGGTCTTGGTCCAGAGGAACTCGTCACTGACGATCATGTGACGCTGAATCAGGCCGATGATAGTATTGATTATGCGGCCGTCGGAGTAGTCCGGGTTGGTGACCGACTTAGGGGCATCTTCACGACCGTCCATGGCTTGGTATATCTGGTATGGGCGCAAGACGTTATTGTGAAAAGACCATGGGACTGATAATCCATCCTTCAAGGAACAATGACGAGGGGACGCCATGAACATGCGGACGACAGGCAGATCCAGAGGGTCGGTAGATGTAGCATACGCCCATCCGAGGATACGAACAAGGAGTAGTAGAACAAGTTTCTGAGTGTCGACGCTTGGAAGTACAGGATCCTCCGCAGCGATGATTGATTTGCGCAAATAATCCTCAATGTGGGACCCGCAGATGCTGTCGTGATAAGTGGCCTTTGCTAAGTCGTAGCAATCGACCGAGCAAAAGGAGAAGTTCTCACGTTGCTCCTCCTTACCGTAACGGCAAATTTGAATGTCGGAAGTCTCGAAGATACGGGGTCTTGATATTGCTCTGCCACGAGGTGGAGTATCGGGAGCTGTGTGTTCTGAACATTGCCCAATCTCATCACTCGATGATTCAGAGTTCCAGTTGTCGTCAGACTCACTACCTGGATCTTTATCATCGTCTCCCTCCTTTGACTTGGGACTTTGGGTTGTATCCTCATCTTTAGCCTGGTCGCCGGATCCTGTGCTTGACGGAGTTCCTTGTGGAGTATCAACTGCAGCTGTACGGCGATGACGGTTTGAAGAAGGCCCAGTACGAGCTTTTCTTCTGGCTGCTCTTGCATTTCTGTTTGCCTCCAGCTCAGCTTCTGCCTGCTTCAATTCTTCTATCAGGACGCGAAGAACAAAAGGCGATGGCATCTGCAAGTCTGTACCGCAAGCGTCACAAACTCTGCCGAGCTGCGACTGATCTGCAGTGTTTGCTGTAGAAACAACAAATGGAAGGCTCTCGGTGAACAGCACCATGCCTTTGAAGACATCTTGAGAAGCCACTAGCGATGCAGGCATGCCGAACTTGTACTCGTAATGAGCGATCGAATTGCGATCTACTGACAGTATGCAGTTGTTGAGAAGGTTGTAGTCGACTGGACGCTCGACAAAGCCAAACTGGGTGTTGCTCAGTAGACTGAAACCTGTCCGTGTCAACCGCAGCTCTGCTGCCGATACCAATCCATCAATGATATCGACAAGGAGCTTGTCCTGTATGTATTTGGCATATGCCTCAAGTTCTTGGCTAACAAAAGGCTGAAAGACTTTCTTGTTCGCACCTGAAGACATAAGAACGTCTCCCAGAATGTGCAATGCAGTGTACGATGGACCACTTCCACACCTGGAAAGAGCACCCACTAGGCGAAACAGAGCTTTGTGCTTCAAGTCATATACAGGTGGTGTACAAGTCTTCATCCCAGCCTCTTGCTCTCGGAAGGGTTCCTCAACAAGCGTCATTCTTGCTAGCTTGGAAGTTTGATGCTTGAGATCAAACATTGTTGATGATGCTGTGCACCATTCTTCATTTCGAGACAAGGCATCGGCACAATCGTCTAAACAAGAAATCAGCTCGATGCTTGAACAAAACATTGTATGGTTCGGATTAGACGGGATTGAGCCAGTCTCAAACCCAACAACCGATCAAATACTGTCTCAGAAACAATCGAGCTGCATTGACTTCGGGAATTGCAATTCTATTCAACGTACCGCTGTAGGTGATGATGTGGGCGTCGATTCTTCGAATGTGATCGTTGACCTCTCCTTCGTTACGAATAGCATCGATGACAGATTGGGCCATCATATACGCCCTCAGAGCGTCGTTGACAGCAAGATGAGGCTGATCTGTCGCGAGAAAACACAAGGCGCGATTGAGATAATAGGCTGGATGGCATCTTTCATCCAGCAGTCTGTTGTACAGGCCCATTGCAGCCGTGTAGTCTCCTTTGTGCACAAGTCTGTTGGCGTCCATGATTGCATGCTCGGCCTTGATCCGCTTAGGACGAAGTTCCAGTCTCGGTGATGAACGAGTCGGTGTATGCATTGTTGTAGAATGTGAAGACAAAAGAAAAAGAATAAACAAGATGTTGGAAGCAGTCAGGTGTTGTGGTTGTGTGCCGAGTCGGTGTGCTCCTGCCTGCAAAATCTCATTAAGTGAATGCCGACGCTCAACTCACGCAAACACTCTTGCCTTGAAACTCTCAGTCACTTCGAGTTGTACTTTCCACTGAGACTGTAGCTCTTCGTCAACGTCAACTGGAACACCAAAAATCCGTTCCAATTCCTCTCACGGCATTGAACACTAAGAGCTTTGTCGATCGATCAACGAAGCATGATTGGCTTCATCATCTCATTGTACACAATGGTTTCCCACCAGACATTTCATGTCGCTAGCATACGACCTCCTCGAGGCAGGTTCGGAATCCTACCTAGGCCAGTGCAATGGTAAGGGTATGCGCGTTTAATGTGCTTCCGCCATCGCCAGGCAAGACTGAGTCTTGTTTACAGGATTCGTGCAACCACCAGTAAACATTTACACTACGCATCCATCATATTAGTAACAACCATGTTGGCTCGCCTGAAGATCACCATGGGTTGAGTTGCACCCCTGAAGATATCTCAAGCCAAGCTCGATGAGGTCGACTCTACCTCTATCCAGGCTTCTTCATGGCATCAAAGATGTACCTGTGAGGGAGTGAAAGGAACACACAAACAACACAATGCTTCATCACTTACTGTCACAACCTACAAATAGATTCCTGCGTGTCAAACTCCAGAGCTTCCATCGTTGAAACTGGATCTGATGAATTGGTCAAAGTACGGGTTTGAGGCCCACTCGTCTTTATCATGGTCCCGTACGTACAGAATATTCCCGAAACAAAGATGTCAATGTAGGGTTCGACCAAGAGACGAGGTTGATAATCTTGTGCCACCAACGGCGCCGCCATATCACGTGAACAATATGCTGTCATTCTTCTGTGAACGGAACAATAATATTCCGGCATACGTCTTGACCGAGAACTTCCGTTCATGTCAAACGTCCAACGTTCATTGCTGTTTACCGTTAAGAGTCGCGATAGAGGCTCTGTCACAATACCTATCGTAGAGTCTATGAAGGCGTTATCCTATATAGATTCAACAGCAGTGCTGCTTCCATGCTTCTAAACGAGAGTTCGGATCTGTCCGGTACCGACACCGACATTTGCGCTGTATCTACATCTATGGTTAGAGGTGCAACGGTTGTCTATACCTTAGTCTCGATGTCTAAGAGGATGGTATCTCTAGTCAACGCATCAGACATCCTGATGATACCTCTCCATCATTATGATTCAAATGGTCGCTGATTTTTTGAAGGTCTTCAGACAATACACGAGGAGGATCCAAGACACAACTATCCCATACTGCACAAAAGTCGCAGATTCTGAAGAGCACGCACCAAAACGTCTTCTCGGCATGCAGATCTGTATCAGATCCGACTCTGTCAAGGGACCTGAATCCAACCTGCAATGCTCTGTGCAGCTTGACAGAAGCATTATTATTCCTGGAGCAGATTCGAAGCTGACAACAATAGCTTCTCTGCCGCTCTACAAGCCATGAGACAATTCACTTTCATGGCTGCTCCGATAATGTTAAGGCCATGTTCAGGATATACATACCCTAATTAGGGCATGGACGTCAGAAAGCCAAGATGGATCTATCATGGGGCGTTGGTGGCTGGTCTGCCCAGGAGTTCAACCATACAGACCGATGTTGACCCACAACGAGATTTCCACTCCAACCGAGCATGGTTTCTTTGTTGCCCTATCATGCAATCAGCACTTTTAGCGATTCACGTGTTCTGCATCGATGGTTTGAGTAAAGTAACGGCCGCAAGCTACAGGCATACTCCGTACTCCGAGGTGTCCTATCTACCTAGTTCAGCATGCCAAGAACTAGGTCAAGCTCGATATGGACCTGATCAGAGAAGAAGCATGTCTTGTACGACAGGGCACGTCTGGTTACGCGCTTTGATATGCCTCACCAGCCTATTCGGATGGCGCCACAGGGTCAAATCCGTACGCCACCACACCGTCTGATAGTTTTTCGGTTGAATTTTTGACCCTATTGTTAACCTTGCCTGGAAAGATCGTCCCCAGGACCATCCCATATCGGAAACTCTATGATGGATTTCCAAGTGCAATATCCTATAGGATCTGTCCAACGTAGGGTGGTCTGGAACAAGATGCAAAGGAAAGCTACGAAGATCATAGCGTACCAGCGAATGGCCGCCGACAGATGCAACTTTCTACAGTTAGTAGTTGGTCAAAAACGTTTCTGGACGACTTTCTTCCCAGGCATGTTGCAAGTCGATTCTCCACGGTGAGGCAGATGTTTTCTTGTTAATGTAGTACTGACTTGCGCTCAACCATTGCCAAGTCTGCGCTGTATCTCCTGGTGGCGATATAACGCAACAGTGGAGATCTTGAAACAGATATCGGGCACCTGTGAGTCTCATCCTTCTCATGATCTTCCTCTTGGCTATACGTGATGATGTTTGAAATTTCTTGTTCTTAATCCACTCTTCGACAAGCAATATACAAATATCTTCGAGTAAACTCCACTCGTTCAGCTCAGCAACACCAACGAGCAAGACTTCTTCCTTGCCATCCCCTTTGTTCGTACACAAACTCTCGCCATGCGGTCCTTGACCGTGACCTCTTTGACTGCTTTGGTAGCGACCACTCTCGCTGCCCCGGCAGGTCTATACAACCCACCGACCGAGAACCATGAACAGGAACACCTCGAGAAACGCGCTCTCATTGGTGGCAATAGTGGAGCATCCCTCCTGGGTATCATTGGACTTGGTGTTGCACAAGACTCTGCTCTCCTGTCCATCGGGCTTGGAGGTGCAGGAGCGTCCTCGACTAGCCGTGGATCGTCTAGCAGTGCATTGCCTATTTCAACTTCTGCTAGCAGTACATTGTCTATTGTGGCTCCTGCTAGTAGTGTATCCTCTGCTGCGCTGCCCAGCCGCTCATCTTCGGCCACACAACTCCTGGCTCCAATCAGCGTGTCAGCTGGTGTGTCTGTCAGCATTGCCCCGACTGGACTCTCTTCTGTTGCGTCTGTCATTAATGCCGATCCTTCCAGCGCAGCATCTGCGCTTTCATCCGTTCTCGCAAGCTTAATAGCAACCAGCAACATCCAGGCAGTTTCTTCCCTGGATTCGGTCCGTCTTTCGAATGCTGCCATCCCCAGCAACGTTGCATCGATGGTGTCCTCGATGGCATCTTCCATGACTTCGGCGACCGCAAGTTTCTCGGGTCCTGCAAATTCCATCGTCTCCTCCTTCGCAATGGCCGCATCGACAAGTTCGGCCCCTGTGACATCGGCGACTGCAACGTGCTCAGACCTTCTCTGCTTAAACGCACAGGTTGGTGGATTAGGATTGGGCGTCGGACTTCTGCCATTATCGAGTGGTGGCCTTCTAAGCCTATCCCTTGGTCTAGATGGTGGTCAAGCATCTAGCACGCTGCCCGCACCAGTTGTTGTATCTACAAATGGAGCCCAGACAACTTGTACCGATTTAATCTGTCTGAACGTTGCGGCAACAGGGTTGGTGAGCGCAAGTCTTGGGCTGATCCCTACTGTATCTGTCACACAAGTCGCCACTACCCTCGCGACACCTGTGACCATCTCTGGCACCAGTGGAGGGCCGACTTCGACTTGCACTGATGTCATTTGCCTTTCGGTCGCAGCGTCCAACCTTCTCTCAGTTTCTGTTGGGCTTCTCCCTACCTCTGTGCTTGGTGGAAACAACCTGGACACTCTTTCCCTTGGTGTGACCGCTGCGCCTACAGCGAGCAGTCTTTCAGAGCACATCACTGTTGTTGCAACTGACGGCAGATCGACTACTGTATGTACAGACGTTATGTGCGTTCATGATGCGGCGTCTTCCCTACTAGGCATCAACGCCGGGCTGATCCCATCATCGGTGCTTGGAAACGACCTGGGTACGCTTGTGGTGCCTTCGCAAACTGGTCTTGCAGAGCCCGTAGTCATCACAGCCACGGACGGATCCGCTACCACTACATGCTCAGACGTGTTCTGTCTACACACCGCGGCGACTTCTTTCTTGGGCCTGAGTAGTGCTGGGGCTCTCCCAACTTCGCTATTGGGTGAGAACAACATGGGTTCGCTAGGCCTCGGTGCTAGTCTGGGTGGTGCACCTACCGCGACGAGCCTTGCTCAGCCTGTAACAATTACAGCTTCCGACGGAAGTGCCACCACGACATGTTCAAATGTCCTCTGCTTGAATGTGGCCGCGACCAATCTGCTCGGGATTAACGTAGGCCTTCTTCCCACGTCTATCATTGGGTCCAATGACCTTGCCACTTTGTCTTTGGCACATGGAGCTACTGCTGCTGCTAGTGAGACAACCTTGATGGCCCCTGTTATTGTCACCGGCACAAACGGAGCCCGCACAACCTGTACAGACGTCCTGTGCCTAGGTATTGCTGCCACCGGCCTGCTAAGTGCAGACGTTGGTCTCATTCCGACAGCATTGCTAGGCAACAACGATGCAAGCGCAACGGCGGTCGTACCAGTTCCTAGTGGTTTAGCTGGCAGTGTCCTGTCATCGCTCGTTGCTTCCAATACAGGCCTTCCCAATGATGCTTTGTCTCTCGTATCTTCAATTTTGGAAGTTCCCACACAAGCAGATATATTGCCCGATGCATCTTCAGCACTATCGTCCCTCGCACAGAACTCTGTCTTGCCTAGCGGCGCTTCCTCGGCGGTGTCAGAGTTGCTTGGAGGAATTACCAACGTCGGAGTTCTTCCTGGCATCTCTACTCCCACAGCAGCCGTGCAAGTCCCAAGTGGCGTAGTCAGCTCTGTTCTATCATCGCTTGTTGCTTCAGTTACAAATCTTCCTAGTGATGCTGTGTCTCTTGTCTCTTCGGTTCTTGAAGCTCCTAGCAAGGCTACTATCTTGCCACAAGCCTCGTCAATTTTGTCATCATTGGCACTCAACCCAGCTCTACCCAGCGATGCTTCGTCAGCCGTTTCTGAGCTGCTTGAAGGAATCACCAACATTCCATCAGTCACGCTGTCCTTGGTTCCCTCGACAACTCTAGTCGCGATCCCTATCGCCACCGGTGCTCCTCTCTCGGCCATTTCATCATTGCTGGGCGAAGGAACTCTCCCTGAATCGGCTTCTTCGGTCATTTCAGGACTCCTCGCAGAGCCGACTCAGATCTCTTTGTTGCCATCGATTGATCTTATTATCTCTGAGATTGCAGCCGTTAACACAGAACTCGCTTCTTCCGTTGCGGGAATTGTATCCTCGGCTGTAGAGGAAGTTTCACAAATCTCTCTTATCCCCTCCACGACCTTGCTTGCTGTTCCGGTCGAGACTGGAATCCTACCTGGTGTGGGATCAGCTATCTCGCTCATTGGCACCCAGGCCACTGGAGTCGTGAACTCAGCTATTTCTGTGTTGAGCTCCTTGATCCAAATTCCAACTCAAACTGTAGCTCCCGAAGGCATTGTGTCGGGCATATCTTCGTTGGTCGAAGAGGGTAATCTTCCCACCTCTGCCAATACAGCGTTGTCGTCTTTGTTAGCCGAGTCTACTCAACTAAACATTCTGCCTGCGATCTCCTCGATCATCTCAGCTGCCGGGAATGAGATTGTGGGCAACGCTACGTCAGCTTTGTCGGCTGCGTCGTCTTTGATCACCTCAGACTTGCCTGTGCCCACCGCTACGATAGACCCGGTCTCTGCGATCTCTTCTTTGCTCTCACAAGGATCAAACCTTCCAGCAGAAGTTCAATTCACTGCTATACCTGCACTATCATCCTTGTTGGGAGAAGCTTCGAATGTCGTAACGAACGTGGTGGGTCCCGTGGCAACCTCGGCCATCTCCTCCATTCTCGTCGAAGTGACTAGTATTCCCGAACTCGCTTCGCTTGTCGCCAGCCCCATAACCGCAGATCCCGTGCCAGCACTTTCATCGTTGTTCTCAGCCGTTTCTGACCTGCCTGCTGATGTTATTAGCACTGTGCAACCGGGGCTCTCTTCGCTGTTGTCGGTCGCAACGGAGATCGAAGCATCTGCGACGGTTGGTGATTTGGGCGCTAGCTCAGCACTGTCGTCCATCCGCGTAGAGGCGACTGGCATCCCGGGGCTTACATCTCTCGTGGCCAACCCACTGACGGCTGACCCCATCTCGGCCATCTCATCTCTTCTTGCTGAAGCTTCGGGCTTGCCGGGAGATGTGCAGAGTAACGCGAACCCGGCTTTGTCCTCGTTGCTATCCATAGCTTTGGGCTTGGATGCCTCTGCAACTGGTGTGGTTGACCCCCTGGTTACAAACGCCATTTCATCGATCTTGATTGTGGCAACTGGTCTTCCTGGACTCGAACCAGTCCTACCCCCACCATTGGTGACTGCAGACCCCGTCCAAGCAATTTCTTCATTAATCGCCGAGGCCACTCAGCTGCCTAGTGACATTGAAACCCTCATCCAACCTGACGTCTCGTCTTTGGTCTCGCAAGTTGCGGATGCTGCAGCGACCGGCGTCGTTGATCTAGGTCTGGTATCTAGTCTTTCATCAATTCTTGCGGACGCCACCAGTGCAGCTAACGCCATAACTTCGCTGATTATGCCAACATTATCATTGAATCCAGTCGAGGCTATCTCAACTCTCCTGTCCGAGGCTTCTGATTTTCCGATCAGTGCTCAAGTTTCTCCACAACCTATCCTATCTCAGTTGTTCTCACAGGCTACCGGAGCTGGTGCAAGCATTACTGGAGATCCCATGGTTTCGGCTGTATCCTCGATCCTTGGTGATGTCACTAGCGCCGCGAACACCATTGGGAACGCAGTGGCAATTCCTACTTTCCCTGCAGGCGTTGAAGCTGGCATCTCGTCGTTGTTGGCAGATCCTGCTGCATCGGCTATTCAGCCTGCACTTTCCTCTCTTCTGAGCCAAGTTTCTGAGATCGGTGCTTCGGCTTCTAACATTCAACCCGATATCTCCTCATTGTTGTCTGGAATTTCTGGCGCGCTGCCCGTGGAGACTGGCGTCGTGGATGCCGCAGTTTCTAGTGTCCTCGGCCAGGTATCTGACCTTGGTGCTTCGGCTACTGCCCTCCGGCCAGCGTTGACCTCATTGGCTGCTCAAATCACTCAATTACCTGACTCTCTTCAGCCTTCTCTTTCCTCTATCATCTCGGATGTCGAAGGTGTCAGGGCTTCTGTAGGCGTGCAAATCTCGGCTTCTGGTCCTGCCGCTTCTGATATCCAGGGTGCATTGTCGTCTTTGGCTTCCCAGATAACACAATTACCTTCTGCTGCTCAGCCTGGGCTTTCCTCTCTCGTGTCAGAGATTTCGGGTTTGGCTACACTCACCTTCACAGCGCCTACTCTCAGTACTGTGGTTCTTAACCCGGCACTTACTTCAGGCCTTCCAAACGAAATTTTGCCCGCAGTATCTTCTCTCCTGTCGCAGGTATCAGTAGCTGGTCCCACAGCTCCTGTGGTACAATCCGCACTGTCGTCCTTGGTTTCTCAAATTGGCCAGTTGCCATCGTCTGCTCAAGGAGCACTCTCTTCGTTGATCTCGGAGGTCTCTAGCTTGCCAACCACTTCTGCATTGCGTACAGATGGTACTGAGGTCATTGGATCGGCAATCTCTTCACTGGCTTCGCAAGTGTCGGACTTGCCTAGCTCGGTACGCCCCGTGGTTTCGTCTCTTCTTTCTCAAGTCTCTGCCGTTGGCCCATCTGGTACAATTGCTCCTAGTCTCTCGTCAGCAGTCTCTTCGCTCTTAGCTGGTGCTGGACAGGAAACTTCGCGTGCTCCTACTGTGGGTGGCAACGCCGCTGGTGTGGGTGCTATTCTTTCGTCTATCAGATCCCAAGTGTCGCTCCTTCCTGTCTCTGCCCGGCCCATCTTCTCTTCATTGCGCTCGCAAATCTCAGCAGCTGGACCTTCAGGGATAGTCGCGCCCAGTGTTTCCGTTGCCGTCTCATCCCTCGCTGGTGTTATGGGAAACACTCGCAACCCAGCTTCTGCAACGATTGGTCCTAGACCTGTCCTTTCATCTATTGCATCCCAAGCATTGCAACTCCCTAGCTCTTTGAGACCAGCACTGTCTTCACTTCTCAGCCAGGTTTCTGCCGCTGGGCCATCCGCAACTTTGGCTCCCAGCATCTCTTCGGCCGTTTCTTCATTTTTGAATGCCGCCTCTCCGAGCGTGAGCATAAGCGCGTCTGCTGGTGCAAACCTCGGCGTTCGTCCAATCTTGTCTTCTTTGAGAACTCAAATCTCGCAGTTGCCTTCGCCTGTTCGCTCAGCTGTTAGTTCTTTGATCTCCCAGGTGGCTGCAAACCCAAGCGCAACGCTTGATCCCAGACTCTCTTCGGTAATCTCGTCAATAGTGGCAGGCGTGACCACCGACCCTGCGTCTCGTGGCATTGGAATTGGCCCGGCTCTCACGTCATTGAGATCTCAAATATCACAACTCCCGGCCCCGGTTAGACCCATCGTGTCCTCACTACTTTCTCAAGTTTCCGCCACGCCCACCGCTGTGCGCGACCCTAGAATATCGTCGGCAATTTCATCCATCGTAGCAGGGATCAGTGTTCCTACCAGACGTCCGGTGGCGGTCAATCCAGCGCTCTCCTCTCTGGTGTCCATACTTCCTCAGCTGCCAGCTTCAAACCGACCCGTCATTTCGTCTCTCCTATCCCGTATCTCGGCGACACCCTCAGCAACTCTCGATGCCCGTGTATCGTCCGTGATTGCTTCGATAGTCGCTGGCGTGACCCCTGCTCCTAGTGTTATTCCCGCTGGTCCAGTCCTTTCTTCATTGCATTCTCAACTTCCTCAGTTGCCGGCTTCGCTTAGACCTGCAATCTCGTCGTTGTTGTCTAGAGTTTCGGCTAACCCTTCGGCAACTCTTGAGCCTGACGTGTCGGCAGTACTGTCGTCAATCGTGGCTGGTGTGACTGCCGCGCCTAACTTCGGTGCTTCAGTTGGCGGTTCTATCGCCGCGAGTTCTGCTTTGCAATCGCTGTCTTCCTTGTCAGCATATGTTCCTGCTTCTGCTCGGCCAGCTCTTGCGTCCCTCTTGTCTCGAGTGTCGGCTGCTGGCCCCCAGGCGACCGCAAACCCTGCCATCCAATCAGTCATCTCTTCGATTTATGCTCAGGCATCTCCAGCGCTGTCGAGTGCTGCAAGTTACAGGTCTAGTACCTCGGCTGCGAATTTGATTGCCTCCCTGCTGTCCAGTGGTGCTAGCCCTGCCAATGCTGCCGTCACGTCTGACATTTTGGCTGTCTCATCTGCTCTTGCTGCTATTCGCGCAACGGGCACTATTAATCCCGTGTTGTCGACTGCAGTATCTAACCTCCTCGTTGGCGCCACAGGTGCCGTGGGCGGGTTAGTGGGTGCACAACAATCCGCCCTTTCGGCCGCCAGGGCCAGTGTGACAGCAAGCCCCGCTCAAGCAAGTGCTAGAGCACAATCCGCTCTGCAAAGTGCTCAATCTTCCCTCTGGGCTCCCATACTTTCAGGAGCGTCTTCTGTGGGTGCACAAGCCAATCGTCTTGGTGCTCCTGGGATCGCAACGGCCATCTCGAGCTTGGCTGCTGATATAAACTCTGCTGTTCAGTATAACCTGCCTGTCCAGAGTTCTGTCGCCGGTGTTGTGGCTTCGTACCTCAATCCTGCTCTGCCCACCGGCAACCCATTCATCATCGGCGGATCTTCTGGTTTCCAGACTTCTTATCGTCCCACCGCCACGGTCGGAGGCTCGGTTGGCGTTCCTGGAACCGCCGCTCCTACAGGATTGAACTTGCTTCCTCCATCTGCGGGTGTTGATGCATCCACCATCGTTGACACGGTCAATGTGATCGAGTTCTGTGGAGCCATCTTGACCTGCAATGGTGGTGTTGTTGCCGAGGGAGATGCCGCCGTCGACTCTACAGTGGATACGCTTGTTGTCAATGGTCTGACTGAGATCAACTTCTGCGGCTCTACTCTGAGCTGTGGAGATGATAGGCTTGCTGAGACGAGATACAACTTGTCTGTTGTTGCTTCCGCCAATGTGGACATCACGGTCCAGCAAGACGAGATTGCTGTTTGACGATGATTTATGATCATGGATTTCCTTTTTTTTTTTTTTTCATTTGTTGTTCTGAGATGATTTCCTTTGTGCAGAGACATTCCTTCTTGATGGAGATGCAGTCTAGTCGTTAAAGTCCGCCTACCGATGGAATGGATTTATGTTGTATAGTAAGCACATCTTATTAAGCAGTGGTACAGTTCAAAATGGTGGATGTCAACCGTATTGGTATTGAGTTATTGTAAAGGTGACTAAGAGAGGTGCTTATATAATCATGCTAAGCCTGCTATATACCATAATCGGCCCTATAGCGTAGTAGTAGCGCGCTCGCGGAGTGTCGAGAGTCTCCCCCCTTATAAGGCCACCTCATAAGGTAGGGAGACATTACCGTATACGTTACGAGAGGGCGAGGGTTTAAATCCCTCCAAGACTACTTTTCTTTTTACACTTTTTTTGTTCTTTTCTATTTTCCCTTCTAAATCGCCCATTTCTACTATACAACATTTGGTCCTTCTAATCTTCACCCTAATCTTATGGTATTCTTGCTTGATCTATTACCAAGATATTGTGCAAAATTTGTTCATCAAACTGTATCTTTTCCGTATCATTCCGAGAATGGGGTGGTCAAACGAATCAGCCTCTTTTGGAATTCTCTAGGCATTGATTTGTATATAGCTTTCAAACGAATCAATCTGATTTCCTTGTGCCATTATAGGTAGGGTCTACAAGATGGATGTTGCCTCTTTTGGCATTTGTTGCATAAGTGTAGAGCATTCGGCCGCGAGGTTTCTACTTTCCGCAGAGAGTAGATCCTGACACCGGCTGAGCTCCAATAACTCTCTCCTCCAAGTCTCCCAGTGCTCGGCCATAGTACAGTTTACGGCTTGCTGTAGTCCACGACTTGCACCCAGAACTGGTCTCGTATAACTCCTCACCTCCTCTGGTTGTAGCTTGTGTTCAAGTTGCGTGCCTGCACTTTCGAGCCAAGCATGCACCTCAAATATGAACACACCAAGCCCCAGACGTCTCGAACAAACCAGGTTCAGCACTTCGTATCCCCAGTCCGCAGGTATGCCACCTAGGCCACAGACAAACATTCCAGCCTCTGCTCTTCCGATCCATCCGAAGCGATGACATAGCTCAACTCTCCTGACATCGGTCCAGCTCTCGTTCTCCCATGGGGCCGGACCGTGGAGATGCAGCCGGTAAAGGTCAAACCACATGTCGCGAAAACCAACGAGTTGAGACCAATCGATACCGGTCGTTGACGGTAAAGACTGTATGGTAGCCAGGAGATTGAGCATCTTTTGATGGTCAGCTGTCAACTCGACTAGTGCGTCGGATAATAAGCCCCATAGTCGATATAGCTGAGAGGGAGGATCTTCTTCTTCGAGAACGGGCATAACGATTCTCTTTGCGGCTTCTTGTGCTCCTAGAATGTCGGATAGGTAGTCGTCTAGAGCTCTGGCCTCTTCGTGATGGCAGCCGTCGCCTGCTGCAAGAGCGACACTGTCTGTTGCGACTTGGGATTGTATCCAGTCTGTTCGAGACATCATCTTGCTAGAGGGTGATAGGTTGAGGCCCGGAAAAGATAGTAGTCCTTTTCTCAGGGTGGGAAGGAAATCTAGAAGTGTGCCCTTGGGGATTTTACATTTTCATCAACAACAACAGGGACCCACATTCACACTGTGTGTCGGCATCACAGTCGCTGCAAGTGACGGCTGCTTAAGCTCCGACCCTAAAATGAGTCGTATAGTCGGACGACAATGTATCCCGAGTGGAGTTCTAAGCCGCGCCAACGATCCTTCCTACTACATTCGGACATACGTCCGTAGTCAAATAGCAGATCGACAATTTTTCGCATCCTTCGAGCTCTATCGCTACTACGTTAGTGTTTCATTCACTTCTAGGATCTTCCATAAGATGTCATAGTTACAAGACTCGGATAAAGTCCAATCGAAGCTAGGTGCCTCTCTAATTCGAGCTCAACTTGCCGGTCAATACCAAATTGACCAACTTGATGAGGATATTACACAACAAGTATGCCGACATCAAGGGCGCGAATAACTGCAGCGGCTCCCAAGCAGACTTTGGTCTAACCTCGGTCTCGACATAGTTTGCATGTTTCTTCTCTTGCTCGGAGCTCTCGACAGCATGCACAGCGGCAGGATCAGCAGGGAAGCATTCATGCTCGAGATAGTACTCGATCAAATCATCCTTCTCCCTCCATCGCTCCAACAACCAATTCTCAGTCTCTTCCTTGGAGTGTAAAGGGATATCGGCAATGGCGAAACGGCGCCAGTGCATGTTCACGGACTTGGGGGCGCGGCCTTGGAAGTAGACTGAGCGCAGTGTGTAGAGTTGGCCGCCGTAGGAGCCTCGAGGGACGCCTTCGTAGGCGATTGTGCAGTCATAGAGCCAATCGACGCCATTCTTGAGTTCCTCCAAGCAGAAATGGAGGCCGGTGCTGCGAGGCAGGAGTTGGTGCTTCATGTCGGGAATTCCAGATTTCTCACTCCATCTCGCCGACGAGTTGCGGGTGTTGGGGCTGAGGTTGGTGCCTTCGGGGAAGATGAGCAGCCATGCGGGATCCAAGCCACTCTTGTCTTTTCTCCCCCGGATAGGACCGGTGTGTCTTGTGGACAGTTTTTGGAGGCGGTGCTTCAGACGCGGTTGATCCTTTGCCCATTTCCTGTTCATAAAGATGAAGTTGAAGAACATCATGCCAGGACCAATCATGGGTATGTACTTCAGACTCTCTTTCAGGATGATGTAGATGTGGCCGTGGCATTTGGCAGTGTAGCCGAGCCACCACAGATAGATCCAGTCGGTGTAGATCTGATGGTTTGCGACCAGAACGAGGCGTTCGGGAAAGTCGCATTCGAGGCGTCCATCAGGGAGCTGTCTAAGTTGACCGGTGACCGAGGCATCGCCCGAGATGCGGACGACGGTGGGGGCGAAGAGGTAGGTGCCGGTGATGAAGACCAAAGCAAAGTACTGCTTGCAGACGGCCTGCCATGCGTAAAAGTAGTCCTTGTTGTAGAAGTAGAGGGGAGCGCCGAGGAGTTGGGCCGAGTGGATGCCTAGGGCGGCGATGGAGAAGAAGACGACGAAGCAGGCGATGCGGAAGTATTGCATAGGGCGGCCATGCCTGACCGGGCCGGCAGGGTGGTCCTCTCCGTTGTTGGAGGAGAGGTCGATCTCGGGTCCCGAGGCAGACTCGGCTTGGGGTTTAAGGCGTTGGCGAACGCCCTCGGTGTTGATGCGCGACATGTCTCTGGGTGCGACAGTGGCAGGTACGGGTGCGACACGCAGAAGGCAGGAGCAGCTACGACACGCGGGAGGCAGCAGTCAAAGGCATCCAAGACGACAGCAAGCGGGCTGAACAAAGAGCGTCTTCTGACCATGCGTCGGTCGAAGCTTCACATGCCCCGCCATGGCCCTTCGACTTTGTACCTTCCTCGTCTGACATGAACAAATGACACGGCCATGTCTGCCTCTGCTGCGACACGTCGCCAGAAGGTGCTTTTCCCAGTCTGCCGCCCGCCGTGAAATCCGCGACATTGCTGCTCTGCCACAGCGCCTTCGCCCTTCGTATCAAGGTACTTTTGCTCAACCCGCACGTGCCGAACCCGACTGACTTGTCACAGAGACAAAACACCAAGACCTGCTCTCGCTCCAATGGCCGCGGCCCCCTCGCAACATCCTGATCGTGCACAAGAGCGGCTCCGACGTCGTCGATGAAGCCGTCCACGAGTACGCCAACCACATCCACTCGACCTACCCTGACGTCGCCCTGATCTTCGAGCCACACGTCGCCAAAGCCCTGCACTCCGACTTCTCCTTCCCCATCTATACCGCCTATGAACACTCAGAACATGCTCGTCTGCAGGACAAGGTCGACCTGACCTCGACCCTCGGTGGTGACGGCACCATCCTACACGCCTCGTCTCTCTTCGCCAACGCCCAGAATGTCCCTCCCATCCTCTCCTTCAGCATGGGTACTCTGGGTTTCCTCGGCGAGTGGAAGTTCTCGGACTACAAGCGCGCCCTTCGCGAGGTCTACATGTCAGGCGCCACCGCCGGCTACGGCAGTGCTCTTCTGGAGACAGAGTCTGGCAAAGAAAAGGACGTCTTCTCGGGCTGGAGTTCTGTCCGCGGCATGTCAATGGGTCCATCACGCTCCTCTCGCGTCTTGCTACGAAACAGACTAAAAGTCGGCATTTTCGCTGAAGATGGCACTCCCATCACCCACGCCGACCCTTCAGCACCCATGTGCTCTTCCGACTGCGAAGCCAACAACAACTGCGACGTCTTCGCCATGAACGAGGTCCTCCTCCACCGCGGCCGCACACCCCATCTCAGCATCATAAACATCTACGTTGGTGGTCGCTTTTTGACCGAAGCTGTAGCCGATGGTCTGTTGATAAGCACACCCACAGGCTCAACAGCCTACTCCCTCTCCTCGGGCGGTAGCATCGTTCATCCCCTCGTTTCCTCCCTCCTCCTCACACCCATCTGCCCTCGCAGTCTCTCTTTTCGTCCCCTCGTCCTTCCATCCAACACCCCTATAACTCTACGTCTCTCTCCCAAGAACCGCAGTGACGAGATCGAATTGTCCGTCGATGGAGTACGCAGGGAAAGGGGCTTGACACGAGGTATGGAGGTCAGAGTTGTGGGCGAGGAAGTCAGGAGTGAAGAGAGGACTTGGGGTGGTGGTGGTGTGCCGTCTATCGTCAGGACTGGAGGTAACAACGGAGCTGAAGGCCATGATCACTGGGTTGGTGGTCTGAATGGTCTTTTGAAGTTCAACTTTCCTTTTGGTGAGGAGTGATAGAGTACAAGATGGACAACTAAAAATGGTATTTCCTTCGTCATGTAGAGAAGGAAGAGCATATGCAGACATGAACAAATATCTCCGATATATGCAAACTTTGAGTAGGAAGACAATGCTTCGTATCCCTCTTGATCTTGACCAACGCCTTGCAAATGCAAGTGAACAGAACACAACTTTTCTCTTACAGAGCGAATCTCGTCCTGACCTTTTCATCGCCAGCCTTCCATTCCCATTCCTGTCCACTCCTCCTCTGGATGCCCTTGTCGATTCTCCTCAACTTGAGCGTAAATCTCGGTCCCAACTCTTGCAGTCCAGCCCTGATGTCCTCGACACCTTCCACCAGCTTTCCATCCGGGCCCACGATTGACTTTTCGGTCGCGCGCTTGTCGCGGAATACATATCTGTGTCTCCTGACGAAAATGTAATCGCGCTGGTTGTGCAGCGTGACCACCTGTCTACCCTGGATCTGCGGCTGCGGGGGGAAGATTTGGCGGAACAGATGCGCGGTCAACAGACCCAGCGGCGTGCGGAAGTTGTTGAGGATCAACTCGGGGTCGTGCGAAGTCGGGTTTCCGTGTCCGGGCAGCTTTGCACCTTCGACCCAGTTCGAGATGCTGAAGTGGAACATGGGGCCGTGGGGCAAGTGGACGATATCCAGGCCCGCGGGCTTTTTCTGATCTTCGTTCAGGATGACGACGTGCGTGTAGTTTCTGTTTGCGGCGAAGGAGGAGATTTCGCTGACGGAGTATTTGTGGGCGTGGAAGTGTGCTGTGCGTTTGATGTAGACCGAGTTTGGGAATAGCGATGTCAAGAGTGAGGCTTCTTCGTGCAGGAAACTGTTTATGCTGGTGGTGACCAGGACTTTGGGGTCTTTGTCGTTGTTTTCGAAGAGAGAAGGGAATTTTGAGGCCAGGCCTTCGGGGGTGAGCGAGAGGTTTGTCGCTGCTGTTGAGGGTGTTGGTGAGGGTGCGCGAGGTTTCTTTGCGGCGGCTGCTTCGTCTTTCTTTGCCTGGTTTGTGGCTTTGGCGTCTGCATCGTCGTCGTCTGACTCTTCCTCGTCAAAGTCGATCATCGAGTCGGCATCACTGTCCCTTTCCTCGTCTTCCTCTTCCTCTGCCTCTTGCTCTTCCTTATCCTCCTCATCCTCAACCTTCCTCCTCTTGATAGCGTTCAAATCAACACTCAGGCCCAGTTTGTCACTCTCCTCGCCGTCGCCCGCGGCATCCCATGTTCTCTTTCTGTCAATCGTCTGCGGGATGTTCTTTGCTCGGCGCGCCTCCCTCAGCGCAGGGTTCTTGTCTTCTGTGCGTCTGCGGCGGAGTCTGTCATCGCGTTTTGTGTTTTCTTTGGCGCGTTTTGTCTTGACGTGTTGTTCTTTGCGCTTTATCTTGTTGCCAATCTTGTTTGGGTTGCGGGAGACCATGGTGACTGATCGTGTGTGTGTGTTTTGGTAAGGTGCTGGTTTGATGCAGGAAATAAAAATTCTTGGAGAACCCTGGAGGAGGAGTGCGTAGAGAACGGCGAGGTATTGACAATGCCAAGCACTTTCACACCTTCCGCAACAGCATAAAACTGCAATATTGTACAGTGCTCTAGAACTCTATAGAATAAAGCGATGTTCGCGGGGAGAGACTAACTCGATAGATCTTTATGGACATATCCCTAGTGTCAGATGCCAATTCGCGTTACCATACTCCCAGATCTTTGAGACAATGGTTGCTCGAGGTGCAATTGTTCTATAATAAAGCTCTGACCACTTACACTTTTTCGTGGCCAACTGCCATCGATGAGCAAGCGTTTGAGGATATCACAACTTATTGAGTCGCCCACACCGCTCATCTTTACGGCTACTCATATTTTGCTTCTCTGAACAGATTTTTATGTTCAAGTACCTGCGCCAGGTCACCAATAGGCAATCCACTTCGCAAACCAGAGCCTTCTCATCAACTTTCATCACTTGTCGTGCCGTTGTCAACACTCGCACGAGGAATATACCCACCATGTCGACCGATTACGTTACCCAAAAGGGACAGGCCTTTGACAGAGCTGCTTTCGAGTCGCTCTTGCGCCGTAAGGTCTTCTTGTGGCAGAGTTTCGAGCCTTACGGTTCAGTCAAGGGTCTTTTCGATTATGGCCCTCCTCTTGAGCAGCTCGAGAGTCAAGTCATCCAGATCTGGCGTGATCACTTCATCCGCTCGGAGAAGATGATGGCTCTCAAGTGCTCTATGCTTACCCCTTACGAAGTCCTGAAGACTTCTGGTCACGTGTAAGTGTTTTTTGTTTGATACCGATAACGAATCGGTAACTAAATGGTATGAGAACCAAACCCACTGACTTGAGAGCAGTGACCGTTTCGCCGACTACATGTGTATGAAACATTTTCATATTGTGTATTTTCTTGGTTGTACTGACTCTTTCCAGGCAAGGACCCCAAGACTGGTGAAATTCTTCGTTCAGACCACTTGATCGGTGATGTGCTCGAGGCTCGTCTCAAGTCTGACAAGGAGGCTCGTGGTGAGAAGGTCGAGGAGAAGGAAGAAGATCCCAAGAAGAAGAAGAAGCAGTCAAAGGCCGCCAAGGGTGCCGTCAAGCTTGACGATGCCGTCCGCCAGGAGTACGAGCACGTTCTTGCCATGCTTGACGACTACACTGGTGAGGGTATGGGTGAGCTGATCAAGAAGTACGACATCCGCAACCCCTCGTCTGGCAACGAGGTTGAGCCTCCTGTTTCGGTCAACCTCATGTTCCAGACTCAAATCGGTGCTTCTTCCAACTCTCCTGCTTTCCTCAGACCCGAGACCGCTCAAGGTCAATTCCTCTCCTTCCAGAAGCTCCTCGAGTACAGCGATGGTCAGCTTCCCTTTGCCTCTGCTTCCATCGGTTACTCCTTCAGAAACGAGGTACGTACAGCACGACTATCAATGACGGAACTAAACTAACGTATCCTAGCTTTCTCCCCGTGCTGGTCTTCTCCGTGTTAGAGAGTTCTTGATGGCCGAGATTGAGCACTTCGTCGACCCTGAAGGTGGCAAGGCTCACCCCAAGTTCCACACCGTTGCTGACATCAAGCTTCCTCTTCTTGATCGTGACACACAAACCTCCGGTAGCACCAAGCCCACGTTGGTTGCTATTGGTGAGGCTGTCAAGACTAAGCTGGTCGATAACGAGACTCTTGGTTACTTCCTTGTCCGCATCTACCAATTCATGCAGAAGATTGGTATCGACATGAGCAAGCTTCGTTTCCGTCAACACATGGCCAACGAGATGGCTCATTACGCTTCCGACTGCTGGGACTGTGAGTTGCTCAACAGCTACGGCTGGACCGAGTGTGTTGGTTGTGCCGACCGTTCCGCTTACGATTTGTCTGTCCACGAGAAGGCTACCGGAACTATCCTCCGTGCCCGTGAGCAGCTCAAGAACCCCGAGACTATCGAGGAGTGGGTCCCTGTCATCGATAAGAAGAAGGCTGGTCCCAAGTTCAAGAAGGATGCCAAGGCTATCGAGAACGCTCTCGAGGCTCTTTCGCAAGAGATGAAGGAGAAGCTCCAAATCACCATGGAGTCCGAGGGCAAGGCCGAGGTTCCCGTTGAGGAGATCGCCGCCGGCAAGGTCGAGATTGACACCTCCATCGTCAAGTTCGAGAAGCAAAAGAAGACCATCACTTTCCGCGAGTTCGTGCCCAACGTCATCGAGCCCTCGTTCGGTATTGGTCGTATCCTTTACTCTCTCATGGAGCACAGCTACTGGACTCGTGAGAACGACGAGGCTCGCTCCGTTCTCTCCTTCTCGCCTGTCGTTGCCCCCATCAAGGTCCTGGTCTGCCCTCTCCAAAAGGACCCCAAGTTCGCTCCCCTCATTGCCAAGCTCGAGGAGGCTCTTGACAACAAGTCTATCTCTTTCAAGATTGACCAAACTGGTGTCAGTATCGGCAAGCGCTACTCTCGTAACGACGAGCTCGGTATTCCATTCGGTATTACCATCGATTACGAGGCTCTTGACGACGGTAGTCTCACTCTCAGAGACCGCGACTCAACTAAGCAGGTGCGCGCTAGCCAAGCTGAGATCATCAAGGCTGTTAGCCGTATGGTGAAGGGCAAGGAGACTTGGGCCGATGTTGTCGCTCGTCTGCCTGCCTATGAAGGCCAGAAGGAGACTGCTGAGTAGATTTCCCTCCCGAGCTCACAAGGACGTGCCAAGCCGTCTTGTCGTAATGCACGATGTTTATGAGACTCACAAGGCTGCCAATCGAGTGACCAAGCCACAGGTCTCTCAGTGGGTTGTTCCTGGTCCTGAACAAGTTCGTGCATTTTATAGCTAAAAGTTCTTCAAGTACATTTGGCGGATCTAGATAGGTCAAGAAAAATTATCAATCCGTTTATCAATCAACGAGTAAGTCGTGCCTTCTCTTTCCTGTGTTCCTTCCATGAATTGCGTCGTCGCTCCATTGGCCAATCCCTATTGCTTGGCTTGCAGTCAACCTTTTGGAACCTCGTTACACAAAACATGAGAGATGTACCTTTCTCGCCAGAACTCATGCTTCCCACCACAAACACATCGCATTTTACGGTCATCTGTCAATAACAATCCGGTTTCCTTGATTCTGCATACGCATATCCTCGAATTGACACGTGGTCCGTGAATTCCCCAACACGTCACATTGACGAACAAGCGTTTGTACTATATCAGCTGTGGCCTGATACCTTGGCTTCAATCACCAACCTCCTCTCTAACCGCATCAGTGTGAGTTATACGACCTCAACAAACTCATCAACGATTACCACTGCATGCTAACAAATCAATTCTATATAGTCTCCTGGTTGTTCTACGAACTGATGCACTTGAAATCAGCAACCGAATACCGGATCCTGAAGCTGCCGATTTCCACGATTAACAGGAGGCTTCTACAAGACTACATACGCTTCTAATCATCCGAGAGTGGTCGTTGGATTCCATCAAATGGCTCAAATCATCCAGATACTCTGGTCTGATATCCTAGCATCGACCTCAACACTACAGATTGAACTGATCGGTACACTTGGCATCCAGCTGATCGCTTTCTGGCTTCCATCTCTCTTACTACTAGGCATCGACCATTTCCTACCCTCCTTCTCATCGCAGCACAAGATCCAGTCGCGGTCAACACCAACTCCTGTTCAGATCTGGCATTGTGTCGATGTGGTCGTTCGCAATCAGTTGTTCATGGCGACGACAAAAGTTCTTGAGCTCGGGGTTCTAGGTCTCGTAGGCCACTCATCTTTGTACCGCTTCGATTATACCATACCGAGCGTTTCCGAAGTTGTACGCGACCTCGTCATTTGCGTCCTCGGCTGTGAAATTATTTTCTACTATTCTCATCGACTTCTACACGTCAAGTCTTTCTACCAACGCATACACAACCAACATCATCAGTTCAAAGCCCCGATCGCTTTCGCCGCTCAGTACGCACATCCGCTGGAGTACCTCGTTTCTACAATCTTTCCATTCTGGTTACCTCCACAAATCCTCGGTTGCCACATCCTGACATGCTTCTTGTTTTGGACTGCGGCTACACTGGAAACAGTCATCGCGCACAGTGGATATGACTTCTTCACGGTCCTCGCCAAGAAGCATGACCTGCATCACGAGAAATCGAGAGTCAACTTTGGTACTTTGGGCTTTCTCGACTGGATCCATGGCACTGGCGCATAATGATTCCAGCATCAGGCATGAGTAACCACAGGTAGACATAAAAAATGCAAAATTAGTGTAACAAAGTGCAAAAAACCAGGGTGGTCCTTCGAACCTCTCTGCCCTGGGAAAACACCCTTAATGAAGAAAGCGCGAAACTCTCTTGGTCACTGATAGGAATCGAACCCTCCGGCCAACTAGTTCTCAGCTCACCGAACGGTGTTTGAGACTTAGGCATTTGTATTCATGGCGTTTCAGGTGCGCGGTTAAACCACTACACCATCCAGGACACTAATTGTGGAAAATGCAAACCTGGGAGCTTATAGGGAGTGAAACTGTAGAAGTGAGTATTGACTTGATTTCCATGTCACTTGACGATGCTGATGTGGCTAGTGAAGACAAGAGTTCTGTTGTCTACCCTTCTTCTATGCATACTCATTGGGTCAACATATCTTCGTGGACGCTGCCCTTTGGCTTGATAACACTGTACAATTCTATGTGGCCTCACGCATTTCAAGCGTTGGCACATGGGGGGAATAGAGTTACGGCGAGCTTGCCCAACTGTTCATATTGGTGCTATCCGCATGACCAGTGAGTTTTGTGTTGTTGACTAGTCTTGGCGGTGCTCGCTCCCTCCCACTTCCACCATCGAGAGTGCAACCAAAGGGGTTGTTTTGTTTGCGCACTCATAGCCAGCTTGGCTTTTCTCATCCGTCACTTTTAATTGGTACTCCCTTTTCTCAACCTCACGACGCTTCGTATCTGATCTTCATGATACTCATCACTGTTGCATCAGAGTTTCTCAAATTGATCCCCATCGTCACCCACCTGTGCTGTAGGTCACCTCGGCACCACAACTATACAAGTCCCGCGGCTTTTGCTGTGAGCAGCCACGACAAAACTTCCACCCACAACAAGTCTTCCACTCACAACAAGTCTTCGCTGCCGTTCAATCCAATACGCGCATCCCATCAACCGTGCAAGAATTTCAACACTCGCAATCACTTTCCTCGCTTAGCGAATCTGCGGACTCACAGTTCACATCTTTGATCAGCTTTGCTTCCATGAACGCAGAGACATAACATCGTGTCCTTCTCAAGCCAATGTGAGTATCCTTCAAAACTCACCCTGGTCGATGAGCTGCAGCTGATATATTTTGATCAGACTACACTTCGAGAGCTTTCATCCCTGCATCTTCCAGCATGGACGAAGATGGGCTCGGTACTTTGGCTCGATTGCCACGCGAAGTTCGTGATATGGTGTCCAGCTACGTGGTCGCATCAATCGGACGTTCTGCTCCCTTCTTCCTGAAGTTTCTGTGTGAAACCAGCATGCAAATCAGCAGCCAGCTTCGTCGAGAATTCTTAGAAGCCCTCTTGAGAGACTACGCTCTTGAAGCCACTCAACCTTATTTTTGTGTGGTCGAAAACTTTTTGCACGGCGTACACCCGCTGGCAGATATTGCCACTCACATCAGAGGCATCGGTCTGAGGATTCGGTCAGATGCATTCGATCACTACAACGAAGAGTCTTATGATGGAGATCTCTCTATCAATGCTGGCACTACTGAGAAACCCTGTCATTTCCTTCGATGTGCGAGAAAGCTCAGGTACTGGCATGAAGTTTACGGAATCCCTTCGCACAAACTGTTTATTGCAGTCAAGTACTGTGTGGTATTGGCATTCTACCGTTCTCGTACTTCTACAGACACAACGTCCAGAACGACGATCTGTAAAGATTGCGTTGTGAACCTCAAGGTCAGAATCTACATTGGTTCTAGAAAAGAATCAATTGAAGCGCTGGATGCCGAGTACACGAGAATGCTGAGTATGCTACAAGTCGAGCTTGACAAACAATCTGACGGTATCAAAGAAGCCGAACAGAACTCCGATGTGCCTGATGACTGGGTCGCTAAACATACTACAATCCATCGCGAGGCCAGAACCATGACGACCAAGCTGGCATCAGATATGCGAGAGTATCACGAAAGTATCATCGACCACGTGGTACAGTTCTGGGAGGAGGAGGATGAATTTGAGAAGTACTGCCTAGGCGATTTCTTTGCTCTGGCGGAGGCATGGTAGGGAGAGAAGCATGAGTCTACACAAGTCACAACAACAACAACAATTGTTGTAAGTAGTCATTCCCAAGCAAGCAAGACTCTCTATCGTCATTGCCCCACTGCAAGCTTAGATATGGAATTTGTCCTGACTCGTCACCGGAAATGTATCAAACCTCATCACCCGCGATAAGATGGTTAGCTTAGCAGGAGCGCCTCTGGCAGCATGTGACTTAAGCTCTTGTGAGCAGGTACGTTTTCCAAGATCGGTTTCTCTGTCCGAAGACGCTCCTTCGCGTCTTTTGCAAAACGAAGAAGTATTGCCTTTCAAAACCTCGGCTTTGTCCTATGCCGTTTTTCTCTTGACTTCCTCCCGATTGCCAAAGGCAATCATACTATAGATGTAGAGATACACAATGCTTTGAGAAGAGAGCAATATCCACAGAGACACGTTGTCTCAGCGTTTTTCTTTGGTCAAAATCCTGCTTGCCACAACACTGTGCATTGTCACAGCTTGCACTATCATACATGTGACAGTCTCGACAGAACATGAGGAGGTTACAGACCGCATTCCCGGACTCTCTTTGTTGCTCTTTCCTTAGTTAGCACTCGTCCTCTCTCCCTAGCGCTTTCTATCTCAGGAAATCGATTGTACCTTCTAGTTGACTCCTATTGCTTCTCTTGAACTTTCTTTCTTCCGCTCGTTATCATAAGAGCTCATCGTCTCCTGAAATCATGGCCGGACGTAGCCACATCAGTCTCCTCTTATTCGATGGCATATCAGGCAATCGAGAGTGACGCGATGGTGAGTATTATGTCTTGACCAACGCCCCGGCACCGAACTAACATAAAGATAGGCGTCGACTCCATCGACTTCACTCCGTTCTCTGGATCCACATTCCACAGCCCACACCGCTCCGCTCATCGACAGTCTCGGATTGTTTGGCTGTCTCCCAAGCGAGATCGGCGATATCATCTACAGCCTCTGGGCCAATGCCGTCGTTGATGAGTGTCAGAAACCTTCTGTGGGGGGTTGTTCTGTTTCCAACATCTTGAGACGACTCAACAATCCCTCCATCTGTCTCATCAGCAAGCAGTCATCGGTCGAATTATGCAGTGCTCTCTTGAACGAGACCAGATGCCGTACTATTGTAGGGTCTTGGAGTGAGATGTATCATCTGAAGCGCCTTCTCCACCTGATCAAGGGTACCACCGATGGAGCCAACATCAGACCTACCGTCCAGGGCTTAGGGTTGACTGTGAACGTATCACAGTACAGCTCTGATAAGTTTCTCCCCTGGGAAATCGCAGCCGCTTTGAAAGAAGACGTAGAAGTTCCATGACAGCTTCACCAAACTCACAAAATCGAAGCTTCGCAAGTCTTCATTCTGGTCAGATATGGGGTACCCGAGATTTCATTCAGACCACTGTGGATGGCATCACATAACCGGCAGCAGCGGCCGCGGGCGCGGGTACAAAGAGTCAGTCCTGGATACCCGTGCCCGAAGCGTTCGTTGTTCGGCCCGTGGTCTGTCAAAATACATGTCGCAAACGAAACAAGTTCTGGAGAGCGACTCGGGGAAATCACAAAGCGAGACGAAGATAATATCACGGATTGGCTCGCTCACAACTCTCATGCAGCGCAATTCGGCTCTCACACCCTTGCAGAGTATCGCAGAAGCATTGGTGATACGGTTGAGCCGCTTCATCGTTCAATCATAAAGCTCGTGGCGGATACCTGGAAGCATCTGGATTCCGGAGAACCGACACTGTACAAGACTTCTTCCAGTCCGTGAATACATGAGCTATCTTCCTCCTAACCACCAGTTGCTAGAAGTCTTCCGATTGGTGTGATGTCTCCATTGCATTCTGTTTGAGTTTCCCTGGCGCTGAGGGCATAACAGTCATAGACATAGCCGTACTCATCAAAGTCTTATCACAGAGGCCGGAAAAAACAAGCATCAGAATCTCAAACATAATCCATCGTCACTAGAAGATTGTCTTCATCCTGACTCCCATTACATAAAACCCTTGAAGATCACGAATACCACAAAACATACAGCGAACACGACATGAATGACATTTGGCCCCTTTTCAAGAACACAATATCTTCTCCAATCGTGATTAATCAAAGCAACTCATAATTTCAAAGTCACCCTTATCAGCTTTCCCTCTTGTAGTCTCTCGCCCCTGACTTCCCTTCCCAATATCCCAACTTTGCCACTTCCACGACGATAAAGTAGCTTTAGTCTAGTGGTCTTACGACACTACACACAAACCTATCTTACAAGCTTGCAAATATAAGCGGAGAACAGGGGGAGTGGAGACACGGTTTTCGGCATGATTCTAGAGTTTCAGAGACGTGGGTTCGAGTCCTGCAAGCTGGGGACTTCTTTTTTGTTTTGGCTTTTTCTTTTTGCTGGTTGGATTTGCTGGTCGGTCGCTGTTGATATGCTTGGGTGGTACTTGGTGATAGTTGTTGCACTTGAAGTCTGTCACTCTGTTTGCAGAGAGATGTGTGAGATATAGAAGTACACAACCACTTCTCAATTGAAGATAGATCCAAAAAAAGCTGATGAGCCAAAGACTCTCAGGAAAGTAGCTCTATCACTAGGAGGTGTTATGACTCTCACAGTCAAGCTATCAGGATTGTGTCATGGTGAGAAGAGAGTGTTATTATCAGGTCTTGCTAGTATACATGATGGAGGTCCATTGCATTTATCCCTCCCTCGTCCTTCCTCATACGTCTTCCTCATCAAGCCATGATTCAGCGAGGTCGAATAGATGCCAGACACTGTACTGCTCCTCTTTGGCTTCCCAGAAGTCTGTGGTTGTATCGATCATCTCGGTGTGGAACTCGATCAACCTTGGTTTGTAGAGTTTGTGAAAGTGAGAGACTCCTGCATCCAAGATTCGCTCCACAAGCAGATGGTCAGCCCTGGAGGTAGAGACCTTTTGGAACTCCGAGTTTTTCAGGGCTTTGTATGCTGACAGTTGAGTGTCGAGATCGGCCCTCATCTTATGCATCGCCTCTTCAGATAGCTTCCTATCGGAGACTGATATCACGGCAGTCACACGCTCAGGTTCAGGCTTCCAATAGAAATCTGGGAATCGGGAGCTCAGATCATGAGTTGGCATCAGGAACACAAGACACCCTCCTGGGTCGTCGTGATCGACATCGATGGTGATCTTCTCTGATGGAAACTGATATATGTCGTGAAACTCCCACAGTCTCCCCAACCGTCGAGGGAGCGTTCTCATGGTATAGTCTTGGAGGTCATGCCACGATGATCTGTACATGCTGTTCTCGAAAAGTCTTGTCCACAGCTCGATCCCACAGTCTTTTCTTGAGAAGGAAAAGTTGATGCGTTTATCAATAAACTCCAGAAGTATGTCGAGGCTGTTTTGACGGCCTGGCCAGGTGCAATCGTGGATCTCCTTGAGTTGGATTTCCCGGATGAAAACTTCGAGGAGTTCGACACACAGTTGCTTACTGGCAGCTAACAATGGTGTTTTGACCAACTTGCGGACGACGCGACGATCGATCATGTTCCCGAGGCCGTATACCATGATTGAAGGGATGATAGAGCTGTACACCATGTTTCTGATTTCTCTTGGAAGTCTGTCGATTTCTCCGAGGCCGTGTTCAGAGCGGACAGTGAAGTCGACAGGTTTGGGCGGTGGAGGAAGTTTTTGGCCCTGAATAATAATCAGTCTTGCAATCAAGTAAGATATACTGGGCAGTTGTTACTTACTTTCATCTTGAGCTTCGTTGAGAGGCTCGTGTCTTGGTGTCGGCTGATATGGGTTGAGTTGCCGCGATGTAGAGAAGATGAAGTGAATGAGGACTCGTAGCGAAGTCGATATAGAGTGACTTGAAGATGATGTTGATGGTTTCGCACAGATTCAGATAAGATTAGAAGCGGCGAGAAGTTGGCAGCCAAGTGAAGAGCGTTCGTGCGGGTGAACAGATCTGGCAGGCGCAAGCAAGTCGAATGGCGCGAGCGAGACGGTGCGCGAACTTGATGGGACGAGGCAGAGCTTGATGCTTTGGAAGCAATGCGAGTAAATTGATAGATGGCTTGCGATGAGATGGGTGACAAGTGAGCGTTGGTGCGGATGAGAAAAAGTGACAAAATGTTTCGGAAAATGGAATGAAGGACCTGTTGTTTGAGACACGAATCGCTCCTTCTCCGTCCTAGTAGTTGTAGAGAGTCACAGTACTTTTTGTAAGCATAAGGTCTCCGCTGAGAGTGGTCGTTTCAAGGTTTCTTTTTGGGACTCCCGCTTGATTCAGAAGCATTGTGCTTTGCCATAACTCATTGTTGTCAGTGTTGTTACAAGAAAGGGGCGATGGAACTAAGCTGGTTTGACAAAGGAAAGAGCAAACGACCAGAAAGCTGTCCATCAAACCAAAAGTTGAAGTTCAGCTGACGCCTTCTCCAATCCCGATCCATCCAGCCCCTGAACCTCTCCGACTCCAATTCTGTCTCATCAAGCAACGCCCAAGATGATGGTAGCCGTTCCATCAACTCGTCACTCCTGAGCCTCCAAACCCCACGATTCCGCAATTCTGAACATGTCGTCCAATTCGTACCAGCCATCTTGTGCTTTCCAGAAGGTCGTGGCCTCATCGATAGTCCTCAGATGAAGCTGCCTGAGCCATTTCATGTCTTTCCCTATCATTGCCTCCAGCTTGAGCAAGTCAGACAAGTGTTCGGGCTTCGAGTATCGAGTGCGAGTCTTTTCATGCGCCTTTCCAAGTGCTTTGCTCAAGACTTGAAGTGCTTGATCGATAGCGGCGACTGATGCATCGTAGTCGGCAACCCAGATTCTGGCTTGTACTGGATGTAGAGATATATCCAGGTCGAGACCGTGAGGACGGTCTTGTTGGTAAGCAAATGCTGCGAAAGCTTGATACGGGCTGCCGTAGGAGATGTGGATGGATATCTTGTTGGAAGGGATGTTGTACTCTTCGTGACACCGTCTCAGATGTTTCAAAGGTCTCATCATGCTGTCTAGGATAGACCAGTACATAGTTTGTGCCCATCCGAATCCGCAGCTGAAGAGTGTGTCGTGATGGGAAAGAGAGATTCCCTTGATGTGGGTATGGAGTGCCTTCCGTGACGCCTTGGGATCGATTTGGGGGCCGGAGACCTTGGAGCGTTGGCCGATGATCTGTAGGCAATCCTTGAGTATGCTCATCTCGCTCGGATCTCTTGCCACGTTTTTCCCCCGGCGTCTCCATCTCAGATGTGTGATATCGGCTCTCAGCTCCACGTGTTTGACGAAGGCCCTCAGGTACTCGACGCAATACTGCTTGTTGAGCTTGACCCAAGGTGAACGTTTGAGGTGTGATTTCACTTCGGAGATGTGGAGACCAGGCCCTGGCCTCCATTTGCGAGAATCGGTCTGGATAGTGTTCAGTACCATGTATTCGAAGATCATGCCGCGGAGTTCAGAGGCTAGTCCGTCCAGATAGTCGAACGTGGGAGTCACAGAAGCACTCATTCTGGCGATTGCCATGACCGAAGACGAGAATGCCACTTGCCAGATTCTGAGCAAGAGCCTTCCTTTTAATACTTTGCTTCCTCGTCAAGCCGCCCAACACGAACCCCAGACAGAAACAACTACAAGATTCTGAAAAGTATGAGGCACACAAGACATTGATCCAGATTTACAAAGGATGGCAAACACAAAGCTTGAAGCATGCCATTCTAGAGCTCCGAGCCTCTCACGAGACAACTTCTGTATCCCAGACCCCAAAGCCTCACAATCAGCAAACACCAGACCAAAACTCGATTCAACCAACAATATCCTACCTTCTATCTCACAGATCTCAAACCACAGCATCTCTCCCCACAATCCCATCCCCATCCATCCATCACAAAAACAAACGCAAGAAAGATAAAACAAACAATCCGACTTCCCTCACATCCCCCTCATCCAACAACCCAGAACCGTGATCCCCAGTTAGCCCCCCTCACTCAAACAACCTATTCTTGCAAGCATACCAGCTCCATCCGTAATCTCTACACAGCGTCTCTGAAACCACTGAGCCATGTCAGTAGGGTCGGATACAACTTGATTCAATCTCGTTTTGCTCAGCAGACGGAGTTGGTGTTTGTTTGGGCGGTCGATGTTGGGAAACGATACGCGAGATCCAGAGCAAGAAAAGGCATTGTAGAAGTTTGGTTTTTTGTATACTCGGCGCTGGCTCGAGACATCGGATGGTGTGGGTAAAGAAAAGGTCAGCAAGAGATGGATACGGTCAGGTAGGTAAAGATGTCTTTTTTTTTTTTTTTTTTTCTTCTCTTTTCGAACAATACAATTGCAGATCTCAAAAGCTTACAGGTTGAGGAGAGAGGCAAGGATATCGAAATATATGGTTAGCTCTATCTCGAATGAAAAGCAAACCCTCACCCTTGAATTTGCAGTAAGAAACACATATACAGTACCTTAGTAATAACGATCCAATTCTTCAGGTGTAGAAATAATGTTCTAGGTAGTAACAAGACACACTCCTCCCGTCCTCCATAACACATCTCACCCCCCAACCTCCTCTACAGTTCCCTAATAACCTCCCCAGCAACCCTACCCACAAACCCAGCCCAACTGCTAAACACAACGCCCTTGAGAATCGTCTCTCCCTCCTCGACACTCCAATGCCCAGCCTCGGTCAACCTCTTCCTCCAAACCCCTTGCTCTGCATCATTCAACTCGTGCCAATGCCTAGCCTTCTCATCTTGCTTCATGTAATCGCTTTTGTCGCCCATGTGCACAGCAAGGCTTTTACCCTCGCCTGGGTCACGGACAATGACGGCTTTGTCTTCTGCGTCGGCAGAGCCGCCGGGCAGGGCAAAGTGCATGGCTAGCAGATCTGCGATTTTGACTCCGGGGGAGGCGATGGCGGAGGAGGCTGCCGAGGCTGCCGAGGGAATGGCCGAGGAGACGGAGGATGCGGCGTCCGCGATGGGTTCCCAGCCCTTGCGGCCCATGCTGTCTGCAATGCTTGCGGGGTGTGACAAGGTGCGTTGCCATGATGCGGGTAGAGGGATGAAGTCGGCGAGGATGGGAGCGTAGACGTTGGTGGAGTACATTGATTGGAGCAGGACGGCAAAGACCAAGACGGCGAAACCGATCAGGATGCCGTAGGTTGTGCGTTGGCGGAGTTCGTCCGAGGGATGAAGGAGCACGTAGCGAGATTGGCGGTCTGCAGGTGTAGAGGGCAGGAGAGCAAAGGTGTCGACAACAACGGTGTTGCCCATGCTGGTGCTGCACAACTTGATGTATTGGGGACCCGGATGGACTGGGTTCTTGATGGGCAAGGCGTTGCCCTTCTTGTCCTGCTCGGGAGGAGGAGCACGAACAGGGCTGTGGAAAGGCGAAAAGCGTAGGCAAGTCATCTGTAGGGGATGTACATCGCGGAGAGTAGTGAAACGCTTGAACTTGCCAAAGGTGTGGGTATTGGCGTGGTAGTCGAGAGTGTAGACAGGAATCGAAATGTCGTGACTGGCGATGGCAACAACGACTTGATTGTTCCCAGCCTTGTCCGAGTCCAGACAGCAGACGTCGAGACCAACGGCTTGCTTGACGTGACCAGGCAGAGCCTTGTGCTTGACCTTCAATGCCGGGCCGGATGGATAGAAGTGGATGATGGACAACTCGGCACCAGTACGGTTAGGCAGGTTGCTCAAGAGCAGCACATCTTCGTTGCCCAACCATCTGATAGCACGGTACTTGGGACGCACAGGCTTCTTGGCATCTTCAGACTTGGGCATGGAGTAGACTTTGCGCGGGTTTGCAGGAGAAAACGAGGCCTTTTTGGAGTCAAAGTTGTACATGACCGTCTGCTCGTAGACATCATAATCGGTAGCCCAGGTGATGGAAAAGGTGTTGGTCTCCAGCTCTGTAATGTCCAAATCGGCAGCCTCGGCATTGTCGCGCATAGGGATACGAGCGATAATGTCGGCGTCGGTGGTGGGCGTCCTCGTGGCATCAAAGACGACAATCTCGGACCGCTTGGCCAGACCAGTGGCAACGGCTCCAATACGCTTGTTTGGCGAGTCGCGCTTGTACGTGGGAGACAAGCGCAGCACGCGCTGGTATGTCTCTGGCTTGGGACCTGTTGCTGGTTGGAACAGCGAAGCCTTTCCAACAAAGGAGATGGTCCCATCCCGAGCTTCGCCGTCCTGCTTCTCATCCGAGGCCTGCTTCTTCTTCGGGTATCTGATGTCGAAAGTGCGCAGGTGTTCGTTCTTGCCAGCCTTCTGATCCGACTCTGACGAATTGATGCCCGCTAGCGTGACGAGACCGTCCTTGGAGGCCAGCGTGGCCAGCGATGTGATGGAGTCTTCTTCGCTCGAGAGCTCGATCTCGGCCGTCGTGTCCAAAGTCGCGCGTTTGCTTGTGTCCAGTAGCGTCTAGAACATGTCAGTATCCAACATGGGCTGGCTCAGACTTCACATGTAGCTTACAATCTTGTTTGCGACACCACTGCGGCCCTGACCACCACCGCCGCCTACCACGAGGAAGCCACGGTTGTAGGGGTCGAACTCGGCTGCATACACGGGGTACGATAGCGTCGTCTTTGTGAATGACACTGGTCCTTGGCTCTGCAACACCATCTTGTTCTAGCGATACGTGCGTGCTAGGGAAAAAAAGTACAGGATAACAAAACGTGCAATTACTGCCTGCTCTTTCACATGACGATGACGACCGTTTGATCTGCCAAGCTGCTTCCACACCGCTTTCAGCCCACTCCTTTCCGTTCTTTGTATCCCCTTGAAACGTCGTCTACCACGAGCATTAAGATTGAATACACACATACACACATAATGCCATGAACTGTGGAGAAGAGCAAAAAGAGCATTAATGTCGTAAAAAAAAAAAAGGTTAACATTCGCTTTTTCTGTACTTTCAACACAACATGCCAGTTCCTCATCTATCCCTAGGCACATCCCAGATATCTCATCCTCGTCAAAAAATACCTTACTCCTCGTCAATGCCAGCCATCTCCTCTTCCTCCTCAAAGGTATCGCGAGGCACGTTGTACAGACGAATCGTAGGCTTGTTGGGGTCCTTGACGAGCACAAACTTGGCCTCGTCCTCGTCTTGCGACATGACCATGTCAACAAAGGTGCGCACAATAGCCCAACCGTTGTTCAGGTTCAGATTCATCTGAGCGGCAAACTCGCGAGGCTTGTAGCCGAGGACACCAAGAATGACGTGGTCGTTTGCTGTCTTGGGGTTGACACGCGACACGAAACTGTCATATATGTTAGCAACTCTTGTTTGTTCTGTACAAATCATCAAATCATGAACTCACCCAATCTTCATCTGGTCGGCCTTTGCGAGAATGGCCTGGGTAGCCCAGCGGGCGAGCTTGCAGCTGTTGTTCTTCATCTCGGTAGCAACAACGGCACCGCGCTGAGAAGCCAGCTTGGTGCGCCAGTCGAGAGCACCACCACTGCCGATGGCCTTGTTGTCAAACTCGTTGAGAGCCTTGATGGTGAGGTACTGGTCCTCGCCAGAGATGGCGTTCTTGACAACGGCGTCGAGCTCGGTACGGACAATGATGTGTAGCGGCTGCTCGTCGGCCTCGAGCGAAAGGTCGAACTTGCGGTACTTGTAGGCCTTTGAGGCAGGGGGGTCCGTCTCCTCCTCGGGGTTGTAGAAGGGGTGCTCGTTGGCCATGTCGCGCTTGGACGTTTGGCTCTCGGTGACGGTCTGGATGGGGAAGACGTGGTTGATGTGCGTGGCCTCCTCCATGAGAGCGCCGACGTTGTTGATGGTGTCCTTGGTGCCCTCGGAAGTCTCGAGCGGCGCATCGGCGGCGTTCTCGTTGACGGTCACACGGTCGACGTTGCTGCCCTCGCGCTTGTCGATGAAGACCTTGTTTCCTTGTCTGGTGATGATCAAGTCCCACGAGTAGACGGAGCGGGGGGCGCACATCAGCATGGACAAGATGTCGCTGGTGGTGAAGATGGAAGCGGCGTCCTTGGAGGCCAGGTCCTGGATGATGGGATCGTGCGAAGTGGTGACATTGTAAGCAGCACGCTCGACAACGTTGAGCTTGCGGGAAGAGGTGGGAGCACCGGGCTGCTTGTCAAACTGGCGGTCGTAGTAGTAGAGGAATCCATAGTCTTCGACGTCCTCGCCGTCGCCAGTGTCCAGGTTCAGCTTGATCAGACGGTTGAAGTCAATCTCCTCGAGCAGCTTCCAGGTGTCGCGAGGCTGGACCGAAGCCTCGCGAGTGCGTTGCGGCTTGTCCCAGTCCTTCCAGCCTCCTCTGCGGCCTCCACGGCCTCCACGCTGTGCACCACGGTTGTCGTATTGCTGCTGTCCAGGTCTGCCACCACCAACGCGCTGGAAAGTGCCGCCACGGCCACCGCGCTGAGCAGCACCACCGCGAGCACCACCGCGTCCACGGAAAACGGTACCACCGCCACGGCCGAAAGTGCGGCGAGCGGCAGTGCGCGAGTTGTCGACAATGGAGAAGCTGGCTTCCTCGCCGATGCCTTCGATGTTGAGAGCGGTTTGGAGTCCTGCGCCGGCGCCGTAGGGCTGGTCTGTTGGTCGTGACTTGTCAGTCTCGCTGTTCCTGCAGAGCCCGGATCCCCCATATCTTGCTCACCTCTGAAGTTGCGGCCGTACTGTTGTCTGCCTCCTCTGCCTTCACGGTCCTTGCCCTCGGTGGTCCAGTCGGCCATGCGGCCAAGCTTGTCGCCCTTGGAGAAGGGAGCGTAGGGGAGACCGTCGCGCAGGGTGTCGGTGGTGACGGGAGGTCCCCATGAGTCGGTAGCAGGCAGCGCCTGTACGAGACCAAGAATAGAGTCCATCTTGGTGTGTGATTGATCTGCTAGGGAATCGAGACGCTCCCACTCACGAAAAAGTCGGCGGCGTCGACAACATCCCGCGCAAACTTCGGTGGGCCGTGGGAAATCTTGGCGTCTTTCGCCTACGCACCTCTCTACCATGTTCGCACGACAACAACCATGTCTGACAGATTGGAAAAAGTCTTGATCTGATGCATAAAAGAACTACTCTAAGGGTCCGAAACAGCTCTCTTTTTCGACTCCACGCCTGTCCAAAGCATCCCCTGCTAACGCCGGCTAATTAAGATGAAAAGCATTCCTTTTTTGATCGAATCCAGCCTCAGCTACGAGCACTCCCTCTCTCATCGAACCATCACCGAATCTGAGACGAGCAAAAGCAGCAACCGCGGAAGAGAAAGAAAAAAGTCAGCGAACATTTGGCCCCATTCATCATGCATCCAAACGTTGCGCTAAAAGAAGTGAAGAAAAGAAAATGGTGGTAAAGCAGCAGCCGGCTCTTCTCTCCTGACTTCGTTTGTGATAGCCTTGTTCTTGTTGATGATGATGATGCAGGATGTAAGGCAAAACATGAAAATTCTCCTTCCTTCTCTTCATCATCGTGGTCGTCGTTGGCTAGCATTCCATATGGTTATTTCGTGTCCCCGGGTCATGTGGTGTTTTTTTCTCTTTGCTTGTGAAAAGTTATCTCGCTCGATTGTCAGTACCACAACTCTTGCGTACTGGTGGTGGGATGTCGGTTGGTACAAGCATTCGTGGTATCGGTATAAGCAAAAGCCAGCGCTTGGGTATCATGGGTATATGCGAATCGTCATGGCGAGTGTTCACGCTCAGTGGCCACTCTGCTTTCTGAACTTCAGAAGCTCGGCGAGCATGTTGGTGTTGCAGCCGGTCTTGAGGAAGTCGTGTCTACCAAGCTCCTCGGCAGTAGCACGAGACTTGACATCAACACACAAGCACACGCTCAAGAAGCTCTTCAGTTCCTTGCTAAGAGCTTCGGGCTTCTTCAGGCGTGGTGTGCCGTTGGTGGCGATCAGGTACAGTGCCTTCAAGGGCTCCTCGTTAAGGTATGGGGGCTCGGACTCAATCATCTCGATGGCCATGATACCCAAGGACCAGATGTCGACCTTGCTGCCGTACTCCTTTTGCTTGACGACTTCGGGAGCCATCCAGTAAGGTGTTCCAACCATGGTGGCACGCTTGCTGCGCTGCTCAGTCAACTTGGCACAGAAACCAAAGTCGGTGATCTTGACATTGCCTCGCGAACTAAGCAGGACGTTGTCTGATTTGATGTCACGGTGGATGATGTTCTGTTGGTGGAGGTGGATAAGACCCTTGCAAGTCTGGAAGGTCTTGTTAGCTTGTGATCACAGTCTGATGGGGCAGTTCAGCACTTACTTCGTGGCAGATTGTGGCAATCTGTGGCTCGGAGATGCTAGGGTTGTTGTCAATGACATCGGTGAGCGCACCGCCCTCCATGAACTCCATGACAACCCAGAGCTCGTTGCTTTCCTCCTGAAGGAAAGCATCGAGGAAGTTGACAATGTTGGGGTGCTTGCTGTCCTTCATGACGATAATCTCGTTGACGATCAACTCCTTGCGAGGCTGGTTACGAAGATCCATCTGCTTGATAGCAACCTGAGCTCTGGGACCGTTTTCACGCAACTGTTGACGAGCAGTAGGAGAAGTGGCAGATTCGCGAATACGAGCAACGTAGACGGAACCAGAAGCACCTTGGCCGATCTTCTTCTGCTTGTTGTACGAGTCCAAAGGACGCTCCTTGGAGACAACCTCGCGCAACTTCTCCATGACCTGGGCATCGGTCATGCTCGACATGCGCACATCCTTTCTGGGCTCCTCCTTCTTAGGTGGAGCAGCAGTGAGAGCCATCTCGGCCTTCTTGATGGGGTCCATGGGCGCACCGGTGGGCTGCTTGGATGCGACATTGAGCGGCTTGGGGGCGGCAGGAGAGTGTTCTCTCTGGTGCGATGAGCCAGAGGGCATGTGAACGCCAGGAGCACCTGCGTTGCTGGGCTTTCTCTGGCTGCTGGGCGACTCCTGTCTCTGAGAGGATGGGCTGGGTCTGGGAATGGAAGAAGACGAGCCATTGGGAGATGGTGCTGTAGGAGCCTGGCGCTGAGCAGTCAATTGGCGGACTGGGTTGACCTTCTGGCTTGACGAAGAGGGCGCAGAGGGAGCGGGTCTGGAGGGTTGGTATCTGGAGGAAGGGCTGGCATCGCGTTCGGTCGAGTAGCCGCCACCGCCAACCTCTTGCTGAGCCAATGGCACTTTGTGCTTGGGCAGACTAGCGTTATAGTCTGCCAGCTCCTGTGCCTCTCTTCTCTGAGCGTCTTCGTACGCACGCTGCTTTTCGAGCATTCTACGTCTCTCGTCTTCCTTGCGTCTGCGCTCATCCTCGATGCGGGGGTCGAACTGGGGCGCCGTGTTAGAGCGCGAGAGGGAGGGCTGCGAACCGGCGGGCGAGACGTTGCGAGTGGAGCTGTAGCTCTCCTGTCTGCTGTAGGCGGCAGGAGGTTGAGGACGGGGAGGAGCAATGCCGTTTCCGTGGCCCAACTGCTTGTTGCCGTAAGCGTCGATCGGAGGGGTGGGGGTCAGACTGGGGTATTGCTTGGGGTCGTCTGCTCTCTTCTGGAGCTTGCTGGTGTAGAATTCGAGAGCCTCAACAACAGCCTGGGGATTCTTAGCCATGTCGTCCTGTGTGAGAGCCGAGCTGTTGAGCAGCTTCTGCCATTCCACAGGGAGGCCGACAAAACCTCCAGTGACGGGATCGAAACCGACGTGGATGCGGTGGGCGAACGAGGTGGGGTGGCTGACACCGCCCATGGTGGGACTCTTGTTGTAGATGACATCGATCCAGCCGTAGACGTCGTTGTCCGTCTCGAACTTGCAGATGACCATCTTCTCGTTTCCAGGCGTGCCGCGGGTCAACTCGAACGAGTAGGGGATGGTCTCGGATCTGGTGATGTTGAGGACATCCTTGAGAGGGACGGAGAAGGAGATCTTGGGAGCCGTGTCGCTCTTTTGGAAGTCGAGGGCCTTTTCTCTGAGGACGAGGAACTTCTCGGACCAGAAGACACCCTTCATGAAACCACCCTCTTCCTTGACCTTGGCCCAGCCGGACTTGACGGCCGAGGATTCGTTGCGAGACGAGCCAAAGTCGGTCATGGAGCGCTGCAGAGAGGACGTGGAGCCGGCGGGGCCAGGTGATTGCAGACTCAATTGGCTCATGTTGCCGGCAACATTGTTAACGTTGGGGGTGAGAGCGAGACGAGGGCGGTCGGTGGGGGGACGAGGGGCGGGTCCTGGGTTCATAAAGGAGCCCTCTGAGTAGATTCTAGAACGGCGTGTGAGCATGGCGGTGTGGATGACTCGTTCTCGAGCAAAACATACCCGTGTGGTTGCGACATTGTGTGTGGCTGTTCGCGAGCGCGTTAGTCTGCGAGTCGACCTTTTTTTCTGCGAGTGCGGCGCAACACAAGGTTTGGCAGGCGTTGACCAAGCCTCGGTGGATTGTTGAATGCGCGAACTTGTCGTGGTTGTGTCGTGTAACGTCGTGGACGGGCAGCCTTGTCGAGCGAGTGCAGGCGCAGATTGCGGAGTTGGTTCGGCGTCTTGTTCAGCCCCTGTGCTGGCCAGAGACGGTGTGCTGAGCGGCGCGCAAACAACAAAGTCGGGCTTTGCGGACAAGGGACAACGATGGCTCTGCCTGCAGACGTTGAGATGAACGAGCGAGGTCGACGGACGCTTGGAGGCTGCGGTGCAAAAAGATCGAGGGGCTGCTGTCGCACTCTCTCACACCTGCCAAACCCGACGCTGCGTTTCGGCGTCAAGCCGTGCACCGCCGTCACCGCCTTGCCACGGCCGGCTCGACTTTTGCATAAACATGTCACTTCTGCATCTTCTTCACTCGGTCGCTTTGCATCTTGTACCGTCTATACATTTCCGTGCAACACACTACGCACACATCAACACCCTTGCACAGAATACTATTGCCCATTCATCTGCCATGCACAATCCAAACAACGTCACACGCGAACGGCCCCTGAACGGCAAACTCTCCCGCAGTGGCTTTCCCATTGTCATGCACACTCCGCCTTGTCACAAAGGCCCCTCTTCTTTTCTTGAACACGTCCACTCTCTTTGTCCTTCATTCGGCTATCACTTGCTGGAAATGTACTCATCTGTCTTCGTGAAACACTGGCCAAAGCTCACTGTAGCAATATTGCATCCATATCAAGTGCACATGTGAAACGCTCTTGCCGTGGCCATGCTGAAGCTTAAACTCCGCTCATCCCGCCGAGGGGAACATCACTTTGTCTCGACCATAGTTTGTTCCTCACATCTCGACCATAGTCAGTTCTTCACATCTCAGTGCACTGCATCTTCGATCCAGCCGTGCTCCTTTGCAATAAAATATACATTTTGGGAATCTCAGACTTTGTATCATGCCGGCAGAAACTCAAACCAGAAGACTCGCTATGCAACAAACAATATCTTTTGACGCTCCTCCTTCGCACACGCGCACCAAAAACTCCTTTTTCGCTGGTATGCATGTAACGTGATTGACTGACTTGCACCGAAGGGGATGGCAGTCGCCTTTTTCCTGCTGCAGCATCTTAGTCTCCAACAAGTCTGCATATGCCTCTTACTCTTCATTGCCATCGGGTTTGGCTCCGCCCATGTACTTTTGCATGAATGTTATGTAGTCGTACTTGTCCATGTCGCGGTCTTCTTGCAGATCGGGTCCGCTGTGTTGCGGCATCGTCTTGACCAAGTCCTCGATGAGTTCGTCGGGGATGAGTGAGTGTCTGAGATCGAGTTCGGTGACGTATGGCTTGCCGTCTGCAACCTCGCGGAAACTCTCAAACACTTGCTCGGCGGTATACTGGTCCTCGGTGACTTCGACCATGAAGCGGATAAACTGCTCAAAGCTGACAGTGCCACCAGGACCGTTGCTGACCTCCAGGAAGCGTTCATGCATCTCATCCTCGTCGTAGACAAGTCCCAAACTGGCGAGCGCTGCCGAAAACTCGAGCTCCTGCAGCGAGTTGCTGCCGCCACGGTCAAAGTGTCTAAACACGGACTCGAACTCTTCCAACTGAATGGGCGTGAGGTTGGTCATGCTGCGCGCCACCATCTGGTTTTCCAAAAAGGCTAGTTTCTTCTGCACACTCGACTTGACCAAGCCCAATTCGTAGACGAGCTCGTCGTATGTATATGTTGTAAAGTCGTTCTCCTCAATGTTAGCCTCCTCGCATTGCTCGTCCAGGCGTCCGATGATGGTGAGGTATTCGTCGAGGGGTGGTACTGATTCTGAGATTTTGGTAATGTGCTCCCTCTGGTCTTCGACTTCGCCCTCGAGTCCGGAGATGCTCACACTCAACGTGTGCAGAGCGAGAGCAAAGTCGTTGGCCTTGTCGGCGAAAGTCCTCCGTAGAGTGTTCTTGATGTCGCGGATCGTCTCGTTGATGACCCTACTCCTCTCCTTCTCGGCCTGCATCAATCCGGCCCAGGCCGAGTCGAGTGCAGCAAGGCTGAGCTCCGGTGGTGGTTCGTACGGCCTCAAGCGGTATGTACTGAGTTTTGTCTTGATGTTTCCCAGCAGACCGACCAGATCGCTCTTCTCTGCCACCCACTTTCTCTTCTGGTTGCGCTTGTATCCCATAAACTCGGAGCTCTGCATCTTGGCATCGGCGTAGGAGCCTTCGAAAGTGGCATCCTTCCATTGTTGTTGCTGGTCGGCGATTTGGCGGAGGAGCTCTCTCATACGGCGCTCAAAGCTGTTTTGCATCTCCCAGGCTCCTTGCATGTTGGATACGAACTTTTCGACACGTCTTCCTGCATTCTCGACACGTTCCATGGCGGAAAAGGCGTGGAACCAGTAGGCAATGTAGGTCATGAGCGAACGCTCGTCGGGTTTCGCAACGTCACAAACGTCGTCGACGTCGAGCAGGTCCGGAATGCCGATTTCCTTGGAAGCAATGTCGAAGGCCAATTGCATGTTGCCATGGTGATCATTCTTGTCGAGCTTGTCGTAGTCGATGAGGTCGGGGCGGTGGATATCAAGCAGTGCGCAGCTGAGAGACGTCGGGTCAGCATTGTTTCAGGTCGGGCTGGGTAGAAGTGGTTTCACATACAAGGCAAGACCGTCGTTCCAGCTCGACGAAAAGTCTCGGACCTGGACCTCGTCGTAACAGGCAGTCTTTCTCTGACACCACAGCAGCAAGCCTTCTTTTGCGCTCAAGCCCTCCTCGTTGATGTCGCTGATGGTGAAGCGGAGAATGAGGGTCCAGATGAGGCCGAGGATGATTTTCCGATTGCCGTCGACAATGTCTTCTGCGCCGATGTTGGTCAACTGGATGCGTCGGCCCTTGATAAAGTCCAGCGCTCTGTTGACGTTCTCGAAGCGCTGCACTCGCAGTTTGGGCCGGGAAGCGTAGCGGCCTAGGGATTCTTGGGAGAGGATCTCGAGGAGGTGGATGAGCATGACCTGCACACGCCGGTCAGATTGGGTAGTAGACGTCTGCAGAGCAAGAGACTCACGCCATCCGAGAGGTCGGTGACCAGGTCCTTGATCTGCACATTGCGGACCTGCAGTTTGCTGTTGAGCCTGTGCCGCAGCCGTCAGTCAGTCGTGTGTTCCAAGTCGGGCGCGGGCGTGGTGGCTCTCTCTGGTACCATTTGCCGAAAGTCTTTTCCTGCACCTTGACCCAACTCTGTTCCAGCAGCACAGCCATGGCTGGCGCGCCCTGTCCGTGTGAGACGTCTTCAACACCCGCCGGCGCCTAAGAGCTGTGTGCCGCGATAGCGATGCTGTTCCCTCTTATCCAAAAAGAGGCAGCCTGGTAATCCTGTCGCTGCGATAATATGCCTCGCGATCCAATGTATACAGAAAGTTGCGAAAGCGCTGAGATGCGAGTGAGGGAAACGCGGTAGAGTACAAGGTTAAAGTAAATACGTCTGACGGCCTTTGGGCTTTGGCGGAACACCCTCTCCACAATTCGAGGGGCAGGCCAGCCCACGACTTGCCGGCACCTCATTTCTTGCTCGACCTATTTAATTTTATATTCGTCACAATTCCTACACCTCCTTTTTTTTTCTACACTGCCCACCCAATCTACAGCTTACGTGTATTCTCTGTTGTTCCATTCTGTTCTTCTTTGTGCCTTGGGTTGCGACTTTTGTGTTTAAGCTTGCTGTGTCACGACGCCCTCCAGTTCTTTTCGCTACTCGACACACCCTGACTTGAACTACCATATTCGAACTATCATCGCTACGGGTCTGGTACGGTGCTAGAATATGACGCGATCGAACCAAATGCTTTTTGTGATACTGCGTACTTGATTTCGTGTGATCTTGTGCTATGTGGTCGTCTGACAGATGCGTGGTATACTCTTGCGAAATCACAGTTGAAGCATTGAATGGAACCACATGTCAACATAATCTTCACACAGACCAACATCCGGGGCACGTCACACGCTCATTCTTGAATGGAAATAGGGACTGTATTCGTGTCATGACAAAGTTTGGTTGATGTTCTTGCATTTCATGTATGCATGTACCCCTTCTCACTCGACTAGATAATTCAAAAAAAAATCAAACACCCCCATGCTGCTCCAGCGCGCTGGGTTTGGGTATCCGCTAAAAACCAGGCAAAATCATGTTCCATATGACTTTTGTGATATCTTGTTCGTAGACGGCCGTATGATCATAAACGTAAAAAAAGGAAGAAGAAAAGAAGAAGAACAAGATGGAACTGTAGAATCCCCAAAAAGTCGCTCACTTATATCCAGGCTGGGTATTCCTGGAAGCCCTGGTGTTGCTCGGGCGGAGACATGGGTGAAGTGGGTGAGACTTCACCGTACTTGCAATCAATGATAGCTGTCGTCTTTGGCGGCGTGGTGGGGGAGTCCATGGCCATGGAGGATGAGGTGCGGAAGGCGTGTTGGACGTGCGAAAGACGGCTGGGTGTTGTAGGTCTGCTGGACGCACGTCCGTTTCTGACAAAACGTCCGGCAGCCTGGAGGATTGCACGATCCTGTGCGGAAGAAGGTCTGCGCATGGTTGGGAAGGAGCTGGGCCATGTGGAGGTGGGTGAAACAGGTGGGGAGACGGGCTTTGCTGATTGCTGTGCAGGCAAAGGTGGGAGAGCTGTTTTCGGAGGAGGCAGTGGAGGCGCGGCAAAGGATGCAGGTACAGACATGCGGACTGCTCGTGACTTGTACACGGGATGTGTGAAGGTGATGCCACGTTGCTTTGCATCATCCGGGAGACAGAGAGGTGATGCGATAGACCAACGTGCGCTTCTGTCCAAGGATTGGCCACGCTTGACGTTGTCGTCCAAGGAGATGGAGCGAGTGTGGGTAGGCTTCGTGGGGCTAACAGTCTCAGAACTGCTATCAGTGTTTGGAATCTTGGCAGGCGATTCCAAGATGGGACTCAAGTCAGCACGTGAGACGGACATCTGAGGAGAATCGTGGCGGGTCTGTTCCTTGACGAAGTTGGAGCTGCCGTCAAAATCGGCAAAGAGTGCCTCGACATCGGGCTGCGACTTGATGCTTGCTCTACGCGACGGATCGCTGTACGAGGCACGCTGAACCGAGACGCTAGTGGTCGAGTCTCTGCGGGCTGATGAAGCAGAGCCTTTGCGGCTTGATCTTACCGACTCCCAATCGAAATCACAGGATGATTCAGCCTCGACCAAGTAGCAGAAGTCAATGTCGTTCTCCCAAGATTCACCAGAACTCAAGCTGGGTACATTGCCATCAACACTGAAAGAGAGGCGACTTTCCGAAGAGGTTCTTGGTACTTCTGCACCGGCGCCTCCATGTGCTTGTGCAAAGGCGTTACCGACGGGGAATGGTGTGAACACTAGACCGTTCTTATGGCGAGTCATGGAATTGAGAGATGGTGACGATCGTGGAGATAGCTTGGGAGACGTGAGAGGTGACAGGTCCAGCATGGCCTTTGCTCGGGGAAGTTTTGCTGGGCTAGGTCCGCACCCTTCCATCTCCTCAGGGACTGACTCGAGACTGGTGCCAGGAAGTTCGAAGATCTGAGGCTGACTGGACGTACGCTCTACTGTAGGTGGCGTGTTTTGTGCGCGTAGAGCTGGATGAACCATGGTAGGAGGCTCCCTCTGCTCAGCACCCAGGGCAGCCAGTCTTTCCCTTGAAGGCAAGTCTAATCGGGAGAAGCTGTGCGATCTTGAGTTGAGCGATAAAGAGCGTGCTCTCTCGTCCACGGGTGACTCGGCATCACGAGGAGTATGAGGAGTGCTGTCGAGTTCATGCACAGACGAAGTAAAGCTCAAGCCGCGGTGCCTAGGAGCGAAAGACTCGGAGCGAACCGACGAGGCGGTAGAGGGTCTCCTCTCACTTGTGCGAACACGATAGCTGCTTTCGACAGGATCTGCTTTGATACCGCGAAGTTCGCTCCTGGGAGCTTGAAAGGCCGAAGCGGCCCAGAACTCAGAGACAAGTTCGCTGTCGGTTACAGATTCCAACTGTGGCAGCTGTTCCTGCTGGGTGTGTGTGACATGTTGGAAGTTGAAGGGAGCCGAAATGTTCTTCTTCCTTAATGTTTGGTAGACTTGTCGGGAAGCGTTAGTCCTCGTATGTCAAAAACATCCGTGCACACGACTTACAGGCATCCTCTGACTCATACTCCCTGTCACCGTCTGTAGGCTCCCGTCTCCAGCTCGATGAACGACTGTCGCTACGCAGCCATCGCATGAGAGTTTCATCCTTGGATTCCAAGTCTTTGGAAATTTTGGAAGAGCGCCTCCGGGAGAAGATGGATGACCGCCAGCTGTCTGTAGGCGGCACGGCAATGGTCGTTGACTTTGAATCTATGCTGAAGCGAGACTCGGGACGGGGGGGAATTTCAGATTGACCAGGTTGGACGAAAGCGGAATCTCGAGGCGAAGAATGACCCGACGAGAATATGTCCGCTGATGAGGCTGTCGAGTTACGGGCGCCGAACAGTGACAGGCGTTTTCTGGAAGACGACGAACTGCGGTCGGACGAAGAGCTCATGAAGTTCCACGGCCTGGAGTCGGTGCCAAATGTTGCTGATAATCGGGAAGCCCTCTTGGGCGTTGGGTCGGTTGTGGTGAAAGCCATCGTGTCTGAGTGTTGGTTGGAGCTGTCATCGCTGTGCGAAAACCACTTTGGAGCCATCTAGTCCGGGAGATAATTCATGACCATAGGGGTAGTTGATGCTTGGAGTGGTTGTTGTTTGCAGGTAGGTAGAGTCCACACCGAGGTACAGCTTGGGGTGCTCGTGATAGTGGACAGGCGTGACAAGACTCGATAGTGACAGACACAAGACGGGGTTGGATGCACAGTGGGTTGACGAGTGGTTGGAAGACGAAGATGAGAGAAGAAGGAAAAGAAGAAAAGACCTTGGTAAAATGCAAGCCAATGTTGTGCCTGCAAGCCAGGTTGCACGGCGCAAAAGTACAGCAGTGTGGAGCGTGTACGACCGCAAAACGTCAGCCGAATGATGACAGAGGGTGGTAGGCTAAATCTGGAGGAGTCTAACCTGGCCCTCCCAGTCAAGCCACCCTCATCAATGCCCATCACGCTAGGTGTTCCTGCAGCCGGCGGCCGCATGGCACTATGGAGGCCTTCCCGTGCCTCGTGAGCACTGAACCGATCGCTCAACTTGCAACTCCAAGCCCCCACTGTCCACTGTCCAGGCACCTCGGCGTCAACCACAGGCCCCAGCGTTTGTGTGCGAAGAGGCATCGATATTACCGCGGCGCTTCTGTTTGCTTTGCACTATCAGCACTCCAAGGGCCAAGGCGAAAGCCGAGAGCGAGAGGGGGTTACTCGAGCACTGGCCGCCTTTGCGCAGGCTGCGGACTTTTTCACAGTCTACTCGTTGCGAAAAGCTTAAAGTTTGGAGCCACGAGTAAACGAGCGGAGACGCGGGAAAGCAACGCTCAGAGGTGGAGCTGGCTGGCACTGCTTCGCCAACATCACCCGGGATGCGCCAGAATCTTGCTGTGCTTCCAGGGTGGTCATGAGCGTGCATGTATCGTGCGGTAGACTCGGTCGCGCCCCCGCGATGCCTGGACGGCGAGGGTTGCTGGCTGCTTCCGACCTGGTTGTCCGGTTGGTGGTAGAGAGGGCCAAAACGCTAAACGAGCGGTTGCTGTGTTAAGATTACGCGCACCGTTGCAAGGCTGGTGGGTCCCCGATGGTATGCATGTCTGCGGGTTTCGCGATGTTGATCCCGAGCAGCTGGACATCGCGCAATCATCTCAGACTCGAGACCTGGCGGCTTTGTCTACACTACGACACACTATTTCCCAACTACACACCCTGTCAACAATGTCACTTGTCATGGTCCAGGCGCTTATACGCCAATGGTCAAGACTTGATCCCTGTGCCCTTGAGCAAAGCTCAATTCAGTTGTCCGAACAATCCTTATCTCTCGGACGACGTGCTGCTGCACCCCGGATATCAAACGTCGCACATACATAATATGCGACACGACAAGAAAAGATATGCATCCTCATGTTGCGTTACGCGCGCTAGAATGCTGCATGGTGTCGTGCAACTTCTTTTCATCCGATGGGTATTATTTTCGAGTACTCATCTCTCGCTGCAGGCACTCGTCGTGAGACCCAGAGGCTGGCTGGACCAAATTTCATCTACCCCATGCAGCGCACCCTTTTGGGCTTGTCGCGGCATACTGGCCGCGGGTCTCAGCTCTATCAAGAACTCTAAAAACTGATGCTTGCAATGCAAGGCACATGTCCTTTTTATTTTGTTGTTCATGCGATCAAGGCGGTGACAGGCACATACACTTTCAGGCCCTGCATGCCAGCCGCCGTTGTTTGATGTCCTTGACAGCGTCAATCGTTGCATGGAAGACTGGGTTGTGGTGTGCTCAGCTTGCTTGTTGAGGCTTGGGATGGGCACTTGCATGCAGCCTCCGATATCAACACTCGAAACGCTTCCCGATATCTACAAACTGCATCGGCCCGCATCCGGCTCAGACAACCTGGATATACAATTCGATGGTGACCACCTCGACCCGTTATTGGCATGGTCCCCAAAACCCGCTTTGAGCCCTGTGGCTCTCGAAGGATTCAATGCCCAATAGTGAGGTCCGTGGTTCATTCAATCCACTCCAGCCTCCAGGCTCCATCCATGGTCTCCCCTTAGCATGAAGCTGGAGATCCCACAGATTAACAAGTGTGGTACTGCGGACAGCTTCCCCAACTAAATGCTGTGCTTATTCAACGCCCTGAGCGTTGCAAAGTTGGCGCCAAAATAACCCCAATTTACGCAGTGAATAAAATCTCAATTACAACCGAGTTGCTGGGAATGAATCGAGCCGCACCAAATCCTTTGGCCTCTGTCTCGTGCACAATTTTTCTCCGATGACCTGGAAAGGAGATGATGGATCTTTTTCCAAGTTTCACACGAAATTGCTCGGTCTGCTGCGGCTCTATGGAGGGGTTGTACGTCAGACATGGTGAGAAATCCGACACCTGAACAGATCTGACCGAAATCTACCGATCTCGGATCTGGGGATCCACAAAGCAAAGCCTTGGACAAAACAAGTTCGTGCACCATACAGCAACAGGTCCTTCCACCGACGACGTGCAGCAAATGAACAACTCAAAATCCACAACGTTGGATGATGTCAAGCATTTTTCATCGCACTACTTGAACTCGAGAACATCCACTCATTGAAACTAGGCACTCGTCCACCGCCTTCCTAACTGTCTAGTTTGGGGACCGAGCGTGCGACGTACGATGGACGGCAGTTAACATAGGTGAAGACAGGCGACGACATTGATTGTTATTAACAGAAAAAAGCTGTTTACAAGAAACAACACACCGCAAAGCCGCCTTGGTTGTCCGAAACCGACACGTATACACACGACCTCCTGGGTGCTCAATCTGAATCCTCCACGCTGTGTTTCAGGCATAAAACTCAACAACCATGACTCTATACACACATGCGGGATTGTGTACTATCATTATCTGCCTATAACGCAGTCTCTTGACTCGCCAACATATCGATATTCGATTGGCTTCATATGAGCCGCGCACCACACACACACACAACCTAATCGACTTGAGTCACAAGCACGGGAGTGCCACTCTTCGTAGAATCGATTCGTTGTTGTCGGACCAAAACACAGCGATTGTTGCAGTCTCTACTCCTTCGGCCATGCAACATACAACCTTACTGGTGTTGGCTGTTGACCTAGCAGGATGCGATCTATGTCTACTAGATCCTTTGCCACAGAGGTAGGTCCCTTGTTTGTAGAGCTTGCGCTTTCAAGAGCAAACTAGCAGACACAACAAAGCCTCTCCGGACTGCATTCTGGAGATCATGTTAAACAATGCCAAAGACGACCACGTTTCTCGAAGACTTCCTCTATTCTAGCTTGATTGATGTCGGAGGATCAAGAAAAGCTCTCTCCCCCCTACACGAAAGGCACCTGTTTTCACCAACACACGTATCAGCAATACAGATGGGCGTGGTGTGAAGATTCAATCACCATACCTTTGGAAAATCCATGGCGGTGCTACGAAAATTACAACATCTTAGCCTGCAACATCTCCCTCGCTCTCACCTATGGAAAATCCAACCGATCATGTTCATGAGTCGGATCTTTCGCAGTGTTTCAGCTACCACTCAACCTCGAGCCATAGGACAAAGATTCTAGTGGCAATGGTCTTGTTCTTACTCTCACACCGATCATGCCAACTTTGAAGGGGTTTCCCTTTCAACCTCTTCCTCCACTTCCAACTGTGTCCTCTGTCTCGCGCTGTTATTCATCTCGTGGAAGCGCCAAACGTTGAATATATTGTAAGAATTTCACCTTTCCTTCACGTACGGCCACAGTCAGCTGAAAACTGGGCATCCCGTCCGCTCTGCCATACACAAGCAGTTGAACGGCAGATTAGTACTACGGTCGGTGACGACGTGGGAATCCCTGCTGCTGTACGTTTTGTTTTCGTTTTTGCTCTTTTGTCTAGACTCCTCAACTGAGTGACACATCTGGATTCTATTACTTCGCGGATATCGGGCTTAGAAAACTAGAGACTTTATTTTGTCTGAGCAGTCGATGTCTGTCGGATTGATACCCACTATCAAACAATTTTTCTGCTCTAAAATACGATTGTATTTGTCCTGATAGACTACTTTCTCAAAGGTTTCGTTCATCAAAGGGCGATTCAGGTAAGAATCGCTGCGGACACCACAAATTACTAGGATGTACAAGACAGCTGGTATGAGTTGGATGATATGTTCAGGGTTGCGGAGTCTGGGGATCAGGGGTGATGGATGGAATTGATACATGAACAGTGGTCTTCTACTTGTGTTCATTCACATAGAGCCCGCATCTACCTCCTTTCTGTTTCTAGATGATGTATGAGGCTTTCGGCGCACCATAAGGATCAGGTTTAGCAGACGGATCGGCAGGAGTTGGTATGACCCAAATCTTGTTGCTTGATAGAATCTACGACGAATGCAATGATGTCCTCTACCCTATCCTGTTTCCTCAATTGCCATGCTTCTTTACTTGTTGAAGGAAAATCTCCGGGAGAGGTGTTCTTGGGTAAAGCATGTTCAAATTCTGTATAGGGAGGTTCATTATGTACGCTGTCTGTCTGTGCTTGTTCTATATAAATGTACCGTGTATCCATACTCCATTACATCAATGCTTCGAAAAACCTCCTATCACAACTGAGCCACGCCCCTCTAATCATATCAGCGTCTCAAGAACCCATACATCATCACCCCCTTTCCCACCTCGGACTGTCACCAAAGCAGTAGCAAGCATCACTTAGCAGCAAATCGACTCTTTGCCCTCAACCTCTCACCATAAAAGAACAAGACAAAGATACCTCCAATACACAAAGTCGTAAGCCCAGCAAGCAAACTCACACCACCTCCCACGCCCAAACCCAGAAACATCGGTCGTGAGAACAAGATGGCTGCAGCAGCCAAAGTCGACCTCATGGTATCGTTGCCCGCAAACAGACTTCCAGCATATGCAGGATACACCATGGGCAAGTAAACAAACACACACTGAAACAGGATAAACACACCAATGATGTTGATGACAACACCAATACAACTGACGATCCAATGGATCTTGCCGTCGCCGGTCCATGCGAAGATGAACAGGCCAATGGGGACAAGGAAACTGGAGAAGAGGGCGGGGATCAGTCGACGTTCGGGCGCACCCATGCCGTGTTCTCGGATTTCGGGTTCGACGATGTAGTAGAGATAGGCGTAATATCCTGCGATGGAGATGACGACACCAACGGCAATGGAAAGGAACACGAGGCCCATTTCGCCGACATTGAAACCGTAGCGGACCATATAGACCAGTGGAAAGACTTCGAAGAAGGAATAGAAGATTGCGTAACAGAGGGCGATGTAGATGTCGGCATAGGCCTGAGTGAATACAGAATCAGTATATGAAACGAACATTATGCATTCCTTCATTGAACTTACGATGGCTGGATCTAGTGCAATCAGTTGGATAGGCCTCCACAAAGCTTCGACAACCAAGTCGTTGAAGCTACGTTGAGCTTGGTTGATTTCGGACTGGGCCTTCAAGTTTTGGTTTCCGGTAAGTGCTCTAAGTCGCTGAGCACGGCGCAAGAGGATAGTCTCTGGATAGGTTTCTGGCAGAAAGAGGAAGAGGGTTAGCCAGACGGGTGCAGCGAGCCACAGCATCTCCCAGAGAGACCATCTCCAGTTCATAGCTGCAACACTAAAGCCAGAGATGATGGGTCCAAGGGCGGGGCCGATACAAGCTGCGGCCGCCCAACAACAGAGGATGTAAGGTAACTTGATTAGTGAGAACATGTCCTGCAGACTGGCGCCGCCTGTGGCAAGGATTGGAGAGCCGAAGAAGCCTTGCAGGAATCGCAGCACCATTAGTCCGGCAAAGTTGTCCACCAAGGCAGTTGGCACACACAAAATAGTAAAGATGGCAAAAGTAATGATGTAAGGAGGGTTCCTGCCAATCTTGGGAATCTCCGCTAGGGGAGAAAAGATCAAAGGCCCAAGACCATAAGCAAAGACAAAGAGAGCAATACCGAGAGCCGCTGCTGTTGCCGAAACACCGAAATGTTCCATGACGCCTTCGACGGAAGGTGCGTAGATGGCGGATCCTGTGTAAACTGCTGTGGTATAGATACAGATGAGGGCTGTGACCATGCCTTTCTTCGTCTTGGACCAGTTTTGAGGATTTGCCTCGTCGTCGGTGGTGTACCAGTCCACGAGAATGGCTCCATCTAAAGTGCGAACAGGAATAACTGGCTCGGGCCAGGGAGATGGCTCTGATGCGATGGCGAAAGCTTGCTCGAGATCTGCTCTGGTTTTGGATTGTTCGAGAGCAATGCGGGATCCTACTCGTGATAGAGCAGATCTGGCAGTGTTGGTCTTGCTTAACTCATGGTGACTTCGGTCAGTCTCTGTCCTTGTAAGATGGAGGTCGCTGTTGGGCTCGATGATTTCTTTCTCGAAATCATCCTTGATGGAGTTGTTGCTGGACGCAAGTGACGGAACAGTCTTGAAAGGTTGACCGGTCGCTTTCTCGGACATGGAGTGTGAATAGGGGCTCGGGCAGATGAAGTCGGACTTCTCTTCAGGGTATTGAAGTACTTTGTTTCCTGTCACATATCGAATGAGTTGCCCGATTGGGGCGTCTCGAATGAGATCGGACATGTTGATGAAGCGGGTTGGGCTGTGGAGAGGAAATGGTAAATGCGAGGCAACCAAAAGCAGATGCTGTTTGTGGGAACGAAGAACTTTGATGAAAAAGAAGAGTGGCAGATGTTCGTCTGTACCACATACATATACTCTTCAAACCGACCTTCATCTTTTACAAAGCTGCTGATTGCGTGCGATTGTCTTCAGTAAGCATGCCAAGCGACTTTGAAGTCGTTCATAAATCAACCCATGGAGATTGGCAGTAGCAGGAAGTGTTCCGTCTAAGGGTTCCAGCATCTTGGTCGTTGTTGAGATACTGGTGGAATGTAGACCTTGCTGTGATTGGTCCAAGCTGGGGTTTGTCAGCTGCATGCCATGCCTCGCTGACAAACACTTTGTCTAACCAGGTAAAACCTCAGCCGCTGCCTATGGCGACGGAAGAATATTCATGCCGGTCTTACAAAGCCATTGATTTTCAGCTTCTTCTCGAGGCTGCTTCTGTCTACACACATGGTGCAGAGGAGGTGTATCATGGCATCTTCCGTTAGACATAAGAGACGATCGTGTCGAGATAACTTCCCAGACGCATCAACTTTCATACACATGCCCCCAGCAAGGATTGTATTTAGCTATCCTCCATGGCCTCGCGCAGATCAGCTTGGGTTAGGTTGGCGCATAGGTTGTTGCTGAGGAAGGCATATATGCTCACTACAGCATTCGTCGCCGGCCACGAGAATGCCATAGAAAGTAGAAGCATCGATTCAACAGAGAAACATCCTCATACGCCTATATGAACGCCTTTGGTATCCTTGAAGGCAGACACGATTACGCTTTGGGTTTCGAGTCGAGCGCGTTATCACACACTGACTGTGCATGGTTCGCGAGCAGAGCCATCCCTACAACTCTACGATCGATGATTAGAGATGTGGAAGAGACATAATGGTGGCTTTGCGAGTTTTGTAATATCAAGACTCACTCACTGTATCAAATCGAGAAGTGATGAATTTCAACGTGGGGGCGCTGCACACCGAGGGCGTCATTACCGTCAGGTCTTGGTCAAGCCTGCAACCAATCGGAGTCATCACAGCAGGCGCCGGACCAAACTTAAAAATCTTGCCTCTGACAGACACGCGAAACAATTCACGTTCTTAAGTTGTCGAAAGCTCACCTTCAATGTTACGGTGCGCGATTCTGAGGAACGTCCTGGAGAACCCGCGATCATCATGTCTTAAGATCCTCTCATGTCGTCGCAACTTGGTGGGGAAGCAAGCTCACCAAACACGACCATTGAGCTTCTTACCAATTGCGTCTGGCCATGAAATCGCGAAAAAGGAACCATCGTGCAACAATGCACTCGACACTCCTGCAGAACGTACCAACACATCTGAATCCACTCACATATCTTCAGGAGATGTCGTGAATCAGCAAAACACTCCTGAATTATTGCTACGACTGCGCCATCATGAACCTCGGGCCATTCAAAGTTCAGATGGCAGATGCATTCCAGACCCAACTGCTTCGGACCTTCAAGATCCGACAGTCATCGAAGAGTCTCACGATGTAGGTGACGCAGACTCCTGCAGAGAAGCATCTGCTCAGTTTTTCTCGGCATCACTCGCAGATGGGACTATCGTCCACGATCTTAGAAATGACATGAGCCAATCTCAATTTGGGGACCTAGTGTCAATGATCTCTGGAATTTGGAAGCAATATTCTCACAAAATCATCCCTCGTCTGTCTACGCAAAACATTGGGATTGCAGTTTGGAGAGTAAGAAAGAACTCCTGCCTTTTCCTGAAGATATACGACATGGGAGTAGGAAGAGGCTCTCGCAAGATGTTCAATTACAAGTGGTCCGGTCCCACCAACGACTCGAAGTTCTTAGGTTCAGGCCACATGCGTCCGTCACACGAGTGGCCAAAGATACGCAGGCCCCTTGTGAAAGCCCTCGAGAACTATGTCGGATCGGTGGATCAGCATGGTTCATTGGCGATGCTCTCTCCTCCTGTCCCTCATGCCCTCCATTCAGAATTCAAGAAACTCGAGAGGATGTTCGCTTGCGATGTCGCGGTACAGTCTGAAAACAAGCCTTTGTCGGTAGTCTTGGGTGATGACACTATTATCAGCCCAGTTCCTAACGCAATGATTGAGTTTGGAGAGCTCTCATCTTTGGCGGTGACTGTTTGGCATTGGTGGCAACAGGAACAGAGCCAACTGAGTCAAGCGTCGAGTGAAAGTATTACCCACATCCGGATCATGTGCGTATATCGATCTAGTAAATATTGCATGTACTAATGGTTCTGCAGAGAAACAAATCTTGCCGGGAACTTTCTCAGGGTGGAGATCTGGAGGATGAGTCTTGTCCCAGACGATAGTCTCGCCAGGAGCGTCTACCAACTCTTCTTAACAGACGTTAGTGGCTCGTTTGGAAGGTCTGTCATCGAGTCTAAGGATGAAATGGCGAGCCTTCGTCCTGGAACTGATTATACATTGCGATCTTATACTAGAATGTCTCTCAAAAACAACATCGGATGGATTGATAGTGCAGGACGACTGATAGAGGGAGAATACCCGAAGATTAGGTCGTTGATATCTTCTCTAAAATCTCGGCCCTTCCTCTCGCTCAAGACCTCAGCAGTAGCTGAGCCACAAGCAGATTCTGAACCTGAGAACCCCAAGCTCAACAGCGACGCTCGCGACGAAGTGGTCGTTGTCTCGGATTCGAACGACAAGGACAAAGCAAACTATGCCACGAACAAAAGGATCCAAGCAAGCGGAGATAAAACCCCCGCTCCCAAAGAAAAATCCAGCCGTTTTATCTCCGCAACACTCTACGACGGAACGCTCGTAGTCCCCAGCTTGAGGTGTTGCCACCAGATGTCAACAGGTGCTGGAAAGGGCTTTAGTGATATATTGCAGATCATATCTCAGTGGCGGACGCAAGCTCACAACGACGTCAATCTTGGACAACATCGGACGCCCCTACTGATATACGTCTTCCCAGGAGTCCGCTCGACTTCTATCAAAATCGAGATCTTTCGCAGGGAAGACGGCTGGCATGAACGGTCAAATACCCAATACGAATTGCATCACACATCTGCGACGTCAGGCTGTTCGTATCTCAGGTTCGAGACTCTGCCCGCGCCTGTCTTCGATTCTGGACGTCAGCTGAACTCTTGGAAAAGGCTATTAGTGACTGCCTTCAGACACGGTCTGAAGAATCACATCGGAACAGTGGATAAAACGGGTACTTTACGAAGAAGTAAGCAGCCAACAATCCATCAAGCCTTCTACGATTTCGTAAATCCCACCAAGATTCCTGAGAGTACTTTGGGAGAAAGAACCAAGGACACGAAGCCCCGGAAAGAAAAACCTTCACCGTCGCAATCAACGGATGACGGGCAGGCAAGAACAGGTTCCGAGGAGGTCCAAAAGGTTTCGATGCACGACCAGATTGCGAGTATCATGAAGCTGGCAGGTGCATTATACGAAGTGAGAACAATGCTCGATGGAGAAATCTCGAACGCCACGCCGCAAATCGACAAAGAATTCTCGCTCGATCACATCGACTCCAGCTTAACCAACGAACCGAATCCAGTCTTCAAGACCATACAAGATGGCGAAATCGATATCGATGCCGTCAGAGAGGTGATGGCGGAACTCAAGATTCGACTTGGTGACCACGAAGACAAAGCCCAGATTCTAGCCCACCTCTGTAGACGGTGGAAAGGAGAGCTGGAGACATACTACCCACTCACGAAGCAAGACCGTGCACCATACAACTGTATTGACAATCTCATGTCACCACGCTCTGGGTCGTCCACAACCGAAAGTCGTGCCACCAAGAAAACTACAACCAGCAAGTCAGAGGAGCCGTGGTCATCTTCCAAATTCAGATATACCGGGCCATCGAGGCCGGCTGCGGAGTCATGGTCACCTCGCAAAATCAGGTATATGGATGAAGATGGCACGCCAAGGCCAACACCGGCTGGGATGTTGCGCGAATCAGAGCAAGATGACCGGCCAAGTGGACAGAAAGACAAATTCAGGAACAAGGAAGATAGCAAGCGACCGCGCAACAAGCCTAGCGATCGTGGGAAAGGTGGTGATGACGAAGACGATGGATTCTCGTTCATTGCTATCTGAGTAGTCAGACTTACCACAAGAGTACGTCTCGATAGCAAGGGATACCTTGTTGCCTTGTCAGTTTCAGCAGAACCACCCAGTGGTTTTCGAAACGGGCTGGTCAACTCTCATATCCATTCCATAAGTAGTATCAAAGAACTACGCAGACATCGCGGAGCCAGGCAGATACTGCTCACGCTAAATTCCGTCACTTGTGTGTGGCATTCAGACAGAAATCTGGCTCTTGCTCCCCTGTGAATTTGTGCATCGTCATAGCAGAGGTCACAAGTACGTCCAGCCAGATCTGAGTAGACAAGTTTTAAGAGTGACAAGAGGCAAAGAAACAAGCCCTAGAGTCTTCACGTTGCATCCTAGTAGAACACAACGGCCCAGGTAGACACTATGGTGTAACTGTTTCTCGTATCGCCAACACGCGAGGCAATTGTTGAGGGAAGAACGATTACATTTCCTGGTTGGGCTTATCTGATCATCTACTGATCCGGTGGGAAAAGTGGACCCGATGTGCTTGGCATCGGTATCGCCGACCGCGTCTCTGACCGCGAGCATTCGCTTCTAACTCCCAGGCATGCAGATGCTCGGAAGACGCGTGCATGCGCTCTTCATATCATTTTGGCCACTCTAAACAAGCGCCGTAGTGGTCAATATGAAGGTAAACACACTTCTCACTTGACGGACAAGCAGAGTCAGCCATTCTTCTCTGCGTGAACATCTGCACCGGACACGTTGACGCCATGGACCAAAAGTTCTCAAACTGCTGCAGTTTGGAGGAGCTCCAAACCGACCACGGAAAGAACCACGCGGCTCTTCTTTCGAAAGCGCAGTTTTGATCCGTGAGATTATCGCACCTGGAGCTTTGTGGCTGCTGCCAAGCACCGAAGGATTGGGTAGCTCGGGCCCGGTACTCTGCGCAGCGGATCTGATAGCTTATCAAATCAGATCCGTTGCCCGGATCTAAGCATCTTGAGGTAATGATAACCGAAAAGGAGTTTTGTTTTCCTTCCAGACGCTGTGTTCTTGCAGAGTAGGGTAGCAGCAACATGGTTTACCCTTGCCCTTTGCTACTCGAGCTCCCAACGGGCCTTGGTCCTCTTGCTAGCCCTGCACTGGACCTGTGTGGATGTGGATCTGATCGTTCGTTTTTTTTCTTTTCTTGTGGTGGTCTGGCATGCAGGGTGTGCACTCGGGACAAGTGGGGTCTATCGTGCGGCATATAACCTGTCGTTCGCCCTCTTTGTTCGAGCTCTTGCAAGCTAGATCGTTCACACTATACCTTCCTTCTCACCCTATCCTTCACCATGAGGCTCAGGATCCCCAACCTTGTCTCACAACCCAACGAGGTGCCAACCGTGGCAGAGAATGCCACCGGCAGCGATGTAGAGGTCGCCGGTACCCAAGAGATGAGCGAAAAGAACGGCCCCGAGACCCAGGTCACCAGCAAGCTCGAAGAGGATGGAGTATCTCCAGAAGTGCAACATGGAGTTCAAGTCGCCCAAGCAATCAATCAGGTCTGGTCACGGGAGCATCTGATCGCTGCATACATTATCATCTGGGTCATCAATTTCATCCAGGGCTTCGGCAGTGGCATTACTGGTGCGTTGTTCCGTCGATGACTGGTAGAGAAGCAAGCTGATAGCATCCTTTGCAGGCACATTGACCCCTTATGTGACTAGTTCGTTCCAAGCGCACTCGCTCACCGCTACGACAGGCATCATTTCAAGTTTGATCAGTGGACTTTGGAAGCTTCCCTATGCCAAGATCCTCGACGTTTGGGGCCGTCCTCAGGGCTTCGCGTTGATGGTTGCATCGACCGTGCTCGGATTCGTCATGATGGCTGGGTGCAACAACGTGACAACGTACTGTGCCGCCCAAGTGTTTTACCAGCTCGGCTACAGCGCTATCGATTTCACCATCACCATCTTCGTTGCAGACACTAGCAGTCTACGCAACAGAGCCTGGGTTCGTTTTTGGACAAAGGAGAAGACTTGGAAGATCAGGACTGACAATCTCGTAGTGGATCGCGTACACCGCATCTCCTTGGCTCATAGTAACATGGTGTTACGGACCCGCGACCAACTCCGTTCTCGAAACAATCGGCTTCAGATGGGGCTTTGGAATCTGGGCCATCATCTATCCCATTGTCTGCGCTCCTCTGTTCTGGCTCATGTGGCACAACATGAAGAAGGCCGAGAAGCAAGGCTTGATCCCCAAGTACGAGAGCGGACGCACCTGGAAAGAATCTGTCTACTACTACGCCGTCCAATTCGACGTTGTTGGCATCCTTCTCATCGCCACCGGCCTTTCGCTGTTCTTGCTGTCTTTCAGCTTGTACTCGTATCAAGCAGAGCAGTGGAAGTCTCCCATGATCATCTGCTTCCTGGTCTTTGGTATCATTCTCATGTTCACCTTTTCCTTCTGGGAGGCCAAGGTCGCTCCTGTCACTTTCATCCCCTGGCACCTGATGAGGGACAGAACTGTCATTTTCACCTTTGCCATGGTTGCCGCCATCTACTCGGGCTACAATGTCTGGTACGACTACTTTTACAGCATGCTCATCGTCGTGTTCAACACCAACGTGCGCAACGCAACCTACATCCTCAACATCTACACCATCGGCGCAACCTTCTGGTGCCTGGTCGTCGGCATCGTGATCCGCTACAACGGACGCCTCAAGTGGATCGCGCTGTACTTTGGCGTGCCGGTCAACCTCATGGGCGTGGGCCTCCTGATCCACTTCCGCCACCCAGGCACCAACATCGGCTTCATCATCATGTGCCAGATTTTCATCGCCTTTGGCGGCGGCACCCTCGTCATCTGCGAGCAAATGACCGTCATGGCCGTCAGCGCGCAGCAAAACATCCCCGCCATCCTCGCCTTTGAATTTATGATTGCTAACATTGGCTCCTCCATCGGTTCCGCCATTGCCGCAGCCATGTGGACGGGTTTGTTCCCCGCCAACCTCGCGAAATACCTTCCTGCGACCGCACTTCCGGACCTGCAAACCATTTACGGGGATTTGAAGGTGCAGAGTTCGTATGCGATTGGGAGTCCTGAGAGAGATGGCATTAACAGGGCCTATGGCGAGACGCAAAAGTTGATGTGTGTGGCGAGTACTTGTTTGTACGCGACGATCATCGTGTGGGTTAGTATGTGGAGGGAGATTAATGTCAAGGGGATGAAGCAGACTAAGGGGTTGACCATGTAGATTAAGGATGTAGTTGTCTCGTAGCGAATAGGGTGTCACCTGCGAATAGTATATCACCTTCACCCACACGTAGATTATATCACCTACACCCTCACGAACAGGGTATCACTCACGAATAGTAGATCACCTACACCCACACAAACAAGGTATCCCTCACGAACAAGGCAACCCTTAAAACACGAACATGACAACACACAGTATCCACTATTCGTAAGGAAGTCGCACGAGTTATATAATGGAAAACAATACTTGAAGTCGCGGGCGCGCACTTGTACGAATGTTGAGACTTGATTTGAGTCATATAATGTATGCCATTACTTACAGGTTTAATAGTAGGTCTTTGTTCTTCTCGATCCTTTTCTTCTCCTCTTTCTCTTTGCTAGCCGGGTAGGGCGTAGGAGTGTTGGAACATCTTAGTTGTTTATAGTATACTGTATATATAGATGGATTTGCTACAAGCTTAGGAATAATAATTGTTATTAGTATTTTCAGAAAGAAATTTATATGGATGGAGTAAATGGATGTTATAACCCATTTCTTTCCGTAAAGATTACTCTTACCCATTCTACCTACTATTCTCACTCTACTATCTGTCTAATCGGTAACTTGAGTTCTCGAAAGACCTAACATCTCTTTACCTTGTATCGTTTCTTCCCCTACTTACCTCCTTTCCCTCCTCGCGCGTAGTAAAGCAAAAAGGAAGAGCAAGGAAAGGGTAAGGTAGGAAAGATATAAAGATGACATTCTTGCACATAACGAATAGTTTGGGACGCAAAGGTCAATGGACAGAAGAGTTAATGAAAGGATGGCACAAAACTCCAAGAGGCAGAAATATGCCAAATCGTAGAGGTGGAGGTTGAGAAGAAAAATCACGAAAGAAGGAAAAAAATGCCATGTTGCATGTACATGAACAAATACCTCAGAATGCCCCTTGGAACTCCCGACCCAAATCCCGTAATTCGCCGCTTGAAAACTAGAGGCAGAAGGGGGGAAAAAAATGATAACCTCGTTTGTCCTTCCATACCCCTCACCCATACCCCTCACCCATACCCACAAGCAAGTTCCATTGCAAAAACCCTCAACTCCCCTCTCTACCAATCCTTGACCTCAAAACACCCATTCTTGTCACGATGCGCGATCCACCTATCCGCCCACCCCTTCATCCTCTCCCTCCCCTTGGCACTCCCCACATTAACCGTAGGCACAATCTTTTCAATCCTCAACGCCGTGCAAAACATACTCAACTCTCTAAAACTCGAATGCTCCGAATACGGGACTCCAAAGCATTTGGCTCTGTTCGTGGAACCCCTTTGGGGTGCCAGGTCCTTGATGGAATATGCAGATTTCCAACTCGTGGAGTAGAGGATGTTGGCGACATTGGGGGTTTCGAGGCGCGAAGACGGCGGTTTGTAGTTCCAGCCACTGGGCCGGAAGCCGATGCAGCGGTCAAAGTGGTCCGAGTAGCCTTGGCGGTATTCGTCGAGTGTGTCGGCGCGGATCTCGAAGATGGGCGTCATGTGGACTTGAGCCTCTCTGGGATCTGTGGTGAGCAGGGAGCTCAATTCGGGGTCCTCCAAGGTGCGACAGATACGTTGTTTGGCTGGCGGTGCGTAGATTTTGGACTTTAGGGCTTTGGCGATGCCGATGCAGATGCGTTCTTTGCCGATGGAGTAGGTGCCTACCACGACCAAGAGGCGAGCGGCTTTTGTGCTGGTCAGTTTGCCGTTGTTGTGGAGTTTTAGTTCTGTCGAGTCGGAGGCCTCTTGCTTGATTTGGAGATCCGAGTCTTCTTGTTTGAGTGTTGGTTGAGAGTCTTTGCGGACAAAGTTTGCCATGCCTGCGCTTTCTGGTTTCAGAGAATCGAGTACTAAGGGGTCGTCATTGTACCTCACGCACATGTCTGCGCATGCCTTGATGACGTCTTCCTGCTCCGGAAATGCGTACTTGGGATTTAGATAGGTTGTGTCGAGATAGCAGACATCAATCTTTTGCTCCTTGTTCTTTCCTGTAATGTGGTCTTGCACGTCTGGTCGAAGCAAAGGGTGCTGTAGATGCATACGACATGCTCTGAAATCACCACAATGCAGGATGCGTTGTAGCTTTGGATCTGGGCCTTTGCTCAACGGCTTCTCAAACAGATACAGCGATGAGCCAGGGCAATGGTTTGCTGATATCATGGTCACCATAACGCCAGGTGTACCCGGCACTTCTGTCGGCACCTCCCAATCCAGCGCAATGACATAGTCAGGATTGACTCGCAGTTGCTGTTTGACCAGGTTCGCAGTAACCTTGCTGCAGTAGATGGGACCGTGTGACCAAGTGCTCGTCAGGCCAACATAGTGATCACTGTGGAAATGACTCAGGAAGTAGGCATTGCAACCGGCGACAGCGCCATATCTGAAAGCATCAACAGCAATGTTGGTGCCTGGTAAGATCTTGTAAAAGGGGCATGTGCGTGTGTAGCTTGGCTTTCCGCGAGAAGCATTTTCGGCGGCGGCGGCGTTGGCCCATGCCATGTCTTCAGATCGACTGGTCATGAGCTTTGAGAAAGCAGAACTTGAGGCGTCGTTGCCAAGCGGTTGTGATTGAGCGGGTTTTGCTGGACGGGCGGGTTTCTTGAAGTGTGCTGATGAAACAACAGCTGATGGAGGCTTTTCTTTCTTTTCGGGCAAGGGTGTCGGGTTGCCATCAAGGCAATTGTTGACATGTACGCCGGCATCTGATTCTGCGACTCCAGCCAGGCTGACACTGCAGATGGGACACGTCGGGGCATCTACTTCTATATTCTCGAGGCTGTCGTCTTGGAAGCTGTCGTCTTCGCCATTCTCTTGTTTGATCTGCTCTTGCTCCATCCACAACCTCTCGACATACTCCTCGCCCTCGTCAAAAACATCATCTTCAAAGTCGTCAGTTCCCTCAAAGTCGCCAAAGTTGTCTTGATCTGCTACTGACGCGGACGTGGGTTGGTGTATCAAGGGTGGTGGTTGTTTGGGCTCTGTGTGCTCCGTCTTTATGTTTGTGTCGTTGACCTCCTCATCCTCGCTGTCGGACTCTTCCATGAACGGACCAGCGGTAACCTTGGCAATGGGTGCAGCGTTCCTCTCGTCGATGGGTGCGAGAGCTGGGCACGTAGGCTTGGGTTCGTTCAAGGGCTCAATCGGCGATAGCTTCCGCCTCTTGACAGGACCGTCTTCCTCGTTGAAGCGTGGCTCTTGCTCTTCCTCGACCTCGACTTCGTCCACTACTTCCTGACTCTTCACTGGCGAGGATGCAGGATTCGCAACGAACAGGCCATCATCCTTCTTGAAGAAGGACAGGATACTGGCGTTGGGCTTGGAGGGTGCTTTGACATTCTTGGCTGGTGTCGACTTTTTGGAATTGGCGCTTCCCTTTCCTGTAGCAGAGAGCTTTGGCTGTTTTGAACCGCTAGATGATCGGGGTGGCATTGTCCTGGTAGCCATGGGTGGCAATCGAGTCGTCGGTATAGCGGGTGGCGGCTGGGTAGAAAGAGTGGTGATGGTGGTATTCGGTGGCGACGGGGGTCTGCCTACGGACGGAAGCACATGGGTTCCTGACGATACTGATCTGTTTTCTCGTGGGTTTCGAAACATCGAAAACGATGTGTTTTTGCTCAATCGACTTCTGCCTTGACAAAAGTCGGCGATGACGCTGTACCGAGGTCGTGTAAAAGCGCGTAGATTGCTTTCGCGACAATGCCAAGCCTGCATTCGATCAAAGAAATACCAACTCAACAGCACATACGAATGTCACATCTGTCTGAAACAAGAAATCTCATGTGATATGCTTCTTTGCATTTTGGTCTATGTGGCAAGAAAGACAACTCCCCTACTCTGTCGCCAACGTCCGCTTTCCTTGATCCCGCCAACCATGCTCCGTATTTCACCCTTTGCACAACCACCGACATGCCGAACCACCCGATCCCGTCTTGGACCACTCTTGTGCGCCTGTCGTGGCAAGAGGCTCGGGCATTACTACTAGGAGATAAGACGAGAAGAAAGGTCAAAGCTAAACAATCGTGACCGAGTGCCGACCACTCTAGAGTGCCGAAAAGACAAAGAGCTGCGACGTGCCGCGTCAGTCGTGCCATGAGGGAGACCGTCGAGTCAGGATACTCACATTGTTGGTTGCAGCAATGGCGATGCTGTCCTCGAACGGATGCCAGCTCATGTGCAATATCTTCTTGTTGAAGTCGATCGCATCCGCATCCGTCTCCTTGCGCATTCTGCTGCCCTGGCCCGCGGGGCTGTTGGCCCTGCTGTTGCCCTTCTTGTCCTTGGCCCCATTCATCGGTGTGGGGATTCCAACCTTCTTGGCCTTGAACGCGCTCTTATCGGCTTGCAGTACCACTTCGGTGTCTTTGCCCGCTTCTGATGGATAGATCATGAAGTTGTTGTTGTAAGATCCCGTCATGACATTCTTGGCATCGCCCGAGAAAACAACCTCAAACTTGTCGAAGATGCTATCGTTCTCGTACGTGTCGCAAAGGCGTGGTCGGAGGTGTTCGTGGATGGGGATTGTCTTGACCGGTTGTCTCTCCATGTTCACGTCCCAGATCTTGACCGTCAGGTAGTCGCGAGACAAGATGTAACGGCCGTCGTGTGAGAAGCGGACATCCGAGATGGATGAAATGATTTCCGAAAAGAACGACCTGGACGAGGGGTCCTCTTCTTGCTCGAATTCTGTCGTCTGTCAGTCTGAATGTCTGTCTGTGCCTTGTCGACCAAAACTTACGCTTGGCGTGTGAATCGCAAAGAGCCCTCTCACGCATATCAGCCAACTTGATGGTTCCCTTGCTGCTGGCATACATGAACCAATTGCAGCTGAGCGGGTGGAACTCTGCGGCGGTAATGACCTCGGTCAGCTCCTCCATGTTGGCAGGCTTGATGTCGACAATGTTGAAGCTCTGATCTTGGATGTTGAGGTTCCACAGGTTGATGCGCAAGTCGTCACTGCTGATGTATGTCTCGCCATCGCTGTTCACAGAAATGCTATTGATGTGGTAAGCGTGGGCGTTGGCGTACACACGGCGAGGCACGGCGGCGATGACTGTGTCGTGGTGCGTCATGCGAGGGAAGGTGAGGTCGGCGGTGCTGCGGAAGTGTTTGTTAGGAGCTCTGACGGGACCGCCACCGACAGCACCGCCCGCACCAGCAGGAGTGAGGTCTTGCGACAGGTTGTTCTCGGCCACGACCTTGAGGGATTTTTCAAAGACCTTCCATAGCTTGATGGTCTTGTCGTTGGTCGACAGCAAGTAATGCGAAGCGTTTTGTCTCCTACACCATTTGATCTTGTTGATTTTTTCCTCGATTTCAAGAGATTTCAGGTAGTCAAACTCGGGCTCATGTGATTGGAACTCGGTGTGGAACTTGTACTCGCATGTTTTTTTCTTGCCTGTGTCAGTACCTGAGGGCCTTTCGTCGGGGGCGGGGATGGCTGGTACCGTCTCATTACGTTCGAAAAGAACAACGCGGCCACCCTTGTCGCCAGTGGCCAGGTAGTTACCTGTCTGGTCGAACTCGACCGTTGAGATGATGTCGGCTGCGTCTTGTCAGTGGCGCTGCAGATGGGGGGGTCGAGTCAGGCGTGACGAACCTTCTGTGATGTCTTCGACGTCTCCCTTGTCACCAAAGCACCTGTACGTCGAGTGTCAGCCTGCTGGTTCTTGCAATAGGTCACAGCCTTGGTGGGAGTGGACGGTGTTTTCCAACAGCAGCACGTGCGAGGTGGGGCGGCAGCGGTCAAGTGTCGAAGTGTGCAGGGTCGAGGTGTGCGGGATCAAGGGCAGGACAGGGGACACGGAAAGACTCACTGGGTGAACTTCCATGTCGGAGGCTGCTGCGGGTCTCCGTCGACCATGATTCCTGCTTGTACTGGAGCAGATGCGGGAGCGTGTCCGGGAATTGGCTGGGTAGCTGGGGCTGGACGAGTCTCGCTGGGGGATCCTGGCAAGACAGACTCTGGCACTCGCTTCTAGCAGCGGTGTAGAATTGGACGGATGGGATATGGATGGGATGCAAGCTTCAGCTTCGGATGATGTCAGGTCGGCCAAGGCAGAGAAGCAGCAGCTGTTGCGGACGGACGGCGCAGCGCAGCGCAGCAGCGAGAGGGGCGGGGCGGCGAGGGTGGGCGGATTAGCGGGGGTGAGAATCGACAAAGGGCGACGGGGCTGTGGGTTGAAGGATGGTTTGCTGGTTGGATGAGGGTGTTGTCGTGTATGGGCAGGGGTTTGGCACTGCGAATTGGATCAAGGGAGACTCTGAGCGCTTTTCGCGGGGCAGACACACGCAGACGCCGCTTTTTCCACCACCAACGCCAAGAGTGAGACCTTGAGTTCACTTCAGCTTTGGACCAGTCTGTACCCGTACACACCCTGTCTGCCTCACTCGACTTGTTGCTACCGAGACGTCACTGACCGCTCTATTGTTCAAGAGCAGCAGTGTGTTGTTGTTGATTTGTTGTTGACCAGAGCTTGTCACAGGGACATTGCACCTTGCGCATGCAGCGAATCTCACTTCTTTGTCCCCGATCCGTCCAGCTCGTTGTTTCAGCCCAAAGCTGAGATTACACACACCGCGATCAAGAAGCTTGACAACATAGGGCTATGCTTGTCTTCCAATGTAGACACTACTTTGCCATGGCGTCAATCAATTCGATCTATCGTCATAGGATTGCCTTAGCACGGCGACAGCGATACTGAAGCTGCAAGAACCCAAGGATTCTTTGTTCTTTGGTTGCTCAATGGATGTCGTTCTGTTGCTGTCTTTGAACTTCGCCCGCATGACGCTTTCTAGACCCGGCCATCTCGAATATTTTATTTTGACTCAAACCACAAGGAAAGATGCAATCACTGCCAAAGCTTTGGTAGCCTGAGCATGGCCATGGAGCACGGAACCGTCATTCGTTTTGGTCTTGCCAGAGGCGATACGGTATTGATGAGCCTACCATGTCTACCTACTCTGAATGTAGCAAAGCTTAAAGGTCGATTCCATGCGACACTGATGACCCCTACTTTTTTTGTGGATTTTGCCTTTGACATTGTAGGGTCAGGGTTGGGGTGAATTGCTGGATGTGGTTGTTCTGCTTCCATGCGCACGAGTGGAAATGTTTCAGGCCGCAGCTTCCACAGCCTGCGCTTTCCTCTTTGGCTATCAATGCCTACTTGGCAACCAATTCGTTCCTGCCTTTGCAATGCGCTCCAAGAAACGACAGATGACAGCCCCAAGAGCGTTTTGTGATGGAAATATAGAATGTCAAGGCAGGTCAATCGGCAAGTATTGACAGAAGCCGGGGTGTGATCGGCTTGTCGGCTAACCGACAGACGTGATATGACTTCTGGTGGACGTTGATTGGCCAGATCTGCGTGTCTCTCTCGAGCTCAGAGAGATCTCCACGACGTTTGCCCCGTCGCCGGCCGCGCCTTCGAGAGTTGTCCCTTTGCCATCGCCGTCTCTTCGACACCACCCTCCTCTCCTCGCCTGTTTGTCTTGTTGCCGTCTTAGAATCGGCTTTTCCTAATACACACTCGCAATCATGAGTTCATTCGGTTTGCGACAGTTTGCCGCTTCTTCGAGGGTGTGTTCAGCTCGGAACAGGCGTCGGAAAATTGGTCACTGACAGCAGCATTGCAGTTCTCCCAAGGCCTCGTTCGACAGCAGGCACGCGCCTTCTCTCGCAGCGCCCCCGCCGCTCGCATCATCACAAACCAGCCCCTTCGCGCAAAGGAGGCCTCGCCCTTCCTCAGCAACAAGTACCCCGTTATTGACCACGAATACGATGCCCTTGTCGTTGGTGCTGGTGGTGCCGGTCTGAGAGCCGCCTTTGGTCTCGCCGAGGCTGGCTTCAACACTGCCTGTATCTCCAAGCTGTTCCCTACCAGATCGCACACCGTCGCCGCTCAGGGTGGTATCAACGCCGCTCTTGGAAAGTGAGTGACGACATGATGGGGCAATATCAGGAGTTGGAACTGACACGCGGCCAACAGCATGCACGAGGATGACTGGAGATGGCACATGTACGACACAGTCAAGGGTTCAGATTGGCTGGGTGACCAGGACGCTATCCACTACATGACCCGCGAGGCACCCGCCTCGGTCATTGAGCTCGAGAACTACGGTTGCCCCTTCTCGCGTACCGACGACGGAAAGATGTCAGTGCAATCGCAAACGCTCGCTTGAAAGACTAAAGTACTGACTCCCGACAGCTACCAGAGAGCCTTCGGTGGACAGTCCAAGGAGTACGGCAAGGGTGGTCAGGCCTACAGATGCTGCGCCGCCGCTGACAGAACCGGTCACGCTCTTCTTCACACCCTCTACGGCCAGTCCCTCCGCCACAACACCAACTACTTCATCGAGTACTTCGCCACCGACCTAATCATGGAGAATGGCGAGTGCAAGGGTGTCATTGCCTACAACCAGGAGGACGGTACCATCCACAGATTCCGTGCTCAGAACACCGTCTTGGCCACCGGTGGTTACGGACGTGCTTACTTCTCGTGTACCTCTGCTCACACCTGCACTGGTGACGGTATGGCCATGGTCGCCCGTGCTGGTCTTCCCAACCAGGATCTAGAATTCGTTCAGTTCCACCCTACTGGTATCTACGGCGCTGGATGTCTGATCACCGAGGGTTCTCGTGGTGAGGGTGGTTACCTTCTCAACTCGGAGGGTGAGCGATTCATGGAGCGTTACGCCCCTACCGCCAAGGATCTCGCCTCGCGTGACGTTGTCTCGCGTTCCATGACCATGGAGATTCGCGAGGGCCGTGGTGTCGGTCCCGACAAGGACCACATCTACCTCCAGCTCTCTCACTTGCCTGCCGAGGTTCTCCACGAGCGTCTGCCCGGTATCTCCGAGACCGCCTCCATCTTTGCTGGTGTCGATGTCCGCAAGCAGCCCATTCCCGTTCTTCCCACCGTCCACTACAACATGGGTGGTATCCCTACCAAGTACACCGGTGAGGTCATCACCCAGGATGCTCAGGGCAACGACCAGGTTGTCAAGGGTCTCTTCGCCTGTGGTGAGGCCGCCTGTGTCTCCGTCCACGGTGCTAACCGTCTCGGTGCCAACTCCCTCCTCGATTTGGTCGTCTTCGGTCGTGCTGTTTCCCACACCATCCGTGACAACTTCACCCCTGGACAGAAGCTCGACGAGATCCCCGCCGACGCTGGTGCCGAGGCCATCAACGTCATCGACCAGGTCCGCACTGCCGACGGTCCCAAGACCACCCACGAGGTCCGCCTCGCCATGCAGAAGGTCATGCAGACCGATGTTTCCGTTTTCCGCACCCAGGAGTCGCTCGACGAGGGTGTCAAGAAGATCCGCGACGTCGACCAGCAGTTCGCCCAGGTCGGTACCAAGGACCGCAGCATGATCTGGAACTCGGACCTTGTCGAGACTCTTGAGCTCCGCAACCTCCTGACTTGCGCCGTCCAGACCGCCGAGGCCGCCGCCAACAGAAAGGAGTCTCGTGGTGCTCACGCCCGTGAGGACTTCCCCGACCGTGACGACGAGAACTGGATGAAGCACTCCTTGACATGGCAGAAGAACCCCCACGGCAAGGTCGAGCTCGGTTACCGCAAGGTCACCGGCACCACCCTTGACGAGGCCGAGTGCAAGGCCGTTCCTCCCTTTGCCAGAAAGTACTAAGCAATTCGTTGCGAACATGTGCTAATGATGAGGCGAGTTTTGTCGATACCAATAGATGTGGAGGACATGATTGAAAAAGAAAGTCACTCCCGGGTGTGAGATGCTCAGACTAGCGAAATAGCAAAGTCTTTTCCCCTGAGAACACCCAACACGCCCCCATGATCAGAGACAAATAGGGCTCTGGAGGAGAATTGACGTTAAGCCGGAGCGATGGGATATTGTTGCTTCTTTTCTTGTGTGTATGTAAAGCCTTTTTGTCCTACTTGAATAGTTCATCTTTTTTTTTTTCCCTCCCTCTTTCCTCTAAATCATCGCTCTCCCAACCATGACATTGTGATGGTTGTTCTATCTACTTGTCTTGTTGTGATAATCCAAAGGGCACTCGGCTATCAAAATGCCATCTCTCTTGGACGGATCTCGTCCGATTTGTCTTTCTATTACACTTTTATTATTTACATACAAGAAACTATGTTATAAGGATGCCGCAATCAAGGGTATTAACATATGGGTATAGAGTGAGTGGTTATGGGATTTGTACTAGAGTAGATTAGTAGAAGAGTAAGGATGTATACCTCGTCGTCGATAGACTTTGCTAGTAGTGATGGGTAGGGACAGGGTCGTAGGATTTGCGTGAGGGCTTGGTAAATTAGGGTTAGCCATGTTTCTCGATCTGCCGATTATAAGCAGAACTGTTTTTGGAAGATGCAGAGTGCAAATACACAATGTACTGTATCGATTAGAGAGTGACAAACTGTGGTTAAACGAGAAATTGATACACAAAGTCTATTCAGTACGTCTAAAAAATGATGGTGTTTCTTCTTGATCTCTTTCTCGATGCCTATACACCCGCGTGCGTGTCAAAGATTGCGTGCCTCTAAGTAATACAGACCATCCTTTCGTTCTAGCAAAAAGACTCAAGGCCCTGACGCAACCACACCCCATCACTGTGTCTTTACACCCTTGCCCTGACGCTGCTTCCTCTGCATCGGAATCCTATAGCTAGTTTCCCAGCCATACAGCGCACCGGCTCCAAACACCAGCCCAGCACCCACACACATCATCCCGCTCAAACTATGCCCGAACAAAACGGTGCTCGCCACGAAACTGACTAGTTTTCTTATATTCAAGACTATCGTGACGGTGACGGCAGAGGTTTGGGCTGAGAGAAGGTTGACGCCTGTTATGCAAGCCAGCTGCGTGAGGGAATTGAGCAGCAGGTATGCGATCCCCTGAGGTAGATTTGCGCTTTTGAGAACGGGGAGGGAGTCCGGGACGGAGAGGGGAGGTGTGGTGCTGAGAGCGGTGTATTGACGGCGCAGTATGCCCGCCAGAGGCAAAAACAAAGGTAGCGAGAGAAAATGGCTGTAGAAGAGGTTTTCGCGCCAGTGAGAGCCGTAGGTGGCGTAGGTGTCTTGGACATAGACACCCATGTACGCGGATAGAATCTGAGCGGCGAGCAGGATGAGCAAGCCTGAGCTGAGGTCTGCTTGGCTGGCTTCCACAGATTTGCCCTGTGTATCTTCAATATCAGCAACTATTCTTGCTAGAGGAAGGTAAAGGCAAAAAGGCAAAACTCACCTTACTATCCGCATCCGCAAATGCAGAAACCAATACACCCAAGGTCAAAATCACCACACTGCCCACTTGCAACAGACTGTATCGTTTGCCTTGCAAGGCTCCAGCAAGCATCGTCGTCACGCTTCCAAAAGAGCGGAGGATGATGTGCACTGGGACGGAAATACTAAAGGCGAATGCCCAGTTGTTGAGCATGTTTACGGCGAAAAACATGAGTGCAATGTAAGCCCATTTGCGCATGGGTACCGAGGGTGTTTTGAGCGTGAGGGTTGGCGTGATTTGGGAGAAGGAGGCTGCCAGGGTGGTGAAGATGAATTGGGAGAGGGTGATCAGGAGACCTGTTTGTGGGATTAGCTTGAGGGTCGAGGGTGTTGAAAGAGGTGGTTACGGACCGCTGTCGGGTTCAGTTCTGGAGGAGATGGGTTAGCGGAAGTTCGTGAGGATATGATGTAGAGAGAGAGAGAGAGCTCGACAACAGTGCAATCATCCTGCACGATATAGAATCAACTTACTTGATGATCTTCTCCAGCGCAAAGACCTTTAGAACTAGATTAGAGTCCATTCAATCTCATTCATGCTGTGGACAACCTCACGTTTGAACAACATCCTCCAAAGATAAGCCCCACTGTGTTAAGCGACGCGAGAATGATTGAAGCCATGATCGGACGTGTAAAGGCTCTGTGTGAAAAACAGTCAGTCAAGAGTTGATGGAAGAGAAACAACACAGGGGTAGGCGAGTGTTAGGGGTTGTGGATGATTGGTTGTGGAAGAGACTGTGAACTCCCATAGAGACAGAGTGATGTTTGAAGTTTCATGAAAATGCAAAACCCCTTGCAAGAAACAGAGACATCCACTGAGAGCGACGATTCTGGATTTCCAGAGTATACGGTAGCAGTATATCGCCCTTGACACGTGGTGATATATAGCGAGGTGATGGTTGTCACAGCTGGAAAGTGGTGCAAAAGTGCAACGTCATCGAGAAATCTGCTTACCGTAGCCTCTTGTACCTTTTTTGAGGAAACCCGTGTGTGAAGAGTGTTGGAGAATCCTTCAAGTGATACGTCGATGTCAAGACGGATGTGATTATTTATGGTCGCGAATGTATGAGAGCCAAGAACAAGGGACGGAACGACGTTGCAGGTGTTCCTGACCGCTTACCGAGAAGCGTCGCTTGCAAATATCCTGGGAATGCTATGTTGCTATTTGCAGAACATGAAGAATTATTCACAAAGCACATTTCACAAAGATGAGGCAAATGAGTTGGATTCTGTTCTTCGATTATGACTTTGAAGTGATTGTCTGAAAAACAGCAAACGTCCTTCGCCCGGATGCCCTGAAGTATACCCGGATCATCACCATCTTAACCACCGCGAAACCACGAAGCATGAGCAGGGGATGACCGACGAGTGCCCGATCCGTCATGCGACAGCGACCCGACAGCAACGCCCGATTCCACCTTCGTATCATCGTACCCGCGATTGTGACCAGGCCGTGGATCAAGTCAGGCTGGGGTAGAGGGCGGTGTAGTTCTGCAAGAGGTACGAGTCGCGAATTGCGTCGCAGGTCTCCTGGAGAAGCTGGCCGAGCGCCTCGGGAAGAGAGGCGGCGTACTGTCTGCCGAGAAGCAGAACACGCTCGTTGATGTCGAGCAGACGAGCTCCATAGTAGCCGCTCTCAGGATACTCGGCGGTAGTGACGATAATGTCGATGTCGTTTCTTCTCTCGGGGAAGAGAGCGCTGGCGTTGCCTGAAGATGAGGATTGATGTGAGTGAATGTTTAGATGGTAGAGGCATAGGAATATCTTACCAAAGATCTGGTCGCGCAGGCCAGAGATCTCGGCGAGATCAGAGGCAGTGGTGGTGGTGGGCAGAACACCGCCGTCAGGTGGCTCGTAGGACATGTTTGATCGTCTTGAGTGGTGTGGGTTGGATGTGTTTTAGTGGACAGGTAGATGCTGTGTTGGTTGCAAGTTGAGAGGAGAGGCAAGAGTGGTGTACGCAGCTGATTTGTTATGAGTTCGTGACACGTCTTGGAGGCAGTCTCGGCATGGCGATGAGCATGCTCAGGTGCAAGCGCACCTCGTTGGCAACCACGCCGTTCGTGTGCCGATCGAGAGCAGGCGAAGAATTGACAAGTTCGGCACGCAACCCTACACAGGCACGGGTAGAAGAAAGAGAAGCATAGTAAAAGAAACCAGAACTTGATTGAAAAGGGGCATGATCATCTAAGGCTTTCCAGGCCGATGACTGTTTGGAATTGCATGGCCTGGGCTTGAAAGCAGATATTCGTGTTCAAAGCATGACAATGCCTTGTTGGTGACGTTATTGGGTATCTCATTGGCCTCGGGTGAGCACTGAAGGTCTCTATCCTTGTCTGGCCTTTGCGGATGTCTGAGCGGCTTCTGTCGGGTTGTCAGAACTGTACAACATGTGCGAGATGGCGTGTCTTGATACCTCTTCTGGTGGCATCTTCCAACAGAGGAGTGTCGACGGAGGCAGCGGGCAGGTGGACGTATCTCACGACACTTCCTCTGATGAAGACATTCTTGACCGAGCTCTGTTGCCATGGCGTATCTTGTCAGCGCTTGTGTTTTCCTCTCTGTTCGTAGCCAAGCTCTTGTCATACCATGTGGGGGTACTTGAGGTCGTCCAGAACGGTAATGTCGTCGAGCTTGATGTTGAGGTATTGGTCGACACTCTTCAGAGTTCCACGGATCGAGATATCATTCTTGAGCTCCACCGTGACCTCTTGGGTACTTGTCAGAATTGCGCATTCGAACGGGCCCTTCTCTTTACGGGCACTAACCGGTGTTTACGAGGGTCTTGAAGAAACTATGCGCCCATGTCAGTCATGAGTTGCAACAACATTCTGATCGCGCAGAAGTACAAGAGCCTTGCGACATGATCGCAGGACTCTTACAGACCACCAGCGACACAGCTTTCAGCACCACTTACCTGAAGAACAGCATCTTGTCGGATTGATGTGATGGTCGCTGTCTGGGTCACTGCCGACAGCTTGAACGACTTGCGGCGAAACTCGAGCGCTGATTGGTTCGGCATTACGTCACGTGTATGTCTCATATCACCACCACTTTCACTCGAACATGGATATTCCAGTCGAAACAATAGAATCTGAGCGATCTCTATGGATATCAAACATCTGTTGTCTCCATGATCAAACACAGTCTGTGTCTGTTGGTTCCTCAAAATCGTGGACCGAGGAAGGTACAAGATGCTTAGGCTTCGCTTGGCAGGGACATGACCGCATCCGTCAACAATCTTTCTTGTCCATCCACACAAGCAGCAGCATCGTCAGGTCTGAGAGCAGCCTATGTTGATACTGCAATCTTCGATGCGGCATGCTTAAGCGCCACAATTATAGGCTTGACTGATGAGGACCTGTAGGAAGTATGGGCCGAAGCACCCGCGGTGTCCTCAGGCTCAAGTATGATGTCGTCAACATGGCGTAGATCAGAGGTGGTGGACCTCCAGAGGAATCTCCATAACGTCCTTCCCTTCATAAGGCTTCCAACACCTTGCAACCAACATGCTTCGCCTTTTCTCTAGAACTGCTCAATCAACCGTCAGAAGTGCATTCAGACCCAACCCCACCCTTACTACCATCACAAAAGCAACCATGAGCGGTATGCCCCTCCAATCGCCTCAGTTGCACCAAGTTGGACATACCTAACAGTCTTTATAGGAAAGGCAGAGAACCCCCAGCTGAAGAACACCGACCTCTTCGATGTTTCGCACATCACCGCCGTCGTTACTGGTGGCGGCACTGGTATCGGCCTCATGATCACCCAAGCCCTCGTCTCCAACGGAGCCAAGGTCTACATCACCGGTAGAAGAAAGGAGAAGCTCGACAAGGCCATTGAGCTCTACAGCACCGGCCCCGGCTCCATCCACGCTCTTCCTGGTGATGTCAGCGACAAGGAGGATGTCATCCGTATCGCCAAAGAGATGGAGTCGAACGAGCCAAACGGAATTCACCTGCTCGTCAACAACGCCGGCATCGCCAGAGACGACGACACCAAGTTCTCTTCCAACGGCCAGCCTGACATGACTGATGCCAAGGCCATCTCGGAGCACTTCTTGAAGACTAAGCCTGAGCAGTTTGCCGACACCTTCAAGACCAACGTCGCTGCTGTCTATTACATGTCCATGGCATTCCTGCCTCTTCTTGCCAAGGGCCGTGAGGTTACTCCTGGATACACCTCGAGCGTCGTGAACGTAAGCTCCATCAGTGGTGCCATGAAAGGCTCCAGTAATGGACAGTTCGCGTATGCTGCTAGCAAGGCTGCTGCCACTCACGTCAGCCGTATGCTTGCAACCACCTTCAAGGACACCAAGGTGCGCTGTAATGTCATCGCTCCTGGTGTCTTCCCTAGTGAGATGACAGCTGGCAGCTCGGGTAATGACAACAAGAGCAAGCTTGACATGAAGCCCAGCAACCCTGCAGGCAGATTTGGCTTCGACAGCGACATGGCAGCCACCATTCTCTTCCTCGCTGGACGTGGAGGAGTCTTCTACAACGAACAGATCATGTATCCCGACGGTGGTATGTTGATTTCCTACACCTATCTGCGTTTCTTAGCATTGACTAACTTTTTCTCAGGAAACACTCTTGTTCAGCCTGCATACAACTAGGCTGACCTTCAACGATGACGATATGACTATGACTCTTATAAAGTAATGCCACAATAGCTTACAATTGTTCGACTTTGTTAGACTGTATTGTCTAGCATGCGGAAAATGATTCAAACCATTGTTGATCTTCCCATGTGTTTCCAAGGCGATTGAATGTCTCCGGTTGCTTTGTCACTTTGCTTGCGCCGACTTCTCGGCTCACTCCCAAGTCTCACTCGAACGTCTCACTCCCACGCGACATTGATCCATACACCATTGAGACCGTTCAAACCAGTCATCAACAATATAACCATTGACAAATTGAGTCTTTTCTCAGCCACCATCTGTCAGTTTCATTGCGAACAAACTCGAGTTCCCATCATCTTCATCAGTCCTTTGCGTGTGCTTTGATTTATCAAGCCACATCATTTCCTGCCTTTGTCTCCGACGCACAACTTCGACCACAAAGACCAGCACCATGCCCTCATACAAAGAACTTCGTTCCCAGGGCCTTGCTGCCTATCCTGCAGCATATCCCACCCCAGCCATCAACGCCTACGGCGAATCTGTCTACATTCACAAAAGAGTCAAGTGGACTGGCAACTTCCTCGACGCTGAACTCGAGCACATCGAGGTCCCTGCACACGACTTCTCATCGTTCATTCCCAACAACATCACCACCGCCGCCACCAACCAGCAACAACAACAACAACAAAGCTCTACCTCGAGAGATCTCACAATGCTCTCCCACCAACCCCTTTTCGGCAAGCAGGTTCTTGCCGTTCCTTACCCCTCCGCACCGGTCAGAGACGAGAATGGACTGTTCCCAGCCAGACCTGAGAACCTCCCTACCAGACCCCTGAGACCAATCGAGTGGACCGTCCGCGAGAGGTCGTTCGGGAAGCTCACCACCAGCGAGAGACCCCTGACGGTCGATGAAAGCATTGCTCGCGACAGTCAGTTCCTTGTCAACTTGCAGAGATGGAGGTCATGGGCCTCGAGGATGCCTGAGGAGTGGAACCTCCTGGACCCGGCTGAGTACAAGCAACTCAATAGCATGATGCCAACTGCTTCCATATCGCTGGTCGACAGGCCCAACATCGACAAGGATTCCCAGATCGTTCTTCTTTTCTTCTTGGTTGGCTTGCTGCTTGTCATCAGTGGCGCGTCGATCGGCTCCCTCCTCGCCCTTGTCATCCTCGTCATTGGAGTCGTTCAGATCAACAACCAGAACAGCCTTGACCCCATGAACATCTTCCGTTTCGCATTGAATCCTACCAGCGCTCTGTATCTCCTAGAGTATTGGATCTTGGGGATGCTCAGTGTGGTAGTGGTCATCATGACCTCCATAATGACTTCTACCCTCTGGTTGCTGAACCAAGTGGTTGCCTCCTTCGCAGGCGCCAACTCCGAATCCCGCAATATTTTCTGCAACGCGACTGCTGTTTTACACGAGGCAAAGCATGATTTCATGAGAGACGTCTCTATGTCTCGAATCGCACCCTGGCTCGCTGCAGTGCTGCTCGCATGCTTGAACTACAAGATGCTACAAGAACCCTCGACTGCCTGCCTCGTCGCCTGCATGGCCCTCTGCCTCATCATGGCGATCTGCATCCTGGCGTCTTTCGTGGAGCGCCCGCCCAGTGTGGCCATTGGCAGCAACCCTATCATTCCTCCTCCCACCAGCCCGCCAGTCACCCCTGCTGCAAAGAGCGTCCCTGCCCCTCGCGCATCGACAACTCTATCCGGACACAGTGGCATCACCTTCGCTGACCCACTGTCGACTCCGCAGTCAGTCAGCACAAAGTCCCTTCCCGATGGCCTTCGCCCGAAGCCGCTCATCTACGACTTTGGCACGCCGACCCGAGGTCCCTTGAGCAAGGACTTTGGTGCTCGACGTAGCCCACAGGACCTCTACCAAGTCCAACCTACCTTCTTCACCTCTCCACCGAGGCAAACCTTTGCCTGAGTGCGGCATGGCATCTCAATGCATGGGTCTTTTCGGCGAGTGTGCTTGTCCATTGAGAGCTCAATCTTTCTGGTCAAAAGAGCGACTCGTCTTTTGATATGAGTGACTCTTGAGTCGAGCTTAGGAGTGTCTGTCCTATTCAGAGCGATTGCTGGCCAGGGGGCTGGAACAGAACGCGCTGCGGTTGATGAGGAGGAGAAGAGGTTTGCGGGCGTGTGTGTGGGATTATATAGTGATGCATGCTCTGATTGAAGATTGTCTTTATGGAATCTCCTACAAACCGCATACCTACAAACATGGAGCTATCGAAATGCAAGAGTGGAAATGTTGTCCGGTATACATGATATCCAATCCAGAAAGAAAGATTTTCGTAATGTTGCCGGCGGAAGAAGACCATTCTCTCACATACCAAGTCTCTAACCCCCAAAACCATTACGAGTTACATGTTTCAACTCTCCAATACATCATTATCCCATCATGTTCCTCTGCCACACCAAACCAAACCAAACACTCTATCGTTCCTCATTTCCAATTTCTCCCAACACGGAATACAATCACCAACATCCCCCTACCACCCTAAGATATTTTTCTTTTCATTTTTTTTTATTTTTGGCTTCGAAATACTCGATATCGTCGTTTTTCAAGTCTTCAGTTGTCCTTATTCTTCCTTGACATCAGGGCTTTCGCTGGGTTGGAAGATATTGTTGCCTATTTGATTGCCGGACCCAATATTAGCGTAGATTCTTTTTATTTGTTTTGATTTTTTGATTTCAAGAGTGTAAGGAAATGCAAAAGGGAAATAGAGAGGCAAAGAAAAGAAAAAAAAACTTACACGAAGCACAATGCGCCCACTTGCCATCTTTCGTGACATCGGCATTGGCGTCGCATTTCGGGCATTTGAGGATGGAGGAAGGCATGGTTTCTTTTTCTCCCTCGCTTTTGTCTTTGACGCCTTGGGTTTTGTTCTTGCTGAGGTGTTTGGACTGCGGATTTTGTGTGTTGTGTGTGGTTGTTCGATATGGTGAGATGCAATGTGGTAGGGTGGATGTGGTGAGGTGGGTGTTGAAGCGAAATCGGGGACTGAGGTTGAGGATGTTTGATTTGTTTGCTGATGGGTGTGGGGAGGGTGTTGACTACACTCCCCTGCCTGTTTCAAAAAGGGTTGCATGGATAGATATGTGAAGAATACTCTTTGTCATGAAGCTTATGGCGATTCGAGGCAGGCATCTATCGGGATTTGAAAAAAAGGGCGCAAGAGAAGAAGCGTCTCACTGTTAAATGACACGGGATACAGAATAATGCGAACGAGAGTTTGTGAAGGAAAAGAAAATCGATAATCTGGTTCTTTTTTGTCCGTTCCGCAAGAAGAAAGAATACATAGGCTAAAACATCTACTAAACCGACGATCGTCTTCTCCCAATCTGACGTGACGGGGATAACAAGACGAACTCGCAAATCTACTGATCCAGCTCGACATAGTTGGCAGGGAAGAGACCCTCTTGGCCATTGTAGCGGCCGAACCACCAGTCCTCATCGGGGAATTCCTAATGTACTTGTCAGCGAAGTTCCTAAACTCTGTCACTATGGAATATTGCCTTACCACATCGGTGATCTTTGCGCCATCGGGGAAACTGAGCTCGTTGTCTTCGGCAGCCTCGTAATCGTATTGCGCTGTGGCGGTTTGTCCACCGGCAGCTGCAGGAGTAGGGGGAGCTTGTGCGGCAGCGGGCTCATCGCGAGCGGGAGCCGGAGGTGGTGGTGCAGCACCGCCAGCAGCAGCGTCGTCATCCTCCACAAGCTCGACATAGTTTGATGGGAACAGACCAGTCTCGCCCTGCGAGTTCTGTCCCATCCACCAATCCTCGTCGACCATCTCGATGTTCTCGACGTACTCGCCCTCGTGGAGCTCGATCTCGTTATCCTCGGCCTTTTCGTAGTCGTATTGGACGAGGGCGCGCTTGCCAGCGACACCAGCTCCAGGGTTGGCGTTGGCGGCGGCACTTGCACCAAAGGTAGTGGCGGAAGCTTCCTCGGCCTGTGCGCGAGCATGGTCTTCCTCGTCTTCGGGCTCATCGCGCATGTGTGATGCAGCAGTAGCGGCGGCGTTCGAGAGGGATTGCGTTGGCATAGGGGGAGGGTCGAAACGCTCTTCTGGAGCCTCCATAGGTTCTACGGCTGCTCCACGAGCCACAGGCATGGCGACGCGGATAGGAGAGCTGGGAGGAGAAGGTGTAGGACTGCGAGGTTGAGCAGGAGGAGGGGGAAGGCTGATGTGCTCCTCTTCAGGTCTCTCATCCTCTTCCTCTTCTTCTTGGGGAGGAGGGGGCACAGAACGACTGGCAAGACCAGCGTTGGGCTTGCTGGAAAAGTCCATCGGAGGAGGCATAGAACGTGCGGGAGAGTCGTCGTCAACGTTGGAAGCACCCATAGGAGCAGCGTTCTTGAAACGGTCCTTGAGAGCGCTGATGCCACCCGATGGAAGTTCGGGTTCCGTCTCGCGCTCAGGCGATCTGACGTCGTCCTGGCCGGTCTTCTGAGCGCTGATGTTGCTAGTACCTGTGCGGTCAGTCGAGACGGGAGCCCAAGACTTGCCAGAGTAACCACTCTGCCATCCTCCACTTGGCTGGCTCTGCATGGGCGAGGCAGCAGCGGCGGCTGGCGGGGGAGGAGCAGTGTCGGCAGCGCCACTGAGTCCACGCTCACGGGCCTTCTTCTCGGCCCACAATTGAGCGGGAGACTTGCCATCTGTGCTGGCAAAGTTCTTACTGGCAGCACCGATGGGGGCAGAAGCAGCTGGTGGGGGAACACCGAAACCGACGGGAGTGGGAGCCTTTGTGCCAGCGAACGAGCTTGTTGAAGAGCCGAAGCGGTTGGCGACCTTGGGCTTGGGCATCTCGCTCAGACGTCCGGACTGGCCAGACTGGCTGAAGGCGGCGGATCGCTCGGCCAGGGATTTGGGTGCTTGCTCTCCATCGTCGCCAGTGCGAGATTGGTTCACAGGAGCGGCAGCAGGCGATGGGGAGGCTTGAGCCTTTGCGCGAATGGCAGCAATGTCGACCTTACCAACGGGCTCGTAAGCTCCCTTGACAACGGTGGGTCTGTCGTCCTTCTGTTCACGCGCTTGGCTGCGGATAGCGTTGATGTCGACCTTGCCAATGGGTTGGTAACCGCCCTTGACGATGTCGCTAGGGCCGTCGTTCTCTTGCCTCGTGGGAGGCTGGAAACGCGAAGGCTGCTGCTTCTGGCTGGTGAGTTCGGCCATGTTGACCTTTGTGGGCTTGTATGCAGATTCCACCTTTTCAAGGGTGTTGCGGGACAGCTGAGGCGCGTCCTCGCCCCAGCCATCGTTGTCGGTCGATGTGGGAGCTGCGGGCTTGGGTCGCGAGGCAAGGAGGGAGCCGCCGGTACGGGTAGGCATGAAGACGGGCTTGGTGGCAGCGGGCGGGGGAGGGGCGCGCGAGGTCGAGGCGCTAGAGTCGGAAGAAGCACCACCACCGTACTTGGCGCCGGATGCGTTGGACACCTTCTCGATGATGCTGTCGGGGCTGAGGTGGCTCTCGGAGCGTGCTGTGATCTCTACGTGGTAGCCCTGCGCTCGTCAGACTGGTGTCAGAAGCAATGGCTCGCTGGACGTACATGGAGCAGCTTGGACACGGCGCCGCGGTGCGTGTTGAAGTAGCCCTTTGTCCTCTCGGGAACACCCTCACCACACCACGAGATCAGGACGCACTTGGGAAGGCCAGAGTTGGGGTCCTTGAGCTTGGCAAAGGCGAATTGAACGCGACCGTCCGAGAACTCTTCGAGGAGCTCGTCCAGCTCGCCCTCTGTCGTTTTGGGTCAGCTTGTCTCGTGGCGGTCCCAGACTTTGCGTCTACGCACCTCCGGTTGTTTGGACCTTGAGCACACTCTCCTTGGTCGAGTCTTGCTGGAAGGCGCTTGTGAGGGGGGCCTGGACCGAGTATACGGCCCATTGGGCATAAGTCGACGAGTTGGCTGACGGCGCGGGCCCGTCGACGATGGATTGGTAGCTCCTCTTGATCGAGGGACCGTTGGTTGACAGGTTGAGAGATGCCATGTTGGCGGGTGCGAGATAGGGATATGTCGAGCAGCTGAATCGATTCAAACTGCAAGAACGAGTTGTCAAGTTGGTGCTTTGGTGCTGCTGCCCAGGCCAGTGGGGGCACGTTTGCTTGCACGTCACCCGCCGGCAATTCGGACGCGCCAACCCCCGTTCCGTGTTGCGTATGCACGGGCCAAGACACAGAGTGGCCGTGCAACACAGCCTAGTCTTGGCACTCTGAGACTGTTTCATTGGCTCGTGGGCTTTTGAGCATTCGTGGCTTCCTTTGCGCCCAAGGCTTCGAACTTCGAGCTCTTCCTTCCTTTGGCTTCGTTCTTTCCCAAAGCTCTCTTGTTGTCCCGTGTTGCGTCGCATCTCCAGCCAAAAGGTCAAGTTTTCCCCTTGACCGCGCGCTGCTATTGCTCAACTCTCAGTGGCTGCGACTTGTCTCTGCAAGTATATGCGCACATTTTCTCTCATCTCTCAACCATCTCATCTCACCCTATCAACTCTCCTAAGAGTTACTGCCCACCCTCTGTCTCTGCCCTGTACGAGTAGCAAAACCACCCTTGCAAACACTGACAGTCAGAGTTGCCGAGTCGACTGACCTGCAACCATGGCCTATCCTCAGTCTCCAGCTTCCGATGCTTCATCGGACCTATATGCAGAGGTAGATACGTCGTCGCAGCCCAACTTGGCTGAGCGTTCGCGCCAGCCAGTTGCTTCGCCAGCGTCTGACCCGATGTACAATCATAGTCCTGTACCACCCCCAGCACAGTCAAAAGGCAAGCGTAGATTTGGCGCAGAGGACCATCAGACCCAAGCCCCGCAGAAGAGGCGCAAGCTTGTACTCACTGCAGAACGTTACTTCTCACCTGCCGTTCCTACTGCCGCCAACTTGCCTGCCGAAGTCTGGCAACATGTATTTCTATACCTCACTCCAGACGACCTCAGTCGTTGCTTGCGCGTCAGTCGCCTGTTCCGCTCCTATCTTACCGATCTCACCGCAACCATGAGCATTCGCTTACCACCTCATCGCAACGGCCTGAAGCTTCTCGACAGCGAGGCAATCTGGACATCAGCTAGGAAACTGTTTGCCCCGAACCTTCCTCGACCTCTCGCTGGCTTTACAGAGATGCACATGTTTCAGCTCGTTGGAGGTAGGGATTGCCAAGCTTGTGGTGCGCTTCCCTTGCAACCAAATCAGCCCACTACCCCTTTCGACGCTGGTCCTGGGCACGGTGGTGTGCGTGTCATCTGGTCGTTTTCTGCGCGTTTGTGCTCCGAGTGCTTTGAGCTTTATTCTGTCAAGGTAGTATCGTGTCTTTGCTCTTCCCACCATTTAGTCGGTCTAACTCGTGTGTAGGACGTTGATGTTGTTGTGTCTCCGGTCAATCCGTTGAGAGCTGGCTTGCCATACGCTTTCTGCACGCCTGACCTACACTATATCCCTGCTACCCTGCAGGCTCAGGCCGCTGCTTCCATCAAGGGCACCATGTTCAAGGTGTACTCGCAAAAACACATTGATGATCTTCAACAAGAACACCAGAATGCTATGGAGTTTGGCACTGCTGCTGCTGAGGAGTGGGTCAAAGGATTGCCCCTACTTGGGAAACAGCAGATGGCCGATGCCGCTCGTTGGGAAAGATGGGAAGCCCAACTTCCCCTCGGCTCTGATGTTTCCAAGGTGCTTAGGGAGTATTTCCGTCCTTATTCTGTTCCTATGATAGGTGAGGCTCCAGTCGCTCTCGCGTCTGCCACAGTATCTACAATGGCGACTCCTGCGGTGAGCGCCACGTCGCTCCCAGCGCCCCCTTCAGCCCAAAGTAAGTTTTCGCCGATTGGTGTTTTCCTTTTCTCACTCTCTCTGCTGTTCTATCTTCCTCACCTTTTAGAGGCTATCTTCAACGGTTGTCTTTCAGAGAAATTGCTCTTCTTTTCTTCTCTCCATTTTCCCAAACCCCCCAACACACGTTACCAAGAGGCATCATCAAATCATGCAGCATTTATTGATTGTGACCATAGTGAAACATCCTCTCCCAGCCCGAGTTGTTGCTGTTCCCACTGCAACTCAACCAAGCACCAATGCTCAGAGTCCACAACAATTAAACAAAAAGGAATGGCGTGCGCCTCGCAACTTGAAAGAGGTCAATGAAGCTAGGGCTTCCCGACGAGCTGACATTGAGCGACGATGCTATACCGAGTTTCAGCCGCCACTCATGCCCAATGTCCTCCAGCACATGGAGTCTTTCCATGCTGCCATGCAGATAACCACTCCGTTGACTGACAGCGCGTGGGAAGTTCTGAAACCTCGACTCTATGCTCAGAGAGACGCTGCCGAGCAGATCGAGTACATGCGAGAAGAACAAATGCGCGCTCTTCAGGCGACAATCCCTGATCCTGCATATCACGCCATGTATAGTCAGCCTGTTGATCCAACGATCCTCCAACGCCAGTACGAAGCTGCTCAAGCACCGATTCGTAAGAAGCTTGGCATGTACGCCGATGACCTGATCCGTATTAAATGGAGAAAGGGCAAACTTCTCACTCGTGACAACTGTCCCGAATTTGCTGTTGAGGTCTTGCTCTACGCCAGAAACAGATTCACCGAGGTCGAAAGACCCCATGACCTGCCCCCAGATCAGATGACCGACGAGTCTGATCCATGGTTCGTGAGCCTGGAGAACATGCGATGGCTTTATGATCAGAAAGTCAAGACGTACACTGACAAGTATCTGCGCGAGCTGTTTCACTGTGCCGAGTGTAAGTCGCTGGGCAAGTCGTACGCGTTTGAAGGCATGATACAACATTACGGTGCAAAACACACAACCGAGTTCAGCAGAGGCAACATTGTTGTTCACTGGCAGAGTGCAGAATGGCCGGAGGAGTCGCCCCTGGAACCTTGTAATGGCGCCATTCCCGATCCGACCCTGCCTCCTAAGCCACCTAAGAAAGCCATCGAGGCCAGCGACACTAGCCAACACCAAACATTGGACAACTACGGCGCTCCGGCTCAGCCTGCTTATTCGGCTTACGACCAGTCTGGTTACCCCGCTTACCCGCCTGATGCCAATGCTGGTTATGCTCCGTACGGTTACCCCTACGGCACTCCAGCAGACCCTCACCATCCTCATGGTTACTATCCTCCTCCTGTCAATCCTAGAAATTCACACCAGGATCAAATCGACTTCATCGCGAATGTCACAAGGGAGATCTGGGACACTACTGATGGAATCAAAGGCCTGGAAGAAAGTGTCAGAGTTCATACAGTATTGCACCACGTCGTCTCGAGGTTCAAGGCCCATTTCGGCAGTGAGCCATCGCTCGATATGCTTACCGATGCTCTCGCCAATCACGACCTCATGCGCCCCATCAAAGATGCGAGCGGCATGGCCTGTATGACGTGTATATCAAGCAACCTCGATGGCTTTGTTGCTTTCAAACCCTATGTGAAACGTATTGCCGACTACAAGCTCTACAACACCTCGTCGCTCATCACACACTTCAAGACTGTCCATCTTGGAAGCGACTCTGGATTGGATTGGAAAGAGGATATGATCGAGCTACCTGAAGACGATAACATCCGTGAGCTCTTGATTGCTATTGGCATGAATGACGAGAAACTTGGCTTGATTGCAGAAGTGTTTCCCAAGCTTTTCCCCAACCCACTCCCGAAAATCGGAGAGGTCAAGGAGTCTTTCAAGCCGCTTCCCAAGAAAGATACAAAAGGATCACGCGGAAATCAGAAGAAGAATAAGAAACAGAAACGTAACAGCGGACATCACCCTGCTCCTCTGACTCAAGGCGAGACTTCAGAAGAGCAATCCGATGCCCTCCCAGAGCCCGCGGAGGATGAATACGATCCTCGACGCCCAGCTTTCATCGAGCGAGGAAACCAGGGAGCAAGTCGGAATGGCAAAAGATCTCATGGAGATAGCCAACGCCAGCAGCCATCGATTGATCTTACACAACTTGCGCCTGAGACTTTAGAAGCTCTCAGCCGACTTCGCCCCAGTGATCCAGAGGTCCAGAAGGCTCTGGCCGGTAGGACCGAACGGAGTCCATCTGTGCCTAGAGCTGGTGGCTCCAATCCTCCTCAGATCGACGCCATACACCAGAATCGCGCTGCGTTCGAGGCCAATCGTATGCCTGCGTATCAGCCACAGGATTCTCGCGAAGTCAACACCCGCTCGAATGGCCGACACGATCGCGCAGTTGTTGAAGAGCCTCCTGAGGATTACACCCAAATCATCCGCACTCCCGCCACTGGTCCATTCACCCAGTACACTGCTGCAGCTCCGGTTCTCTCAGTTCCACCTCAAGATCGGTATGTTCGTGTTGACTCGCGCGGGCAACCTATAGAACATCCGAGACACGAATCAGCACCGTATGGTTATGATCATGATCCTCGCGCAGGACGTCAAGAGTACTACCCTCGTCCTGAATACCCGCCTGTTCCTTATGGCTATGAACCAAGACCCGAAACAATATACGTGGACCAGTACGGCCGGCCGGTTGAGGTCGTACGTGTGATCGAACGCCATCCTCCACCTATGTACGACTACCCACCACACCAACCTGAGTATTACCAAAGAGAAGATCCGCACGCTCGGTATGTCTATTTCGATCAGCCCCCCCATGGTCAACCTGCAACACAACCAGGATATGCAGGACCACCCAGAGTCGATTATGGACAACCTCCTGGTTCGCAGTCGAGATATGTGTATGATGACGGAAGGGCGTCCGTCCCACGTAATTGAGTTTCTGTGTTTGTAGAAGGGCACTGGTATTTAAAACAGGAGTTTCAAGGGGTTGGCTCATTCTTTGTTGATTGTTTGTTACTGTTAGTAGTGTAGCAGCTCTTGCCACTTTCGACGTCTTGTGAGCATCCTGCATGATGAATATACGCAGTTGACCAATCAATGCTGGTGGGTGAGACGTGTTGCAGATCAAGACTTCGAACCTGATTTATCCAAAGTGTCGATACCGTAGTTTTTACTAGTTGTTCCAGCGACGTGAACACTTCATGAAAAAGGACAAGCAGAAGGAACTGTTGTTTGTGTTGCATGCGGTGATGTCGATTTAAGGTTTAGATAGGGTTCTAGACCCCGGGGATCCGGGCCGAGGACCGTGACCCTCGTCACTGTTCTAAACTTTCTTCACGTGCTTCCTGACTCTTTCCTTCCTGAAGACCATGCGGTCAACCCATCGTTTGACCTGAGGACGTTCAGAAGGACTTTTAACAATAACCCCTGTACGCGACGTTCATTGCTGCGGTCGAGATTCACCATCACTCCCAGCCACCTTGTTGCTTCATCCGAAACCAGCTGTGGAACGTCTCTCACGCCTATACCAATGATTTTCGCGGGAATCCAGAAGACCCTGAGCGCCTGACTGTGTGTCTCTACTGGCTACAATCCAGCATACCATGAGCCGTAACATTCTACCGGCTTCTCTCGCTGCGGGCCATACCAAGCTCACCTCATCCGCCGCACCTTCTCCGACAGTAGCTAGGTGGCAACCCGCCAAGGTCAAGAAACTCGTTGGATCGGCATGTGAATATTGTAGGAAACGGAGACGAAAAGTAAGCGACTCGTCTCGGCGTAAGTTCAGATGACTGACGTGATTTGAAATCAGTGCAATGGCGAACAACCGTGTCCTCTGTGTATGGACAACAAGCAGGAGTGCATCTACGAGTCCACAAAGACAGAGACTCCTGGTCAAGCTATCAAAAGGAAGCACGCTCAGATGCAACAAGATCATGACGAGTTGAGATCTCTCTTCACAATTCTCGCAACAGCCAACGTCCAAAAAAGTCTTGAGATTCACAATCGGATCAGGGCTGGACAGTCACCAGAGATCATCCTGCAGCAGCTGAGGCGAGGAGAAATGCTGATACAGACCAAGATCAATTCAGAAAAGCATGCGAGGCATGTTCTTCTTAGTAGTCTCATGCAAACAAATGCTTCATTCGACGAGATGGTCGAGTTCATCGGCTTGAATGTTGCGAATACCCCTAGTACGCAAGCGCCCACTGCGGTACTTCTACGGCAACTCAGAGGGCAGCAGACAGACTTGGGAGGACTTCGCAACCTTCTTGGTTATAGCCAGCATCCACCTCCGCAACGCCGGATAGCCATATCTGACCTCTTGAGCGATCAAGGAGGTCGACCTTGTGAAGCTGAAAACCATATTTCGACAAGACCAGAATCCGAAGACTGCAACAAAGAACCAATGAAACCTCCTCATAAGGTACCGGCAAAGCCCTGGACCCGTTTAACAGACAACGATGACTTGGTGTCTCACCTAATCTCTTTGTATTTTGAGTGGGTCAATCCCTTCTTCCGGGTTCTGGAAGAAGACTTGTTCATCAAAGCTATGCAATCTGGAGATTTCAACTCGGAATACTGCTCACCATTTCTGGTCAACGCCATGCTGGCTTATGCTTGTGTATGTTGGGTGCAATCGGTTCAACTTGTATAAGCTGATGAATCGATAGCTATACTCAGAGAGAGATGGCACATTCTACCAGCCTGACGACTACATAACCAGGGGACAACATTTCCATGACGAGGCATTTCGGCTCTGGCATCTCGAAGAAGGAACAGCGTCTCTTAGAAATCTCCAAGGTCTCGCTGTCATGTACCCGGGGCAAGTGACTGCCTGTGTCCCTATATCTATCATTGCTAACGTATAGCAGCTGTATAATGAGGGGCAAAGATAAACTGGGCGTGGCATTGTGTGCTGTATTAACACAACTGAATCTGAGTGTTTCGAATGCACCGCAGCAGTCTTTGTCCGGGTCTGGACCAACTCCTGGCGAAATCAAGGACTTTCAGCGGGCTAGAAAATCGGTTGCTTGGTCTGCTTTTGCTTGCGACATGTAAGACACGGCTTTAAATTCACTTGGTATCCACCTAACATTACTTTACTAATCATTGACATCTAGGGCGACTGCTAATACCCTCCTTCAGCCAGCGTGGCACACAGTTTGTAAGGTAGACCTGCCAACCCTAGATGAGCTGCCGATAGAATCATCGCATGTATGGACTGGCTACCCCCATCGCAACAAGAATGACCATCTCGATAAGAACGCCATGTGGATCGCTCACTGTCGATTGATCCAGTTGACATGGAAAGCGCAACGCCTACTGTACGCCTCCGATCGCAATGATCCGCAATTCTTCAGTCGAGTGGAAGCAGTGACTGAAGCGATGAACCACTGGAAAGACACCCTGCCAGAAGGTTTAAAGTTCCATGGAAGACATAGACTGCCGGCACCGGTGTATGATCTCTAGTAAGTCTTTTATGCTAATCTCAATTCAAAGGATGACTGCTGATTATCTACAGCTCTTGCTATGCCTCTGTGATTATCGCTCTTTATTCACTCTTCCAACCTCTGGGAGCATCTCAAACATCCTCAGTAGAGCAGGCCTCCAACCCGCCTGCCGAGCAAGTGACCGAATACCAACACCCCCTCACATTCCAAGAAACACCAGAAAGAACAGAAACCAGTGGCCAGGCTTTGTTCGCTCGCACAATGCGCGGCCGCGCCATCGTCACCGCCCAAGACATGGCCGCCATGATGGGCAACTTCCGCCACCACTACGGCCTGAAAATCACCCTGCCTTACTTTGTCAACGCCAATGGTGTCGTCTGCTTCACCCTGCTCCAAGACCTCGACAACCCGGCCTCCGCCTCTGCATTCAAAGAAGCCTTCCGCTGTCTGCTCGGCGCAGGCATGCAGTTGCTCTGGGCAAGAGGCATGGCACGCATGCTACACCTCACCGCCAAAAACACAGGCATCCAGTTACCCATTGCTATACAGACGTGTCTGGGTGCTGTGGCCGAAACCGCGTGGACGAAAAGCGATACGGAAATGTTGAGTAGTTGTTGGCCCAACTACGTTATTGCCAAAGATGCAAAAGAAGGTGAGAGTGTCATGATGGAGGATCTCATCAAAAAGTGGGAGAGACTTGCTGTGGATGTCGACGAGGGGCAAGAAGGGAAAGATGAAGAGGTCGAGGTCGAGGTCGAGGTCATGAGGCCGAAATGGTATATTCCGTAAGCTCGTTTTGTCAAACGTTACAGATGCAATCAACCAGTCTACCAACAAAACTTTGGTGTGATGGGGAGTTGATTGCAATGTGATGACGATCGAAAGAGTTCAAGGTAGTAAAAAGTGATGGTAATGCAAGTTCCACATTGCGATATGGGGTTGTAGACGCTCAACCAGCAGAGTTGCCTTGTTACGTACGCATGCAAGATTCAAGTCTACTCAAGGCAAGCCACAATACCAGCAATAGCAGCAAGTATCCCATCCGCATCCGCATCCACATCCTTGACCCCTCACAATCTCCAACCCAATCTCCTTGGCAGAATAATCATTACCACCTGGGAAAATCGCACGAAGGGCACGCCGCTCACATCACAATTTCTTCACTCTTTACACTAATTGGATCAGAAAAAAAAGAGAACTCCTCATGCGAACAATAGCTCTGGGATATACCGGTCCACAAAATCGGAAAAAAAAAAGAAAAGAAAAAAGGTTAAAAATCATCGCAAGGTTTACCTCTTCGTAACTGTGACGACAATGGGCTCTCTCCCGTTTTCCTGGGAACCCAAGGTATTGCTAGGAAATTTCTGAATGCTGTGTGAGGTCTTCGTAATCTGCGTGATGAATCCAACAGTTTGAGAGGAATAGGAAAGAAAGAAGGGAAAGAAGGCGACCGAGGTCAGTAATACAACACAGATCTCTCAAGCACCCCTTCACAACTACCCACGCCCTTTTTCTTGGTGTTTCTGCAACTTCCATGATTCACAGCAAACGAAACAGGTAAATTGAAAAGAATTCTAGAGTCATTGACCTGATTGCTTCCCCCCGTCTTTCTCATGCTGGGATGGCACTAAAGCGGAATTTAGAAATATTGAGCTCTGTCAAAGCAGAGCAGCGTTTGCTGAGATGTCGACATCGTTTCCATTGGCACGGAAGAATGATTTGGAGACTGTGATATCAAGATATATAGGATTGGTGTATGGAGAATCTAGTCGAGGGATGAGGAGAAGTAGGTAGGTGAGGAGGATTAGGTGATTGGATATCTCAAAGTACAGGATTTGTTTGCGGATGGATGAGGGGGGGACGACTGTCTGCGTTCTATCTTGGGAAGGTTTCGTCAAGACGATGATGTAGTAGGCGCTCAGTATTGCGCTCCATCGGAAATGGTAAAGGTCGTTTGTTTCCATACCATCGGAAGGCGTTGGCAGTCTTGGAAAATTTCGAATATCATAGATCTCTCAGGATGTGATTATAGCACTATATCCTTCAGATTGCTACCCATCAGCATACATTTTGTCATTACACACACAACCTCACACATTCAAAATAACAGGCTCCATCACCCTTCCAAACCTCTTCTCCGCTTGTGCCTCCTTCCCCTTCCCTACCAAATCCACCTTCCCCCTTCTGCCCCCATCTCTCTCACCTTCACTCCCCTCCTCCTCTCCCTCCTCCAAATCCTCCAATCCACTATCCCGACTCGACACCTCACTCAACACCAAACTCGGCACCTCACTTCCCCTCCTCAGCCCCAAACACGCCTCCGGAGACTCATAGCCCCGTGTCCCTTCCCCGGTGTTTCCGAAAACAAAAGCCTTGGTTTCTGCATCGGTGACGCAGAGGCGGGAAGTCAGTGGCGGACGAGTGTGCGTGCGTTTCCTCTTCTCCAACATTGATGTTGAGACTTGTGGAGAAGGGAACGCAGAGGCAGAAACAGGGAAAGCAGAGGTAGTGGGTGAAGGTGAAGCACAATGATAAGTAGACACACGGCGTTCGTAGGCGGAATCCCACGCTGCGGTCCATGTGTCGAAGGTGTGGTCGGGGATGAGGCCTTCCTTGACACAAGCCAAAGGTTTCGTGCCGTCGATTTCGGTGGGGGAGGTGGGGGCGAGGGAGTCTTGACGTGGACGTTCGTTGGAGAGAGAGTGGGTTGATTTGCGAGATCCCTGGTGGTGAAGGATGGAGGGAGTAGAGGGGGTGAAGTTTTTCATGGCGTCTCGTGCTGCGTGTTTGGGTTTGTAGGCTTGCGGCACAGAGGGGGATGGTGATGGGGTAGAAGGTTCTTTTTGTAGAGCGGTGGTGGTGTGCCAGCCGGTAACCAGATCTCGTGAGATTGTGCGGATGAGACCGAGACCGGGGGTTGAGTGCAGGGATACTGTTGAGCGACGATGGCGGGATGTCGTTGAGCTCTTGCGTGATTCCTGTGATGGGTTGTATACCGATGTCGACATGATGAAAGCAGTTTTTGGGTGGTCGAAGAGACCGAACAGGTGGTTCTGATGTGATGATGCTCGAGAAGGTGAGAAGCAAATGATATGGTTATGATATGGTTTCAAGCTGAGCTCGACAGATGTGACAAAGAAGATGCTTGTTGTGGACGAAGAGAACAACCAGGACTGCGCCTACCTCTGCTGATATATATCACCCCTTCCACCACCAGCTGAGGTCGATCATGTGCAAACACACATGCCAAAAATCCAAACCTGAACAACCTCCACACAGCCCAAAGAATTCGAGACAAGATCGACAGATCTGTAATCCACAAAGCACGGTGGTACATGTGAAGGCGTCGAGACTAGCATCCTCTTGCCATCCTCAAATCACGTTCAAAGCAGCTGAAGATGTGGTATCACCAGATCCGGAAGTCGTAGCCGTAGACGATGACTTCCCAGCACGCCATGGTATGGTACCATACGTGCAGATCAGTGGAGCTCAACTCCTCAAAAAGAAGACTATTGGTCAGCCAGCACAGAACAAACCACTCACAGGTAGGCTTGGATAACTAAAAATGGAACTCCCACCGAGAAATCGTGCTTTGACCAGGTCCAAGAGTCTTGAAGTAGAAAGAGGGCCCACGGGGTCTCATAGACGCAAACTTCAAACTTCAAACTTCAAACTTCAAACTTCAAACTTCAAACCTTGTAGCCTTGAAACAGCCTCACCCCAACCTATCCGTACCAATCATGGTCTCCCGCTAAGATCAAGCTCCACTCCAAACAAAGACGACGTTTGACAGGTAGTCTATGTAAAAGTCTATACTCTATCGACAAAAAGTCAACTAACTCAAAATGTTTTGCGTATGAGGGCGCCAAACCAGAGTTGTTGACAACCAACTGTAACCATCTCACTGATGTCAACCTTTCCGATCGTACTCGTACAACTCCTTCAAAAGGAGAAAAGATTGAAGGCAACCGCTCTCGCTTTTGCACTAACTTTTCCCCATGATGGAGGCGCAAGCGCCCATCCTGCCACAAAACTCTACTCCTCATCCGATTCCTCCTGGTCAAGGCTGAGCCAAGCAGTTCTGCAGCGAACTGCTTCCGTACGCACAGCTCTCTTGCCATCGTCGAGACAGGCCATCAACCGCTTAACAACCTGTCTTCTGTACGGGACCACCGCCTCCCGCTTAAACTGAGTTGGAAGGTGCGTTAAGCAGCGCAGAGCAGCTCTGCGAACCTGCGGTGTGTTGTCTGGTGCTGCGGTGCATGCAAGCAGACGTGAAATCAATGATGAGGCGTGCTCGAAGAGTGCTGATGCGTTTTGCGTAATGATAGTCTCCAAAGAGGCCAGCGTTGCGGATTTGACATCTTGATGGGTTTGATCTTGCAGATCGAGGGATTGCAGTAGGAGCAACACTAGTGTTGACAAAGAGTTCTCAATGATTGCGTAGGGCAGCCATCTGAGTATCCCAGATAATGCGACAAGGTAGTTCGGTTTTACGGCCGGGTCAGCGGATTTGCTGGAAGTCGAGATGGCAGGTACTGTCTGGTTGAACGTTTTTTGCTTGTAGAGGCCAGAAACGTAGCAGTGGTTTTCCTTGGACAAGATGTCGTCAGGAGCGAGAATAGTAACGAAGCCACGGGCTGCCACGCTTCCAAATGTGGTGTCCGATAATAGTTCCAACAAGCTTTGAAGATAAGCAGTGGTGTATTTGTTGCTCTTGCCCTGGATCAACAGACCCTTGACGACAGAGAAGGCTAGAATGATGGATTCGGAAGAGCGACTCTGGCCAAGCAGAGATGCTACATCCGTAGAAGTGCTGATCAGAGATTGCTCTAGATCTGCCGGAGGTATGAATTTGTTTACTACCAAAGCAGTCTGTCGAAGTGCCGAGAGTTGCACGTTTGGCAACGTGGATTGGCTGTTTGTGGTACGAGACAGGGCTCCGAGTAGGTTCGTAGCTGACTCAGGGGTCAAGGCCTCCCGCTGGAAGGCAGCGTTGAGATGTAGTGAAGCGATGACGGAAGCTTTAGAGTAGGCATCAATGGAGTCCTTTCCGAATGAGCTGAATGAGGACTCATACTCCGCCAGCACTTGGTTCTGCAAATGCATCGTTTGTGATTTGAGAATGATGTTGCTGATACGGCCGATGATGTCGGTACTTGTGTGGTCGCTCAATGAGCGAGATCCACCTTCTGAAAGACCAAGAGCTTGGTCTAGAAGTGGCTTTGCGATGTCTGAGAAATACGAAAACTTGATAATCCCCTCCTCAGTGCCTGGAGATCCATTGGAAAAAGCAAAGAGGATGGCCATCAGCAGTGCGTGAATGTAGGTGATGTTTGCCTGTTGGTGCAGAGCAGCTTGTAGCTTGTTCTTCAAGCGCAACACGATCGTGTCGAAGACTTGTGTCTCCGTACTGAGCTTGGTAAATGCTTCGAGTATCTTCTCGTACCCTGAGCCTGGAGTGGGGTTGTCTGGTAACTCGGCAAGGAACGTGGGTAGAGCCTTCTCCGATGTGACGATTGGGCTGTGGTGAGCGGCCACAGCCAATCCACTGATAGCCGCTCCCTCGACCTCTGAGTTTGCAGCAGAACGTTCTTGAATAATGATGTCTGTGAATGACTCGATAATGCGCGACACGTCGCCATCGGCTAACAACTTCGGAATCTTGACCATACCAATGAGACCCGCGATAGCGAAAAGACGGAACGAGACTTCAGACTTGGGAGCATTGACAACAGCTCTGAGCATGGCTTCTAGGGCTTCCGCGCTCCAATCGCGCAATGCACTCTCATCAGCACGGTCTGCCACGAGGACACCTTCCGCATTGTAGATCTTCCACTGATCCGAGACATCTTTGGTCGCGCTGATCAACGAGTTGAGAACTTCGATGAGACCACGTCGTTTGGCGATTGATTCCGATGATTGGAAAAGCTCAAAGAGATGAGGCAGGATAGCCTTTGTCATTGTGTTGGCGAGCTCGGGAGAAGTCTTTGCAATGCTGTTGATGATGCGACCAGCAGCTTGTGATTGTTTAGTGGGGGCATCTTCGAGATGTTCGTTGCACTCTTTGATGATAGGCTTGAGATAGGCAGTAAGCGCTCCCTCTTGGACCTTGCTCAATTGATTGGCAATCGAGGCGAGGATAGCGAGTGCCTCCTGCGCGAGGTCCTCCTCCTCTACATTCAGGATTTCAAACTTGAGCGAGTCCCAAAGAGTGACCGAATACAAAGAGATGGTAGTGGGCTCGTAGCTATTAACGCAGCCCTTGACAGCCGCCAAGACATCGCGCTTTGTGTTGATAGAGCTAGAATCAAGTTTGTCGAGAAGCGCAGGGAAGGAGTATGGAGCAAAGTCCGAGGAGGCGGAGATGCAGTCTTGGAGACGGCCTTTGAGGTCCTGAGCAGTGATACCGTACGGGTCGCCCGGAGGAGGCTTGAATGTGATGGGAAAGTAGTTGAAGACCGAGTCGAAAAGATCCTGAGCATGCGGACCGAGGTCCCACTCAGTCATGGGAACTTGAAGGATGGAAAAGACAATCATCAAGTTTCTAGGGTCCTTTTCGCCATCAAAGTAGGTGATGAATCTGGCCAGGAAATCATGGTCGTCGTTGTGCAGATCCTTGAGAGCTTTGCGGTAGTTCCTAAGCAACAAGTCTAGAAGTTGAAGAATTGTGAAACGCTCGCTTTGCAACTTGTGATCGCGCAGAGTCTGAGAGTCACTCACGAAGCTATACTGGTATCAGTCGCGTGCTTTACTGGCTGATTGGATGGGGACAACGCACGTATTTGCAATGTTGGCCGCTGTATCCGAGTCCCATTTACCCAGTTTCTCCAAGGCCATCAGCGCCCTCGCACAATGACCGGTACCCTCGGTGTCGTCGGCAACTCTGGTAAGAACGAAGCCGCATAGGAGATTACGCTGTTGACCTTTCAAGACCTTGGGGGCGACTTGTTCCAGGACGTCGGCCAGGTACGAAAGCGACTTGATTCGCATGGAGGGGTCCTCGTGATTGATGTATTCGCCGGCATTTTCAATGAGTTGGACAAGCTTGAGGCCTCCATTGGCAAGAGCGTCTGCAGAACGAGCGGCCAGCCTTCTAGCCTCGTCCTTGTTCTTGTCGGCCTCGACCAGGTAGAGCTGTATGTCGGACATGGTCTTGTTGTGTTACGGCTCAAGTTCTAATCCATCGACATCTGGATTGCCTCTTTACGTGGTTTCTTTGATCGAGACTGAATTTGGAGAGGGCGGCGGGCCTGTTACGCAATGACGTGCGTTGTGTTTTGAGCGGCCGAGGCCAGTGCGTTGCGGAGTTTCAGGGCGCTGATTGGTGCGTCGCAATGCCGAAACATTTTTTTTACATGACGGACGGCTTTGGTGGGGGGGCAGTGTGACTCGGAAGACATAGGAAAGATTTGAATAGGGCAGGCACAAAGTGCGCTCTTTCTTTGTTTGTACTCATTTCTTGTTCGCAGTTCATTAATCAAGAGCTTCAACAGCCATAACAAAGCCTTTGAGCCCACGTTCGACGACGATTGACTTGGATACCCAAGACAGCAATATGAGTGCCAACCCCACTTCGTGCAAGGTCGTCCTTGCGGCCAACATCGCAAAGAAGCTCCAGGCGGAGGTGGCCGAAGGACTGGCCAAATTGGACCGCAAGCCTCACCTGGTCGGCTTCCTGGCGAACAAGGACCCAGCCGCGCGCATGTACGCCGACTGGACCGGCAAGACATGCATCGACAAGTGAGCCCGACCTTCTTCTAGTCGTCCCCTTGGTCTTGAATGGGGATGAGATCAGGGGCTCGTAGCTGACATGATCAAGTGGCTTTGCATTCACCCTGCGCGAGGTCGAGCGTGAAGAGCTCGAAGAAGCCATCCGCGATGCCAACTCGGACGACAGCGTAGACGGTATCCTGGTCTACTACCCCGTCTTCAACACGGCGCGCGACCGCACCATCCAATACGTCGTCGACATGCACAAGGACGTCGAGGGTCTGTCGCCCAAGCTCATCAACAACATGTACCAGAACATCCGCTTCCTCGACCCTCCTCACAACACCCAAAAGTCCATCCTGCCGTGCACTCCTCTGGCCATGATCAAGATTCTCGAATACCTCAACATCTACAACACCATCTTGGACTACGGAAAGAGACTTTGGGGCAGAAGAATCACAGTCATCAACAGAAGCGAGGTCGTCGGAAGACCCCTGGCTGCACTGTTGGCAAACGATGGCGCAGAGGTCTACTCGGTCGACGTGACTGGCGTGCAAAGATTCAGCAGAGGCCAGGGTCTGCGCAACCAGCAGCACGTCGTCGAGGAGAAGCCCGACATGACAATGGAGGACTGTCTCGCCATCAGCGACGTTGTCATTAGCGGTGTGCCTGGCGACAAGTTCAAGGTCCCCGTCGAGAAGATCAGAGACGGTGCCGTCTGTATCAACTTTTCGAGCGAGAAGGTGAGTCCGTCCTAGGAAGATATGAGAAAGGGAGAAAAGAAAAGAAAAGACTAACCCAGTACACTCAACACAAACAGAACTTCACACCACAAGTCAAAGAACACGCCTCAATCTACGTGCCCGCGGTCGGCAAAGTCACAATCATGATCCTCCTCCGCAACCTCCTGGTATGCACAGCCATGGCCACTTACTTCAAATCTCTAACCCCCGCACAACTCCTTGCCCTGAAATCCGTCGAGACCGAGGAAAACACTCACAATCATCCCATTGCTTCGGAAGAAAACACTTCAACCCCTCCTATCGATTCAATGCTTTCATCAAGCATACTTGAGAATCCTTCGCGGAAACATGTCGAGAGTCTTCTCAATCAAACTGCTGACGAGTTGCAGCGTATGGTGCAGAACAACCCTAGTGTTGACGCCAAGCCGGCGGAGCCTATCGAGAAGAAGGGCACTGTTGAAGAGGCTGCCGCTACTGCATAGATTGAATTCTGAAAGGGAGAAGACTAGCTTGGACAAGGACAAGCCTGCAAGAGATGAAGACGAGCATAGCAGCAAAGGGATACGGAAATCGGCGTTTTATGTTCGAATATAAAGGAAGGGGGCAGCGAGAAAGCTTATAGACATGGGATAGTTGCGCAACAATGAGAGCAGCATTGGAACAACAGCATGTGATCAACTCCTGACATCAAAAAGAGACGGCGAACGTAATTTTGCAGATTTTGTCATTGTTTTTTTTGTGTATTTCTCCCACATGCCGAAAGGAAAAAGAACCATATAGTGATTTTGCATGACCCTGAACTCCACGCTCTGAAAGAGAACACTCACAGTTGCTTTTGTTGCCTTCCTTGTTCTTTTTGCTGATCCTTGACCAACATGATTTCAACCCTCTTTAATGCTCGATGCTGATCCTTGACGACCAACATGCACCTCTTTTGCATCTTCTAAACACGGATTTTCTTGATCTCGACACCACCGTCGTGTTCAACGTCTTCACCTTCGTCGTCGGAGACAACGGGGCCATCTTGGTCGTCGCCATCGTCTCTGTTTCTCTTGAGACCCTTCATTTTTCTCGTTTGCATGTCGTTGAGGTCTTGCTTGCCGAGGTGGATGCGGCCGACCTTGTCGCCGATAATGTCCGTCTCGATGTTCTTCTTGCTCTTTGCCTGTGATGGTGTGTGAGTTGATTGTACAACAGGGAGTACTAGGGAGAGGGGGGAAAAGAGCACTTACCTCGAGACCCTTTGGTTTCTTCATGGCAGCCTTCATCATATCCACATCGGCCTCCTTGACCCTGCCGACGCGGAAATCGACCCTCGGGCCCATTTCCTCGACCTCGACGCGCGGCAGCGATTGCCCCGATTTCTTGGTGCTGATCATAAAAGTCCTGAGTTGGATCTTTGGCGCGGGCTGTGCGTCTTCCTCTTCAGCCACGGAAATGTGCACCATGTACTGCAAGCCCTCGACATCGACATTATTCGTATCCTCGCCCTTGAAGAAATCGAGCAGCAGACTTTTGGCCATGGTGTATGTATTCGCAACCGGCGAATCAAACGCAGTGCCCGAAAACGACACCAGCGGCTTCAACCCCACCCGGGCCTTTGCACTCTTGAACTGCGAAATGGTGCGGAAGGTATCCACATCCACATGCAGCTCCAACATCTCCAACACCTTGTGGTCGAAAAACCGCACAAACGTCACGGTATGGGGTCGCTTCTTGGAATGGCTGCCGAAAACCATCAAACTGCAATCATTCTTCTCGGCGAAAAACTCCAGCGATGATGGGTCTTCGAAAGGGTGGATGTCGTTTTTCTTGGTGAACTTTTGGGCTAGGGGTCGTTTGAGGGCGTGCAGGTCGCCCATGCAGAGTTGGACGATTTCCGAGCACGACGTGTAGCGGAGGAAGAGGGTCATTTTGGCGTTTTCGTGCAGTTGGGGTGCTTTCTTTTCCAGCGCGCGCTTGCTGCGGGCGTTTTTGGGTTTGCTGGGAGAGAGGGAGAGTTAGCGTGCGCTTCTTCTTAGAAGAGGCGATCGTGGGGATGGCGCACATTTGTCTCAACATCATGGTGGCGGTGGTGTGTTTGTGTGTGTGATGGGTGCGGTTAGTGTTGGTAGGCAAAAGAAATCTTAGCAGCCAACTCGGTCGCTCGGGGACTTTTGCTCTTATCGATACGCCCGGGTCTCGGCGACGATCAGATCGTTCGCTGTACTAACCACCCTGTCATGAACCGTATCATGACCATTGAGCTGTAATTTTTTACGCGCCTTGTCTTTTCAGTGAGTAACAAAAGCTTACACCTATATAAAGAAGTGTCTTGACATGTCGCTCCTCTCTCTGAGGGGTTTCACATACTGAAGTCGGTGACATCTGAGAAGAATAGGACGTCTGCGCTTAACGACTCACTCACTCGAGATTTGACCACTTGTGTCCAGACGGCCCAGCAATACTCGGTATCTGACAATATGTTTGGGAGCTCATGTTTGCATCAAATCCAGCCAAATGTGATTTGCTGGTCCATCTATATACTCGGCACTAGTGCGGCATATGCACTCGTAGAGTTCTTGTACGTCCTCTCCAACACTCGCATCTTGCTCAGATACGGGTCATCATCGATATAAGCACCTCTGAGCCATCTCTCGCCACCAGCAAATGCCGTTCTAGCGTGCAAGATACGACGATTGTCAAAGATGACACACTCTCCAGGTTCCATTTGCTGTCTGTACACAGCGGTAGGAATTTCTGTCAAATCACGGAAACTTTGCGCTGCTTCGTGCCATGCTCGTATGCTTTTGGCAAATGCCACGTCCCCTTTGGTGTGATTAAAGGGCGCTTGGAAGGGAGGTGCCCAGTTCACCGCCTCCATGTAATTCCAGACTCTCTCAACGTTTTCCGGTATTTTGGTTATGCCCTCACGCAATTCAAAGGTACGTCGACTGCGGAAGTAATGGTGGTTGTCATTGTCGTAATGGAAGTTGACGGGCGTTTCCACCAGAGCCCGGAATGCAGCCTGGTCCAACGTGTAGAGTTGCTCCATGGCTCGGTAAGAATCGCTGAACAAAGAGACACCACCTTGTTCGGACGCACGAAGACAATGAAGGAGTTGCAGTCTGGGAGGCTGCTGCATGTAGAGCAAGTCCATGTGGAAGCCAAGGTGCACATCGGTGTAAGCAACATTCTTTGCATTCGAGACGCTTCGCACATCCCACGTCTCGCCATAGAAGGTGTTTTTCAGAGGTCCGATGCGATTGGCTGTCTGAATGACCGACGACTCTGCCTCGGGGAGATTTTTGATAAAAGCAAGACCAAAGACCTGCAGTTGTTGCAAGAGGAGGAAGAGGACCTTGTCGTCCGACATGTATTCATTGTAATCAAAGGATTTCATGCGAGCTCCGAGCATACGTTGAGTCCAAGCAACTTTCCCACCCAGGTAGGCATGGGTCACAGGCGCATGTGGTGTCTGCTTGAGCCAGTTGTAGGGCAGTACAGTTTCGTGGTCTAGACCAAAGCCAGGGACATCGTGCTTCCAGGTGAGGATGACATCGTTGGTGCCCCTAGATCTTATTTCTCTGATTCTGATGTTGGAAGGAATGTCGGCAGTGTCGAAGCGTTTCTGGCGCGTCGATGGGTCTACACACCGGGCACAGGTGCATGAATCACGCAGGAAGATGTTGTCGAAGATTTGTCCTGTTTCGCCAACTGCATTTGGCGACTTGACTCTGATAGTCTCCAATGGATTCATGCGGACTTGAGCAGAGGTTTCTTGTATGGGGACTTCCTGCGCAGGGACTTCTTCATGTCTTTCCTTTGCCAGCGGGTCGATTTGAAAGGAATGCTTCTGTATTGCTTCAGCAGCGATGGAAGCACTCCCTTGCTCTAGTTGTTCAGGCGATGGCTGTAAGTCGCGTGTCGTGATCTTTCCTGGCACTCGGCGAATAATGGCTTGGTCAGAAGAAGGCTTGGACGCTTGGTGATTGGTGGCTTGGTCGAGAGAAGGCTTGTAAACTGGGGGAGGTATGCGACGAGGGTTGTACTCTTCCTGGGCAGTCCTTCTCGGTGACCATGGAAGCGTCTGGTGAGCGGGTTTGTAGCTGGGTTCCGGTCGAGCGTCTTCTCTGCCAAACGTTCTCGCTGTCGTGTCAGAGTCGAAGGCTGGTCCCGAGGCAGCGATGGGTCGGTAGGCAGCGTAGGATTCAGAGCGAGTGTCGGGTTCAGAGCGAATGTTGGATTCAGAACGAGTATAGGGTTCAGAGCGAGTGCTGGGTTGGTCGTGCTGTTGTGGTAGGTCCTGAAGATCGTGCTGGTGTTGAACACCCGGTTGGTGTACGTCCTGATGATCGCGCTGTTCATGTACGTCTTGATGGTCGTGCTGTTGTTGTACGCCTTGTTGGTCGTACTGTTGCTGCGCATCTTGTTGGTCGTACTGCTGTTGGGCATCTGGTTGGTCGTCCTGGTCTTCAGCATATCGTCCAGCATACGGTTGGCGCGGCGAGTCCCTTGGATAAGGTTTGTAGTTTCGCCTGCGAGGATTGGGGTACTCTAGTTCCATGAGTTCGAGCATCTCGGCGTAGGACGCGGGCCTTCCGGGCGACGTCTGCCATCGGCGGGAAGTGATGGATTGTGTCACGGACGCATGGCGCGCTCTGCGCAGAATGGCAGCTGCTGGTCGCACAGCGGCACTCATTGCTGTTCTTGAAACAAACGAGATACGGAAGCGACGGTCGAACAAAAGAAAGCGATCGAGGAAAGAGCGACTGGGGCGGCGTCCAAGCTTCGTTCGCTCCTTCTTCCTCGGCTCTCCAGATTCCAAGTCGGCGCCGGCGTCCATCAGCTTGCTCTTTCCCTGACACCGGCAGATGCATCTTGCATGTCTGAGAACAAGGTCGAGCAGCTCCGTGATGAGGGCTCTCGCATGCAGGTCGTCGCCGCCGGTGCCATAGCCGGTCTCATCTCGAGGTATGCCACAAGTCCGGCCTTTCCTTTTCTCTTTCTTTTTCTTTTCCTTTTCTTTTCCTCTACAGGGCAATCGCTGACGAAACACTTTGCGCCAGGTTCTGCATAGCTCCTCTGGACGTCGTCAAGATCCGCCTACAACTGCAGAGTCACTCACTCTCCGATCCGCTATCGTACGCCCACGATGCGCACAAGGGCCCTGTCTACAAGGGCACCCTGTTCACCCTCAAGACCATCCTTCGTGAAGAGGGCTTGACTGGACTATGGAAGGGAAACGTGCCCGCAGAGGGCATGTACCTGGCATACGGAGGCATTCAGTTCCTGGCATATCGCTCTGCTACTCAAGCCATTGACGAACTCACTCCCAACTACAAGCTCCCCGGCACTGCTGTCAGCTTCATCGCTGGAGCCGTCGCTGGCACAGCCGCCACCACCGCCACCTATCCGCTCGACCTTCTCCGCACCCGCTTCGCTGCTCAAGGAAACGATCGCGTCTACAACTCTCTTCTGTCATCCATCCGTGACATTTCGAGGAACGAAGGCCCCAAAGGCTTCTTTCGCGGTCTCGGTGCGGGAATCGGCCAGATCGTGCCATACATGGGTCTCTTCTTTGCCTTTTACGAGTCACTGAAGCCTGTCTTTGCTGGCATATCCATGCCTCTGAACTCTCTGGGTTCTGGCGACGCTATCGCAGGTGTCTTGGCCAGCATGATGTCCAAGACTGCCGTCTTCCCACTCGACACCGTCAGAAAGAGGTTGCAAGTCCAAGGTCCTACAAGAGCAAAATATGTGCACAAGAACATACCCGTTTACGATACTGGTGTCATTCGCACCTTGACTTCAATTGCGGCCAAAGAAGGCGTACGCTCTCTCTACAGAGGTCTGACCGTAGGTCTGTTCAAAGCTGCTCCTGCCAGTGCCATCACCATGTGGACATATGAGAGAGCCATCCATAGCTTGCAGTCGTTTGAGGTCTTGGAAGGAAAGCATTGAGTCACGCATGGAAGCTTGTTGCTTTGCGTTGCTGGTAGTAGTTCTTCTGTCTACAATCAAGATGCGAGCTTCGCGTATCAATTGCAGTCATCTTCCACCAGTTGCGATAGTAATGCATGCTGCCGTCGAGCTCTCTACACGCGACCTCTCTGCTCGGAGCTCCGAGCCCTCAGCCTCCTTTAATCCCGCAATACCGGTCACTGCGTACGTACCTGAGCTCGCCATGTCCCCTCTCCGGAGCTATTCCCCTTGTAAGCGTGTGTCGCATGACACCCAGACGTAATCGACTAGACCCGAAACATGCCATGCCCAGCGTGGGGTAGCTTTCCCTGGCTTTTTGCTTTCCCTGGAGATCATCACGGAACCTGTCAGGAGACCATCCTGCTTGCGGCTTCCGACGCGTTGTCGTCGAGCAATTGGCTTGGGATTGGCATGAAAATTGTTCGAGTGGTATATGCTCGTTTGTGAGAGTGTTTGCTGCTTGAATTGATGCTGGGGCATGGTCGCACCCCCATGCGAACGTTTCAGAGGTCTTCCTCAAGGTTTACCCGCTACTGCACGCCTTCCGTTGCCATCCTATGGCACGCAGATCCAAGTGCGGGGTAAAAGTATGGGGAAGAGGGCAGTTGCAGGTACCTGGGAAGGAGCGTGATGCATCAGCTCATCCGAGCCAAATGAGGTAGCTTCCTCGTAGCTAAGCTCCTCTGCCTGGGACTACAAAAGCCACGCATCTGCTGCTCTCCTGCCTTTTTCTTTCTCTTCCATCGGCTCTTTGAGTCTCAAACAACAACCTTTCAATTACCTTTTCAACCCCCACACTACAATACCGGCACGATGAGTGCAATCGCAGAGGACGGTGATGGCAGTATGCCCGAGCCCGTCAAGGTCCTGTTCACTCTCCACCCAGGCCTTGACGCCCTCGACTTCATCGGTCCTCTTGAAGTTCTCAGCCATGCTCGCCATGATCCCAATGACCCTGGTAAGTTGCACCTTGACCATCACGTGCTCCTCCTCGAAAGCTCAGCAACTGATCAATTCCCTTCACAGAAAGCAAGGCTTTCGAAGTCACCCTTGTTGGTGATTCCGAATTTGTCACATCTGCTCAGGGCGTCTCGTTCAAGACCGACATGACCTTCCGCGAGGCCCACAAGCACCTCTCCAACTACGACGTTGTCATCGTTCCCGGCGGAGGCACCGACAACGTCCTCAGCATTCCCTACTTCGGCAAGAACAAGGCTACCGAGCCCATGGCTCTGATCAAGTCGTACGCCGATATCCAGACCAAGAACCCCAAGAGAGAGAGAACTCTCATGTCGGTCTGCACTGGCTCCCTCTTTGTGGCCGAGACTGGCATCCTCTCTGGACTGTCCGCCACCACTCACCCAGACTACATGATCAAGATGGAGAACCTCAACCAGAGTGTTTCCCACCGCGACATGTCTGAGCGCTTCGATGTCATGGAAGAGCGCTACGTCGTCAACAACCTCCGCTTCGACATCAACGAAGAAGAGGACAACCCCTACATTCGCAAGCGCTCCGACTCGCACTCGGGACGTCGTCCCAGCGGCGCTCGCAAGGGCAGCTTCTCCCTCAAGCAGAGCAACACTCGACGTGAGAGCAACGCCAGACGTGCTCAGCTCAAGCTCGGTGGACTCCGCGTCATCACCAGCGGCGGCATTTCGACCGGTCTCGATGCTGCCTTTTATCTTGTCAGTGCTCTGGTCAGCCACGAGTCTGCCAACGAGGTGGCTCGCAAGATGCAGTACGAATGGCACAAGGGTGTCGTTTGCAAGGGTGTCGATGTCTGATTGACGCCTCATGTATCAACAGAAACTCGGAGTTCGACGTGACTGTCGTTTCCGGTTTGCAGCAAAGCATTGCGGCAGGAAGGGCGTTCTGAAACACGACGCTCTCCCCGTACCAGCAATTGCTATGAGATTTGCTTTTGTACTGTTATGGCAATATTTTCGACCTGGAACATGGTTGAAGAGATGGAAGAAACTCCAGAAAACCCCTACATACCTAGCTAGCTGTGCAGCTTGATGACGAGAATGAGACATGAACACTTTTGCAAACACGTTGCATGCTCGAGTGCCTTTTGTGCGTCGAATGTGAGACATGGAAGAGCGAATCAGGAGATGGAGTGAGGTCGAATGCGGAGACGTACGCCAAGGCCGAATGCCCCTCTAAGACAGTCTCGCTCTATAAAGACACGACACGACCTATAACAATGATGTCTAAGGTAGCAATTCTCTCCCCTAAGTAGGTCGTCTACTACAGAGGTGAGCGTTGTTAGTCTACAGTACAGATGCTGCCAGAATCCTAAAAACGTCCATCGTATAACACGACTCACTCCCCCGCCAACACATCCAGAGACACATCATGGCAACACAAACAATGCGCAAAGGTCGGCCAAAACAACTACCGATGTCTATCGCTTTCACGGTTCGGTACAAGGCTAGGTGGACCAAGCTTAATCGGGACAGCCCTGCTTGCTGCACCACAGCATAAATAGACAGCCAAAGCCGTGATGAGCAGGGAACATAGCCTGTAGAGTGATGAAGCCCCACCTGGCTATGAGTACAAAAGTCAGGCGTGCAGGTCGGTGACAGTGAAGTTCCGCGTGTGTTGGGGATTAGAGGGTCGAGGTTAGCTGTGAGCACCATGTCGGGCCGAGATTGAAGTGATATCTGATTCGTGATATTCGATGGCAGAATGGATGAATGGCAAGTTGCAAGAGAAGTTGTTGAAGAGGAGTCTGAGCTGGAAGTGGTGAACGACAGGGAAGATCGACAGACACAGTCCTCCTGGCGGCAGATCGGAACCCCACTTGCTGCTCCGCATACACTTAGCCGCATGGGTGAGGAGGAAGTACATGATACATTGGCGGAGCTCAGAGGTAAGAAGAACAGTAAGACGGCTGATTATCGTCTCATCTTTCTCAAGCGTCTTTTCTTTTTCTTCTTCTTCAACATTGCGTGATATTGACTTGCTTCTCTCATCTTCTCTTCTGAGGTCGAGACTGGTATATCGCTTTGTCGAGATCAATCGCTGCTCATGATGGTTGTAGCTCGTCAAGAGCCTCCGTGGGTGGCGCGTAGCTCCTACTATGCGTCGCTGTACTCTGCGGCACAAGCGTCACAAACTGCTTCTGGACAATTCGATGATAATGATGATGATGATGATGATGGCCAGGGATTTGGCAGCAGCGGTTACAACGACAAGACTGGATCCGCATTTTCGACAGCGACTGATCTTGCATTCGGCTCCACGACAGCGACGTTGGAGAATGGTGCGAAAACGACAGCCAGTGTTTCGGACAGTGTCGCTCAATCGCTGACGAGCGACGGTGTTCTTACGTCGGGATCCACATTGCAAACCATCACAACTCCAAGCATGACGACCAGTCCTTCGTGGACGCAACCGGCATGGCAATCTGGCTGGCGTTCATACGCTCCACCGTACATCAGCACTGCGGTTCCTTCCGAGACCAGCGCGGCAAGTCTGACTCCCAGTCTCAACACCCAAGAGAAGGCTCATCATGGCCCGAACACGACCATCATCGCAGGTGTCGTTGTTCCGATAGCGATCTTACTGGCGAGCGGCCTCGTAGCCTTGACATGCATCCGCAGGAGGCGAAAGCGTGCCGTTGTCTCTGGGACCGGTGATGCCACTGTCGTCGACGCCGTGGGACCCATCGCGATGGCACAGAAGGTAGCGGAAAAGAAGCCCATTTCGGGTGTCCATCCTCCGACTCAGACGACCATGTTGTCACCGATTGATGAAGCGATGGCAGCTCCTCAGCTCCCTCAGCTCGTCATCACTTCCTCTCAGAACGCAACTTACTTTACTGGTCTTGACACGTTTTCGGTGCACTCAGCCGCCACGACCGAGGACCCACCACCACCCTACCGAGCACGCAGTATGTTGAGCCATACTTCATCTGAGCGACGTCAGCCAAGTATCACACATACCGCGACTCTTGCACCAATCTCGCCAGTCTCGCCAGTCTCGCCCGTCTCTCCTGTGGGCCATCTCGCTTCGCCTTTCTCTGACGCCAACGCAGTAGCTGTCGCTAGATCACCCTCTCAAAGGTCGTTCTGCAGTACACTGTATTCAAGCAATGCCAGCGTGTACGAAGCACGACCTGCCCGGCGAAGCACGGGACCTGCAGAGTATGTCATCAGTCGAAGGTCGTCGACAGAGGAGCAAACGAGAGTGAGGTCGCCATTCGACGATCCGGAGGATGAGGCTGTTGATGAGCGACGTGGTGGTTTCTGATGATATTGAGCGCCTACGACCAACAAGCTGTTCCCATTGGTCCGCAGGCATATACGACTGACGAGCCCCTGCGTCTTGTCTTTTCGGCTTTGATTTTCCGGCGCTTCGAGCGAAATATAGTTGTTGAAAGCTTTTTTGGACATTGATGATATATAGTACATGTAATGACATTGCAGCCTCGGTCAAGAATATGTTGCTTCTACCTTGTAGGCAGGGTCTTCCTGGGCGCGAATGCGACTTCTTCTGGAAGGCGGAAAGAAGCACAGAACATTCTCTTCTTGGGTGCAACATCTCTGACATCGAAGATGCTGAGCTCAGGAGTTTGCGGTGTGACTTCGTATCCAATCTGTTCGGATATCTTCTTGCAAATGCTGATGCCTTCTTGGACGTTGTCATCGCTCTTGGTGTCGAAGCAGTAGACGTGAACCATGGGTAGCTTGAAGTCGGCAGGAAGCAGCTTCCTATCCTCCTCGGTGTACAAACCGATGAATGCAGGCAAGAACTCGATGGCACTCGCCGGCAAGTTCATGACGTAGTGGGAGAAGGTGTTGGGTTCTTTGATGGTCTGCAAGACCTTGGGTGGTGCTTTGGTTGCCTTGGCCTCAGTACGAGTCTGCTTTGCAAAGACATGCACTTCATGCTTGGTCTTGAGAAGCTTGTGGGCGGCTTCCTTGATAAAGACATGGCCGTCCTGGTTGAATGGCTTCACAAATTGGTCGACTTTGTTGCGACTGATAGCGTCGAGCATGCTGGCATGACTGTCCGGGTTGAGGTCGTTGGCCCAGACAAAGACACCCTTCTTGCCTGCGGGCACTGCGAAAGGTCCAATACCAGCCATGACGTCGCAAACAGCTTCACCCTTGCCGAAGGAGTCGACAAGTCTTTGGTGCTCAGTGTTCAATCTACTGTTCCAGTAGACCTTTGCGTAGTTGAACTTGAATGTGCAGTCTGCTTCACGGATCTCGACATCCATGTCATCGGGTCCAGCAAGAACTTCGTACTTGAAGGTACGATATTCGCTCTCTTCGCCAACATCATCGATCTTGTTGATGACGGTCCTGACAGCAGGATTTTTGTCAACCAAGATCTCGCCGATGATGTTCTTGTAAGGCATGTATTGCTCACGAAGGTTTAGATGTGCAACGTGACCGACGAGAGTGAAGCCAGATGGAATCTCATCGTGCTCTTGACTTTGAGGAAGCACGGCGCTGGCAATCTCCTCTGCTGGGATTAGTGTGTGTGGAGTGAGCTGGTCGTCATAGACTTACGATAATCCCAGTAATCATAATCGAGATGTACCTCGTAGGGGATAATGTTGATCATGTTGGACTTTTCCAATTCCGATACAGTTTTGCTCCATGGGTAGTCGGCGCCTGTAGATATATTAGAAGACAGTATGATGGCATTTTGAAAACATGATCTCTTACCTTTGTCATCGACCTGCGGCCTCAGGAGGATGCACTTCTTGCCCGCCTTTGCATCAGCTTCGTTAGGATCGGGTCTGACGATCTGATATCTTTCGAGACGGAGGACATCGTTCGAACGAAACAGTTCAGATCTGCATTTGGAAATTGTCTTGTTGTCGACAACGCGAGCGGCTGAGGCAGGAATTTTCTTCTGAAAGAAGGAGCGATCCAGGACGCGCATGGCACGGTTGACTGGAGGTCTGAACATGTCTTCTGCCATTGAAATGTGTTTGGATGAGAAGTTGGATATATCGAGAGGTACCACGTGCACCTTTGTCGCATGCGTTTACCTGGAAGATGGAGAAGGGTTTGTTCAAACGAATGGACGTGTGGCTGGAGAGAGATGTGGCTGGAGAGATATGGCTCATGAGATGTGGCTGAGTGACGCATGGCTGTGGCGTGTGGGGAAGTTGGTCTTGTTGCGGTGAAATGCAGTAATCAAACCACCTCCAGCAAGCATCGATAATCTCGCCATGCCGTACATTCCCTGGCGCGCTCAATCTCTCTCCTGGCCATAGTTCACATACGACTCACGGATTCTACAATACCGCCAAGATGGCGTTGGGCGGTGGAGGCAACATCAAGGTCGTGGTGAGAGTGCGGCCTTTCAACAGCAGAGGTACCTCCCCTATACAACCTCGACGCCGACCCGCGCGAGACTGATTGTATCGTCATGCAGAAATCGATCGCAAAGCACAATGTATTGTGCAGATGAAAGGCGAGCAAACGGTGCTCTCTCCGCCAACAAACGTCGACGCCCGCAACAAGAATGCAAAGGCCGCCATCGAGGGTTCCAAGACGTTCGCCTTCGACAAGAGTTACTGGTCCTTCAACAAGAAAGACGCCAGCTATGCCGGTCAGGACAACCTCTTTGACGACCTCGGAAAGCCGTTACTGGACAATGCCTTTGGAGGTTACAACAACTGCATCTTCGCATACGGTCAGACTGGTTCCGGAAAGTCGTACTCGATGATGGGTTATGGTCCAGAAGAGGGTGTCATCCCCAAGATTTGCAGAGCCATGTTCGAGCGCATCGAGGCGGCGCAAAAGGACAACAACCTGAACTGCACCGTCGAGGTCTCGTACCTCGAAATCTACAACGAACGCGTCAGAGACCTGTTGAACCCTTCGACCAAAGGCAACCTCAAAGTCCGCGAACATCCCTCGACTGGTCCATACGTCGAAGACCTTGCGAAGCTCGTCGTCCGCTCCTTTGCCGAGATCGAGCACCTTATGGACGAGGGTAACAAGGCCCGTACCGTCGCAGCCACAAACATGAACGAAACCAGTAGTAGATCGCATGCTGTCTTCACCCTGACCTTGAGTCAGAAACGCCATGATGCAGACACGGGAATGGACACGGAAAAGGCCGCCAAGATCTCGCTGGTCGATCTGGCTGGTTCCGAGAGAGCTCAGTCCACAGGTGCAACAGGTGCGCGTCTGAAGGAAGGTGCCGAGATCAACCGCTCCTTGTCTACACTTGGTCGTGTCATCGCTGCTTTGGCCGACCTTTCCAGTGTCAAGCCTGGCGCCAAAAAGAAGAATGCCCAGGTCCCGTATCGTGATTCTGTCCTCACATGGCTGCTGAAAGATTCTCTAGGTGGTAACAGTATGACGGCTATGATTGCTGCAATCTCACCTGCCGACATCAACTTTGAAGAAACTCTTTCCACACTTCGTTATGCAGACTCTGCCAAGCGCATCAAGAACCACGCTGTCGTGAACGAAGACGCCAACGCTCGTATGATCAGAGAGTTGAAAGAGGAGCTTGCACAACTACGCTCAAAACTTACCACGGGTGGCGGGGTAGGCGAAGGTGGCGCCATTGCGAGCGAACAATATCCTCCAGATACGCCTCTGGAGAAGCAGATGGTTTCCATTACACAAGCCGATGGCACCGTCAAACAGGTGTCGAAGGCTGAAATCGTGGAACAACTGGACCAATCCGAGAAGCTATATCAGGACTTGAATCAGACATGGGAGCAGAAGCTACAGAAGACCGAGCACATCCATAAGGAGCGAGAAGCTGCCTTGGAAGAGCTTGGTATCAGCATCGAAAAGGGCTTTGTTGGCTTGTCAACACCTAAAAAGATGCCCCATCTTGTCAACTTGAGCGACGACCCGCTCCTCGCAGAGTGTTTAGTCTACAACCTTAAGCCTGGTACGACAACAGTCGGCAATGTCGAGACAGCAAAGACTGCAGAGATCAGACTCAATGGTTCCAAGATCTTGCATGAGCACTGTACGTTCGAGAACGAAGACGATGTCGTCACTGTAGTTCCCAGAGACAATGCAGCCGTGATGGTCAACGGTCAACGCATTGATCAGCCTAAGAGACTGCGCAGTGGTTACCGTATCATTCTGGGTGACTTTCATATCTTCCGTTTCAACCACCCACAAGAAGCAAGAGCCGAAAGAGCGGAAGAAGGAAGCAGACTGAAGCATTCAATCACAGCGGACGAGATTGGCGATCCTTCATCACCCTCACCATCCGTTAGCCACGGCCACGATCGCTCATGGAGTAATGTTAGCAGGCTAAACCCGGATTCCGACATGGATTCTAGAGCCAATTCACCAATGCCTATGCGTAGTTTGAGTGGTCGCGAGAACGACTATGATCTCGCCCGAAGGGAGGCTGTATCATCAATGCTCGGCTCAGACCAGAAGATTGCGGCTCTCACGGATGACGAGTTGGACAATCTGTTTGATGATCTACAGAAAGTGAGAGCCGTCAGAAGAGGCATACCGGAGAGTCGGCTTTTTGATTTGAACGAGGACGACTCTGACTCGGTGAGCTCGTTCCCTGTTCGAGAAAAATATCTTTCAAACGGAACGCTGGAGAACTTCTCGTTAGACACTGCTCTCACAATGCCATCAACGCCGCAGGACGACGATGAGGATGAGACATTACGTTTAGCCAAAGAAGGGCTGCAAACGGAACTCGAACGACAAAAAGAAGAATATCGAGCTCAAATACACTCTGCTCAAGAAATGAACGTCGAGGTAGAGACGATACGCGCCGAGAAGACCAAGATGGAGGAGAACCTCAAAGCTGTAAAAGAGGACATGGAACAGCGACTCCAAGCACAGAAGGACGAATACGATCGCCAACTAAAGGAGCTTCGAAACACCACCGCGCAACCTGTTGATCGTAAGACCGGTCTGACGGAAAAGCAGCTCCATCTAGTAAAGTCGTGTATCCAACACTGGCGTCAACAACGATACGTCGCCATGGCTGCTGCTCTTTTGCAGAACGCGGCGATTCTCAAAGAAGCACAAGTGATGAGCCAGCAGATGGACAAGAACGTCGTCTTCCAGTTCACCGTTGCGGATGCAGGACACACATACGGATCATCATATGACCTTGTCCTGAGCGACATCAGCGCGGATGATGATATGGCCTTGCACACATCTCGCAAGCCCTGCACCGCCGTTAGAGTCATCGACTTCAAGCATAGCGTCGTGCACCTATGGTCTTTACACAAGCTACGTGCTCGTGTGCGCTTGATGCGTCAGGTGTTTCAATACATGGATAGGCCGGAGTATATCAAGCATTTCCGTCTGGACAACCCGTTCTCAGAGTCATGCTTGCCACAGTATACTCGGATCGGAGACGCTGACATTTCGTTGGCCGCTGTGTTCGAGTGTCGGGTGCAAGATTTTACCCTCGATGTCTACTCACCATACACTAATACGATGGTCGGCATTGTCAGGCTTTCCTTAGAGCCTTCGTCAGCCGAGGCGCCCTCATCCATGCTCAAGTTTAATGTGGTCATGCATGACTTTGTGGGATTCTCAGAGCAGGAAGGCACTGAAGTGCATGCGCAACTGTTCTTCCCAGGCATTTCTGAGGAGGATGGCGCATCCACCACGCAAATGGCGTCCGACTTCGACGAAGGACCAGTACGGTTCGATAGCGTGCACAGCATGAGTTTGCCGCTTGCCAGTCCGCGTGACTCGTCTTTACGGGTATCCGTTTTCGCTAGAGTCACAGGCACACATCTGGACAAGCTACTCAGTTGGGACGATATGCGTGATTCAGCAGGTAGGCCACAATTGAAGCGCAACAATTCTCGCATAGCAGAGCACGAATACTACAACGAAGAAGGCCACGACGTCTTTGCGCGCGTTCAGGTGCTTGAGATTGGTGAAGACGGTTCTTACAAGCCTGTTGAGGTTGTGCAGAAGAACATCATGGATCCAGGCACATACCAGCTTCACCAAGGCCTTCAACGTCGCATCTCGCTCGATTTGACGCACACATCGGGAAATATTCTGCCGCTCCAGGAAGTCACATCACTACGCGTTGGCAACGTCCATCTGGTAGACCCATCTGGCAAAGTGCCCGATCTGAGCTCGCAGCAAACTGATGTGACGTTGACTCCTGTGTCTCCTCCAATCATCCGCACCAATCCCGATGGTACAACCAGCATTCACATTGTCACTCACTGGGATTCCAGCTCACATGAGTCTCTCCTGCTCGACAGGCCGACTGCAGAAGGATACTGCGTCAAGTTGTCATTCAATTGGGTCATGGCATCACCGAAGCTGGCTGAGCCGATAGAATTCGTCACAGATCTGGCGGTACAGATGAGAGGCCGATCTTTCATGCGTCAAACCTCGTTGTTCTCATCACTATTCAGTTCTTCGCGTATTGTTCGCTCGACCAGTGGAACATTCTCGGTCACTGTCAAACCAATACCCTCCAAAAAGGCTGGAGATTTGTGGCGACTTAGCACGTCGAATACATACATTAAGGGTGAAGAGCTGCTCCAAGGCTGGTCACCTCGTGGTGTTTCACTAATCCACGACTTCATCGACAGTCGTTCGAGCAAACGGAAAATGGCCGAAATCGATGCTGCACGGGGCGCGCTGAGCTCACATAGCCTTTCTATGGACATAGTGCCGTCACAAGCAACACAAGGAACACCAGACGAGCGACAAAATAATCTCATCCGGAAGATACTCACACTCTGGAAAGCCGACCCAGCTATCGGTAAACTAATTCTCACAGAAGCGAACACAGACTCACCTCGCAAAGGTGCGGCTTTCGCATCTTCCACCAACGGCGCAGGCATGCCTCTATCATTGGCCACCGTGCACTTCATACCCAAGAACCCATCTTTGCTCAAAGCTGGATATCTCCTCACGCCAGATCCAGCGGCTCGCGAACCTTCACGCTGGGTCCGGCGCTATGTCGAGCTTCGCCAACCATACATGCACATTCATTCTGCAACTGCGACAGAACACGAAGAGATAGGCGCTATAAACCTAAACTCTTCGCGTGTGGACGCAGCACCACAGATCGCGAAGTTGCTCAGACGCGAAGGAGGCACACCGACTGCGGTGGGCAGACACGGCGTTCCTGCTGTAGCAGCGCCAGAAAATGTGTTTGCCGTGTACGGTAGTACCAAAGCGTGGGTGTTCGCAGCGAGAACAGAGAGAGATAAGAGCGAATGGATCTTCGCCATTGATAGAAGTTATATCGGGACAGAGGAGTTCGAGGACGACGAGGATGAGGATGACCGTTATTGACCGAGACGCGAAGCCGACGGGGCAACCCGGGTTCACGATTACGCATCCTGAACATTGCGATGCAGGAACAATTTGTCCGAATTATGTATGAGATACCCTTTTCACTTGCTGTTTGTCTCTGAGTTGATAGCCTTTCACACCACATGTATACCAGCAACGAGGCCGCCTTATGGTAGACTCCATCCGTCGCGGGGCTTGTTTAGGCAGCCGAATTTCTTATCTAGATATGCTGCTCCGTATTAACCGAGAACCGGCACGATCACATACAGCGCCAATAAAGTGGCTTGCCAGTCGCGTCTTTTCGACCAAGATGCGAGACGATTAAATAATGCCTTGTCGCGCCTTCCGCCATCAATTGAGAACGTAACCAATTCAAAGCCACGAAAATCCAGCACCTTCCCTCTGATCAGCTAACAACAATGCCCTTCGACACCGGACAACAAGACTTGTTCGTATTCAATAGTGTTGACTTCGACTTCAACATCCAATTCGAGCAGCTTTTCTTTTCCATTGTACCATCTGTGCTCTTTATTGTCGCATCATCATGGCGAGCTGCCTCGCAACTTCGGAAGCCTACCTTGGTGGAAGCACCAATCTTCCAATCCATCAAATTGGTTGGCCAACACACCACATTCGCGTGCCAACTATGCCTCGCTAACGGAACTTTAAAAGGCTACTATCGTCGTCTATCTTTCTCTGGAAGTGGCACTTCTGGTCCTCGCATCATTATCCAGGTTCCAAGCCTCGAGCACGTTCCTAGCTGCATCAGTCCTCAAGCTCATATCCGCGTTGACCATGATCACTCTCAGTCTCGCCGATCACAACAAAAGCCCGCGACCATCTGTCCTGCTCGGTATCTATCTTTCTTTAACACTTCTACCGGACGCGGCTCAAGCAAGGACTTTTCTTCTCTCGTCGGATGGTGCCCCGGAAGTTGCATATAGCAGTGTCTTCTGTGCCGCGCTTGCTCTCAAGATACTCATCCTTTTGTTGGAAGCCAAGAAGAAATCACAATGGTTGGCCTGGGATCAGAAAGATCATAGTCCCGAAGAAACCAGCGGTATATTCTCCCTCGGTGTTTTCGCTTGGCTCAACAGAATGTTCTTGGATGGCTACAAGAGAGTTCTGACTATGGACGACCTTTACCCTCTCGACAGCGCTCTGAATGGCAAGACGCTACATAGAAAGTTCGCCGTCCAGATGGATTACGCTAAGATGAAGGACGACAAGTACGGTCTCGTCAAGGTACTGATTCGTACTCTCAAAGGCCCTTTGCTCATTCCCATCATTCCACGTTTGGCGCTTCTCGCGTTCACATTCTGTCAACCTTTGTTCATCCAGAGGATGTTGGACTACCTGTCGAAGCCCGAACTCGACGCAAATGTCGGCTACGGGCTGATCGGTGCCAGCGTACTGATATACTCCGGCATTGCCATTTCAACAGCGTTATATTGGTAGGACCACCACTACGCAACATGAGGTCTTGACTGACACGTGAACGTAGGTACTGCTACCACCGATTACGCACTATGAGCAGATCCATACTTGTCACAGAGATTTTTCTAAGGACCACGCAGGCTCGTCTCGGATCTTCTGATGAAAACGCAGCAGTGACTCTCATGAGTACTGACATGGAGCGCATTGATGTCGGTTTCAGATCTTTGCATGAGATCTGGGCCTGCGTTGTACAAGCTGCTCTTGCCAGTTGGCTGTTGTACAATCAGCTGGACATACTGTTTGTGGCGCCAATCGGAGTTGTACTTGTCTCCTTCACCCTGCTTGTGATCTTCATGAAGTTCGCTGGAGACTCCCAACGATCATGGATGGCGGGCGTTCAAAAACGTGTCAGTCTGACCGCTACTGTCATCGGTAGTATGAAGAACCTGAAGCTTTCCGGACTTTCTCGAGCTATAGAGAACTTCATCCAGAAGCTTCGTGTGGAGGAATTGGCTGCGGGTGCTCGGTTCCGCAGGATATCCATCATCGCTGCCTTCCTTGGCTTCGTGCCGTTCCTGATCGGTCCACCACTGACATTTGCATTCACACAAAGGACACTGGATGTAACAAGGATGTTTACCAGTCTCTCGTACATGACACTTTTGACAACTCCACTCACCCAGATCTTCCAGGCGGTCCCTCAGTTACTGTCTGGACTAGCCTGCTTAAGTCGTGTTCAGGCTTATCTGGAATGTGAATCCCACAAAGACTTTCGCAGGTTGCTCACTAAGCGCATTGAAGGTCAAGAGAGGGATATGGAAGTGGCCGAAGTTCTTCCCCGAGATGCTGATCCTCGATGTGTGATCGAGATCAAGAACGCAAAGTTTGGATGGGAACAAGAAAAATGTGTTCTTCACGACCTGACCACGGAGATCGTAAGGTCAGCTCTTACCATTGTGGTAGGACCTGTAGGCTCAGGGAAGTCAACGTTTTGCAAAGCGCTACTTGGAGAAATCCCTTACTGCGAAGGCGATGTGGTTCTTAACACCAGCGTCCCGCATGTCGGCGTCTGTGAACAAACAGCATTTCTTTCGAATGGATCTGTCAGAGACAACATTATCGGATTTACTGCCTTCAATGCTCAACGCTACGCCGAAGTCATCGGGGCCACAGCCCTGTCATTAGATCTGGACACGCTTCCACAGGGAGACTTGACCAACGTAGGGTCTGATGGTATAACTTTATCAGGCGGGCAGAAGCAACGTGTTTCCCTTGCCCGAGCACTGTATTTGCACACAGACCTACTCATTCTTGATGACATATTTAGTGGACTGGATGCTGATACCGAAGAAAAGGTGTTTCGCCGGGTGTTTGGTCCCGATGGATTACTCAGGCAACGACGAACGACTGTTGTGCTCTGCACGCATAGTATCAATCATCTGCCTGCTGCAGACTATATCATAGCTCTGGGAGAAGGTACCATCATCGAGCAAGGCAAATTTGCCCAGTTGATGACCCATCAAGGTTATGTCCAGCGCTTGAGATCCTGGGAGCCTTCGTCTAGCCAGCTCCCAATTGAGAAGACTTCGCTGGAGGACACGACGCAGGGACCAAAAGTTGCAACAGCTCACAAGACAATCTCTAGTTCATCGTCCTCAACGTCTACGACGCAAGCCCTGAGGCAGGACGGTGACAAGACTGTCTACATGCACTATCTGAAGAATATGGGCTGGATTCTGGCTGGGCTTGCGATGTTCTCCGCCGCTCTTTGGGGTTTCTTCACGAACTTCCCGACTATCTGTAAGTTGTTTTGATAGTTAAGTGCTCATGCACGGCTTGCTTACGCCATCAATCACAGGGTTGACGTACTGGTCGAACAATGTATACAAGGCCCATCCTTCCCATCCTTGGGCCTACTACGCCGGACTATATGCGTTGTTCCAAGTTTGTGGGCTCTTTTCGCTCCTTCTGCTCGGCATAGTCATCTTCATTGTTTCAGTACAGAGAGTGGGAGCCAACATTCACAAGGATGCCCTACAAGCGCTGGTCCGGGCACCTTTGAGCTTCTTCACCAGCACAGATACTGGAGTTGTGACAAACTTGTTTTCGCAAGATCTAAACCTGGTTGACACAGAGTTGCCCAACGCACTGCTAAATTTTCTTTTCGCCGTAAGTATCAGTTGAACGACGTATTTTTATACAATGTGGTAGAGATCCCAAATCGTTGACATGGTCATGTTTAGTTGTTCTCGGCCATCGGGCAAGCTGCTGTGATGCCCACATCGTCTCCTTACATGGCCATCAGCTACCCATTCCTGGCTATCCTGATGTACTTCGTGCAGAAGTTCTATCTGAAGACCGCCAGACAGTTGAGGTTGCTTGACCTAGAAGCCAAGAGCCCTCTGTAGTAAGTCTTTATTTACCTCCCGGTCACTCTCTGTTATTAATTGATCCGTCTTATGCTAACTTGATTGTTAAAGTACGCATTTTCTCGACACCGCAAAAGGCATTTCCACTTTGAGAGCTTTCGGTAAGTCCTCTATGCTGATTAAGCAAGTGTTGGACTAGACTGCGGAAACTTGTTGGTGACCTGGTTGGATCTTGACCATGCTGGCTCCAGAAGTAGTGCTGACGTTGATGTTTACAGGGTTTATTCCCGAGGAGCTCGACAAAAACGCACGTCTGGTGAACAACAGTCAACGTCCTGCATATCTCCTTGTCATGGTTCAACAATGGCTGAATCTTGTGCTCGACGTTGTGGTAATGATCTTGGCTGCAGTCTTGACGACCCTTGCAGTTCGTATGCACTCCAGTTCTGGATTCACCGGTGCTTCCCTGGTAACTCTTATGGGTTTCGGAGACAACCTTTCTGGTATCGTCATCTTCTATACTAAACTAGAGACCTCGATTGGGGCAATCTCCAGACTCAAGACGTTCAAAGAGACTGTACGACCTGAGGATCGAGAACACGAGGATGTCGTCCCTCCTGCACAATGGCCACAGAACGGTTTCATACGCTTGGATGGGGTGTCTGCCAGCTACAGGTAAGAGAGCTCTGTTAACCATCTCGGATCTTGCTGACATACAATCAGCAATAACGAGGCCCTGAACCGTGAGCCCGCTCACTTGGCGTTGCGAGATATCAGTCTCAACATCAATGCGGGAGAGAAGATTGCCATCTGCGGCCGGACAGGCAGTGGCAAATCCAGTCTCATCGCTCTCTTCCTGAAGCTGCTAGACCCTACCCCAGAATCATCCGTTAATATCATGATCGACGAAATCCCACTCCATAAGATTGACAGATCAGCTCTGCGGCAACGCATACTTGCGGTTCCTCAGGAAGCCGTGTTCCTCCCTGATGGAACGATCTTCAAGACAAACCTGGATCCTCTCGACGTATCCTCCCTCGACGAATGTCGATCTTCCCTCCAATCCGTCGGCTTGTGGGATTTCGTGCTCGAGAAAGGAGGCTTGACGGCGAGTATGTCTGCAGGAACCCTCAGCGCAGGTCAACGCCAACTCCTCTCCCTCGCACGCGTGCTTCTCCGCAGACGCCATCGAACAAACCAAGGCGCTCATGGCGGTATCCTGTTACTTGACGAAGTCAGCTCGAGCGTCGATCAAGCTACTGAAAAGGTCATGCAAGAAATCATCAAGGCCGAGTTTGAGAGCTATACCGTTGTGGCTGTTAGTCATCGATTAGAGATGATTATGGACTTTGACAGGGTGGTTGTTATGGATCGGGGAGAGATTGTCGAGGTTGGGGTGCCGAGAATTTTGGCGGAGAGGGCGGGAAGTAGGTTTGGCGAGTTGGTCCGAGCTGGGGAGTAGGAAGGGAGGTGAGGGTTGTTCGTGATGTACTAGTGGTAGACTTATCGTGTCAACAGACGTCTTGAGTTTTCGTGTTGAATGACTTTGTTCTCGATTATACATAAAACATACGGTGTGATCGTGCAAGGACTGCAGGATATACTGACACTTTTGGTACTATAAACATCCCTCCAAATCGTCACTTACACATGTGTACACTTTTCAGCTAGCGCCTCATGACAGCAAGCCTGTCCACGCATGTAATAGTCTTGTATTTGTAAATATCATTAATACACTGCACACCCTCGCAGGAGATGATAAAGAGAATTGTTACGTGCCTTAGATATAGTAGAAAAAGATTGATTTTTGTCTTACCTAGAGAAGGAAAGGGTTTAATTGACACATAGATAGTGTATAGATAAGTTGTAAGAAATGAAAGATGGTCAAAACGTTTCAACTAACAAGAATAGAATTGGTTATTCTCGATGTCCTTGTGTAACTAAAAAGAAAGAAAAAGGGAAAAGAAAAAGGAAAGAAAAATAGGAAAAAAACCAAAAACGCCCACTCACCCTTTTCGCGTAGGTTGTTGATTTCGCGCCTGTTTTTGTGTTTCTTTGCTTTTCATCTTTTTTTTTTTCTGTGGTTTTCCTGGTGAAAACTCGATGGTGAAGATCAAAAGAAGAAAAAAATTAGACTTACCTGCATAGGCAATCTTAGAGAAGGAAACTAGACTTACCTATAAAGAACACAGACTTACATGTAATAACTTCCATTAGGGCGAACGAAGCGATTATCACGGTACTGCAGCGCAGCATGCTCAACCAATCCCGGATGACACGTCTACAAATAATAACTATACTAATACAGACCACGAGGGCGACCGACACCACACGCCGGACACATATAAGGAGAAATAGCACGATAAACACGAGTAGTATGATTAATGCTCTCGAACTGTCTGGAAGTACTGTGGCCACAAGAGTATTAGAAACGGCCATCGATACGACGGCAACTAGAGCTATGCTCGAAGATGCGGTCTTGGGTGTAGATATTTAGGGCTGTGTTGGTGTGCTCGCGTCGGGTGCGGATGGGCAGGCTGTCGGCGATGTCGTCGATGCGGCGTTAGCGGAGGAGCATTAGGGGTTCGTTGGCGCTAGAGTGGCGGCGGTCGATATTGCGGCTGGGGGAGCTAGAGCTGTTGTCACGACGCTCGTAGCTGCGCGTGTACTGCTGATGGTACGAGGGTTCTGCGGTGCGGATGGGTTGGCTGACAGGGACGTACTGGACAGCGTGGGTTGGTTGACCTGCGGAGACATACTGGACAGTGCGCGTAGGCTGACCTGCGGAGGAGTACTGAACCGTACGGGCTGGTTGACCTGATGAGCCGGCTTGACTAGGAGTGATCTCGTATGTCTGGTAGGACATGGCGAGGGTGTATATTTTGTTGGTGCTTGAGACCTATGTGAAATAGGAACAAACATGCCATTCTATATGTTATGCTAGTGATTGTAGTCTTAGTACATCGAACTGTCAGAATTGTGCTGTCGAAGCGGTAAACAAAGGCATTCATAGGGTGACAAAGAGATGGACGAAAGGCTGGAAGAGATTAGATAATGTATGAAAGAAGGACGAGCTGTGGTCAGAGGCAACGCCAGATGTTGGTTTAGGCTTCGGACTGACACATCTCTACTGTAGTATGGAGCAGGTCATGTCATCTTCCGACTGTATGATACTTGGCATATGTCGCTGTAAGAAGAGGTCCATTGTGAGAGTGTGCAAATGCGATAGACCTCAGCACACGGCCAGAGAGGATGTCGTCGACATCGAGATTGAGGTACCTATCAATTCTCACCGATAGCTCACCAGTCAGCATACTGACATATACACCCCCATGCCCAAAACTACGCACGCTTATCAGCAGCAACCGCTATCTCCACGGAACATGACGTGGGAGCTTGAATAAACAATCAACTTGCATGCACAGCAGTAGATTGGGCTCAACAGAGCCACGAGAAGGAAGGAGATACAGATAGCGTTCTGCCCAAGATGTGGTTACCGGTCTTTTTTCTAGTCAAAGTCGATTTGGCAAAGTTTCGAGACGACAAGACAAGATGAGCTCGCATGCTGTTCTCGAGGGAGATGAGAGTCAGCATTTCTCGCCGTATAGAGCGGATGGCAAGCTGGTATGACTTTATTGCAATCTGGCGACCGAGCATGGATAGGCTGACTGCCGACAGTATGGATTCGTGTGTATCGTGACGGGTGCAACACAAGCAATCGGCAAGGCCATCGTGCACGAACTGGCAGGCAAGTACACCCTCCCTCACCACCACAGCAACAAACAGAAACTCATACCCTCACGATAGCCCACGGTGCAGCCTGTATCTACGCCTGCTCCGACCTCCCCACCGACCCCTACCAAGCCCTCGCGGACGAAGTCAACGCCCTCTTCCCAAACACAAAAGTCATCGGCTACCCCTACGGCCTCAAGGAAGAAGACACCCTAACCCTGATCGACGACGTCCTGAACGCTTGGGGCAGACTCGACGTCTACATCACCTCCTCTGGTCTGCTGGGCCCTGCCTCCATCACCCAAACCGCTCCACAAGACCTCTACAAGACTTTCGAGACTAACAGTATGGCACCCTTTTTCGCACTGAAGTATGCACCCCCTGCAATGGCAAAGACAACCCCCAAGGGCAATTACCCAAATGCGGCGCCCAAGGATGTGGCTTACGGTAGCATCATCGTGGTTTCCTCGGTCGCGAGCACTTACGGCGGCTGCTGGGGCCCCGCATTCACCATGTCCTCGCACGCAGCCTTGGGGGTCGTGCACGCAGGCGTTGCAGTGCTCAAAGGCAGTAACGTGAGGATCAACGCCATTTCACCAGGCCAAATCGATGTAGGGGTGAGTTTGCAGGGCATGGACATGAGGGGGTTGAGCAATCAGTTGCCGCCGAGTGACTTGCAGACTGAAGAGGTTAGGAGGAAGATTGTGGGTTTGGAGAGGGCGGGCACGGCAAAGGAGGTTGCGAGAGTGGCGGGGTTCCTGGCAAGTGGATTCAGCAGTTATGTTACCGGAGCTAATATGGTGGTTGATGGGGGAGCGTCGGTGATGAATCCGCTCACTGTCCCCATCTAGATGTGGGATGGCAGTAAGGAAGATGAATCGTGTTCAAGGTTATGAAGTAGAAATTCCGACTGGGAATTCTCAAATACGTTTTGCGAACTTGGACAACGAGATCTGGTCATCACTAGCGCTGGATTCTCAACTCGTGCGAATGGTATCATGTAGTGTACGTTGCGACTCGCTCTATACTCTAGCCAGTGCGGCATGACGTCGATATCCAAGATTGTTGGAAACTTCGATGTTCTGCTCTTCTTAGACTCGGTTAAAAAAACACGACTAAAACCTTTACACAGGCTTCACGGCTACTCTTCAAGCAAACACACATCTACCTGGGCGTCCGCCAAGACATAAGAGACACAACATCCCTTCCAATCTCCGAGTCCTTATGGCACGAAGCAATCTTAGGTACAGCTCCGGGTCTTCGTGCACTCCTTGCAGGCTTCGACGGACATTCGGTGGTTCGAGAAAAATCCTTTTGGTCGCAGTCGAGACTGGTTGCCAGTCTATACCCATGTCCAGATGAAGTGATACCGGAGTTCGACGAACGCTGCATGGTCTGCAAGGTGTCTCCATCCTCATTGAAACCAGTCTTGCTGAACCGAGAGGTTCGTGCTACTGTGCAGTCGTCTCCCGACAATGACGACATGGTCTGATACCATGTCACGGTCAAGGTCTGACTTTCGATTCATCTATTTTGGCCAGAGTGTCTAACTTGTCTTGAGCTTTTTGTCGGCTAGCTTGATCGGCAGCAAGTTCGAATTTCTTCTGCCAGTATCTCCTGCTAGCACGTCGCTTCGTCTCCTCTTGGTATTTTGGGTCGTTGGCGTAGCGCTCTTTGTAACGCTTGAGGTGAGCTCCTCGATTTTCGGGCACTGCATACCACTTTGCTGCGGTTTCGCTCACACCCTTCCGATATTCAGGATTGGGGGCGTAGCGCTCCTTGTAACGCTTGAGGTGAGCTTCGCTCACACCCTTCCGAAATCCAGGGTCGTTGGCATATCGCTCGGCTTTGCTCTGTAATATGGACCAACGCCGAAGAGGGTCGTTATGGTAATTTTTGATGACCCATTTAGTAGCGGAATCTTTCATTTTTTGGCGGTAATTAGCATCAGTGGCATATCTCCATCGTCGATAGGCATTGATTTCATCTCTAGTCCAGTATGCCCGGGGTACAGGAGGGGGGATATAATCAGAGATGGAGGAAATACATCTGATGCCAGGTCCTTGGGATGCGCACAATGATAGAGTGATGGGGCGAGTAGACAGCAGGGAAAAGACCATAATAATCGATGTTGGTAACTGAAGGTGACAGATGTCAACTGCTCTTGCAGGCGACGCGAGGCGATTTGGCAGTGCTACACCGCCAAGGCAAAATTGTACGGAAGCGGAGTTCACCGACAGCTGTTTGCCCTTGTCCGCTTTGCCTTGACCGAATCGATTTCCACTCTTCTCTTCTTCCCCCTTTTCCCTCTTCCCTTTTCTCGAGATGTCTGCTCCATCTGTTCCCAGCAAGCCTCAACATTCGCGTCATGATACTGCGCTGATCCATGGTCTCTCGACCTCGGAGGTCCAGACCTTGTCCGAGGCTTGTATTGAAGCCAAGGAGAGAGCTTACTGTAAGTTGATAGAGCAATTGTCTTTCCGAATCTTGTCATGTCCTTGTAAAAGCACACGTATTCTGCTCCTGTCTCAAACCCCCGATCACATTACAGAAAAATCAAAACAACCAAAATCCACAAAAAGCACACGCTGATACTAGCCCTCTCCCCAATAGGCCCATACTCCAAATTCAGAGTCGGTGCCTCTCTTCTCCTGAAGTCGGGTCAAGTGATCCGTGGCGCAAATGTCGAAAACGCAGCTTATCCGGTGGGCACCTGCGCCGAACGCACAGCCCTCGGCACCGCAGTAGTGGAAGGCGCACGACGAGGAGACATTCGTGCTCTCGCTGTTGCCACTGACATTTCTCCACCGGCAAGTCCTTGTGGAATGTGCAGACAGTATATCCGGGAGTTTTGCGAGGTAAGTGACGTTAAAGATGAGAGGAGTTGGAGAGGGAAAGGAGGAGAAGGACGCAACGGAAAAATAGAAAGCTGACGTGATGTGTGGGATGTTTAGCCTTCGATGCCGATTCTGATGTATGACAAGGATGGAAAGTCTACGGTGCTTACGTTGGAGCAGTTGTTGCCCATGAGCTTTGGACCGGAGAGCTTGCCCATGCATTAAGTGTGTTGAAGGGATGCATGTCCTGAGTGACGCGATGTTTGGGAGAGCCTTCTCGAAACTTATTGGCTTTTTGGTTGCATGAATTCGGGGAAAGCATAGCATGATAGCAAATTCTGATTTTGGAACAAGAGTTCTGTCTTGCATCTTTGTGGATTTTTGTTTGCAGTAAAGTGAGAGGGGTATCAACTATTCTATATAATGACTTGGTGGTCTAGTGGATCAAGACTACTGGCTTGCCAGGCTCAAAAGCATCAACACTCTCCCGAATATTGATCCAATACCTCAACTTGACAGCCTCCTCCTTTGCAGCGTCCATATCATCCTTCTGAAAGGCCTCCTCCAACACAACAACACTAGCAGCAATCCTCCTCTCATTCAACTCCCTCAACGGCTGCAACTCCTCCTCGGTAGCCGCCTCTTCAATAACCTCCCTCGTTTCCAAGACCTCCATCAACAACTCGGGATCCTCGACTTTCGCCGTCTCGTCACCGGCTACATCGATTCCTCTCATCTCCAAGAGATACTGTGCGCGTAACAGTGGATTCTGAAGTGTCTTGTATGCTTCATTGATGCGCGCACTCAGGGCCTCGGCTTGTCGTTTCTTTTCTTGGGGAGCGAGGTCCGGGTGGGCTTTTGCTTGCAGTTGAAGGAATTCTTTTCGCAGGAGGGAGAGGTCGAGGGTGAAGGGGCCTTTTGGTGGGAGGGCGTCCGGGCCTAGCGAGGGGAAGAAGTCGTAGTGGGTCTGAGGGAGGAGCGTCTCGCGGGATGTGACGTTGGGTGTGTCGCGGCGGGGAGTGGTTGTTGAGAGTGTGCGGGCAGTGGTGGGTGTGAGGGTGCGGAGGGAGAGTGGTGTCGAGGTGCGTAGAGGTGTGCGCAAGGCGAGAGCAGCGCTGTTGCGGCCGAGGGTTGATAGTGTTGCGCGCATTGTCTATCGCTTGTTTGAGAGTGGATGGTAGGTATGCTTAGAGGTGGTTGTTTTGTGTTTGCGCCGCCTCCAGAAAATGGCCTTGACATCATTTCTGGAGCCTTCCCTTTTTGGCTAGCGCCATCCCCGCGGCTCGGGGTCTCTCTTCGTTCCAAACGCCGTCCTTGTCGCCTTTCACGTGCCTTCCTCGACAACACTTCTTCAGCTGTCAATCTCATTAACCAGCAGCACCATCTTTTGGAAAGGGCGACCGCTGCCCTTATTCTTGGACAGAACTATTTGGATTATGGACGCTGGATTTGCCGCTTTACAATTCAGTAGTGTTGATGGAGCTGCTCACGCATGCTTCAGCACCCAGCTCTCGAAAGGATGATGAGAGGTTTAAGCGCCAGGCAAAGGCTTATTTGTCCTTTCAGCCGTCAAGCATAATATCCATTCATCAGAGTCAAGATGCTTCACGTACGGGGATATCCACAGCTGTGCCTTCTTCAGCCGCACCGGTACAGCATGAAGAATCTCCAGTATACATGGAAAATACTCAGGATGCTTGGACGGCCTTGGACTCCCAGCTCTTTGCACCATCACAACCGTCGGATGAGGACAGTATCCAGGAAAGTGATCAACACGAAGGCATTGACGACACTGATCTGCCACTACCGATTGATTCTTCTCTGCCGCCTCGTGTAACACTCAATGCATTGCCACCTGATGAATCTGCTCTTTTGGATGCTTCAACTGTGTGGGCTCCCAACTCGAGGCCGCTCTCCTCCGGCACAAGCGCCGTTGCCCGAAAGCAGGTACAGCATGTTGACACAACCTCGAGACAAATGCAACTCGATGAGCATGAATCCCCAAGCTATCTTGATGGGCTCTCGACCATTTATCCTGCAGAGACCCCTGTTCGGCGAGTATCGATGCTTCGGACCTCCAACCTGCCTCTGCCCCAGGACGACTTCTCGTCCCCGAGCGACGACATTCCGTCGCAACTTCCAAGTACTTACTCAATCAGCGACATAAACTCGGATCCAATCCATAGTGATCAAAACGATGCGCCAACGAGTTCTGCTTGGGGAAGTTTGCCTAGAGGCAGCGCGCCTAAACCTTGGAATGGCATCATTGAGGAGGAGTCGCCGCTCAAGGGTATCAGGTCCCTCGGTAAACGACGTGCTCAAAGATCATCGCCTCTGGAACAGACGCAGTCGCTGGAGTCTCCTAGACCAAATATGTCTGCTCAAATCAAGCCCGCCCAGTCCTCGGTCCCGAATGGACAAGACGAAGTTTCATGTGCTTCTCTGGACCGCGTGGTGATTCCTAAGGAGCAGCACCAGGTGGAACCCGCGCGGCAGTCATTCACATCTTCTTTCGAGCTGCGGTTTTCCTCGGCCCCGCAATCTCGAGGAATACAACATGACGAGGGAGCCGATGAGGCTATTTCGACCGCGGGTAGACAGGAAGATACCACAGCTGAGCTCGCACGATCGTCTTTCGAGTCACGCTTCTCGTCAGAACCTCAAGTGCAGGGAACCCAATCAAGTGATGTTGATGATATGGCTGTTCCAAAAATGCCGACACGGCAGCCTTTGCACCAACGTCTGCCAACATCCTTCGACACTGGGTTCTCCTCGAGCCCAGAAGCTCAGGGAACACAGACTAGTAGAACAAGCGAGACGGAAGTTCCTCCTGCCCTACGACAGCATACTCTCGACCAACTTTTGCCCACGTCTTTCGAGTCTCGATTCTCATCCAGTCCAGAAGGTCATGGCACGCCTTTTTTTGAAAGGGAGAGTGACAGGGATCAGGCTGTTGAGGCATCGTCCTCACCAAGCTCAAAGATAAACTTGTTTCAGCCACGAATGAATCTTCTTCCAACAGAGGCAACTTTTACCTCGTCCGCAGCTGCAGGAAAGAATGTGCGACACAGTCCAGACGTTTTCGAAAGTGCTGCTGCTCCTATGAACTCGAGCCAATGGCAACCCACTTCTTCAGCATCCGAAGCAAGTTCTGCCGTGATCAACAGCGCACGATCTGAGGCTGTGATCGATGTCTCGACCACTGCGCACAACACTCGTGTCGACAAACGTTCCAACACCTCATCACGTGTGCCAGAATCAGTAATAGCAGCTAAGAGACGCAAACTCGCCTCTTTATCAACTCCGAAACCCAAACCAAATACCCAAGACAAGGAAATCTTCAAGTCTTTGTCTATGCAAATCCACCCGCCACTCCCGCCTACAGGCTCAGAGTCTTTTGTCACACACATCACTCCGCAATTGAAAAGCCAATTTTGGAATAGCGAAGAGTTGCAGGGAAAGTACAAACCATCCCCCCACCGAGCCCTCAGACAAAGCGAAAGAGGATACTGGCAATTCGACACCAGGGCCTGGAGTCCCAAGATCCAGATCAAGTTTTGGATCTTCTTGCAATCGAACATTGGGAGTGGGGTTAGTGGATGGGGTATTTGGTGTTTACGTGAGAATGACGGAGATGGGAGCGAGGACACAGAGGCTGAATTGGGTACGGTCAAGGTCTTTTGCTGGGGAGAGGTTGTGGGGCATGTTTGGTTGCTTTGCTATGTTGCTAGTCAGGCTAGGTTGAAGCGTGTGGAGAGTCAGTGGGTTGATGCTGATGGGGAGGTTGTGGTTAGGATCTAGGGGTGTTGGTGTTGATATTGATTTTTTTTTTTTGGAAATTTGAGGTTTTGGATTAAGTCCTTTTCTTTCTCACGTGGTCAAGGTCTTTACCATTATGTTTCTCGAAATCCCTAGAGGTGATTGCTTGGCCGTCGTCACTCGTAGTGGTTTTAGTGCTAACGTGTAGTGTCTAGAGAGTCTCTCTTACATCCTATCTTTTACTAGCCGCGACGTTCTTGTAGATAAGTCACCGTCTTGGGACTTGTGTAGCCGGATATGGCGGCATTATTAGTTCTATAACTATATAAGATGTTAAACGACTTTAAAATACTTATGTCTAGCCTATTATGTTTATATATGTAAGGGGTGGTAAGTTGGTGTAAGAAGAAGCGGCTTCGAACTAGATCTACTACCGTGTCTCGTTGTCTAATCTTTCTACTGCTTTTACTTTGACTTGCTAGGACGTTTCTTGTGAATCTCGTTATATACACTCTTGTTTGCTACACGTTATAGCAATTTATTCACAAGGAAATGCAGGAAATCTTGGTGTACCGGACAGATGATGGGTCTCATAGAAGTAAGGGTCAGGTAAATGAGAAGGTTAGTGGGAAGCTAGGATGCGGGAGTTGTTTCCTTGTATGACGATAGGTGTATTATCTAGTGACTGTCTCTACAGACGTGATTGTGTCCTGCACATTTTCACATTGACAAGACGCGCTATGGTCTTTTTGTGCTCATGCAGGGCTGCCTAGACTCATATCAAGCGGTCGTCCTAGACTTGCTCTCCGTGTCCGATACTAGTGTCTAGAAACACGATCTTCCAGTATCTCCTTATCCAGCTTCACTGTCAGCCTTGCCACGCTCTCTCTTTGGTCTCACACCATGGAGTTTTTGGAACCTTTTGTTCAGCTCTTTGACATTGGTGCAGTCCTTGTAATCCTCTGGCAAACCCCCACCTTGACTTCTCATGAAGCACCTGTGACAGTTGTACATATCTGTGTTAGATATGGATCTCCACCACAGCCTGAGACCACCGTGTATCTTGAGCCCGCATCCCTGACAGTGATGCTCAACCTTTTCGGGGTATAGTATGGGCTGATGTGTAGTCCATGCTACCCTCGTTCTGACCATTGGATATTCATAGATCCATCCATACACCAGATATCTCGGTTTCAACAGGACCATTTCTCATTGATTGTAGATATGCAACATGTTTCGCACGAACCTCGGAAAGCCGTCTGTAACGAATTCTAGCTTCCCTGTATTCTGATGTGTGGTTTCTCTTCTGGTCTTTGATCTGGTCTGTCATCCTCCATTCTAGATCGTTGGCCGTTCTCCAAGCATATATTGCACGGCGGCATCGGAGCTCGGCTTCGTACATTTTGGCTGCGCTTTCTTCCAGAGTTGGGGATTTGGCCTCTTGGGCAAGTTTCCAAGCGTGTCTGGCGACTTGATATTGACGCTTGGCCTCGAGCACATTGGCGTCACTCGTTGGCGTGGGTCGAGGTTGGGTATCCTGAGCAGGTCCTTCTCCGTTGGTCGTTTCTTTTCTTGCAGTGGTCCAAGCAGCGCGAAAGGTAGAGAATGGTCGAGACCCGGTTGATGAGGTTCGAGGTGGCTTCCATGATGAACCAGTCGATGCTCGCGCCGTCAACATCTGCAGCGGCTGACTTTCGAGGGCTTTCTTTCGAGCCGCAATGTCTTTGAGAGATCTACAGCCTTCGTAGCCCTTGGGCAGACCTCCGTCCGATTTTGCCATATAGCAACTGTGGCACGTAAGACCCTGTGTTTCCATCGATTTCCACCTACGAGCACGGTCAGTATGTTTTCCCTCTAGAGTTCTACCACAGAGATACCACAGAACCAGCACTTGGGTGCCTGCGAACATCTGATGAGAAAGGCTGCATGCGTTGACAACGACACTGATTCCTGAACTGCAGACTTTATCCAAAAGAATTTCTGCGATGGTATACAACACCGGCTGGAACTTGTGAACTTAGGGTTTGCACATCCACGACACTTACCATACTCTTGCGCCCCTGTGTCTTCTTTTGCGGCATTCTTGACACTGATGTCCCACTGGTTCAGGATACGCTATTGGCTGCCACGGCGTCCAATCCAAGCCTTCCCGAATCCAGTCTCTATTCGTGACCCATCTGCGTACAGAATCTTTCATGATATATGCAGGGTCCTCGGCTTTTCGTGATCGGTAGTACTGCCTCTTGTACTCCTTGAGTGCCTCTTGGAGATCAGGGTTTCGGGATCTTTCGTAGGCCCTCTGACGTCGTATCTTCGTCCTCTCTGGGTCGTTCGCATCTTTCTGAGTATACCATTCCCTGCTTCTCTTTTGCATAATTACGCGATACCCAGGATCGGTTGCCCATTTGTGAGCTGCGTACTGGAGCATTCTCTCACGAACTTTGTTGGCATATTCAGGATCAGCCGCGAGTCTTCGAGCTATCCACTGGCGAGATCGCTCACGGGTTCTGCTGGCGTACTCAGGATCAGTCGCGAGTCTGTGAGCGGCCCGATCCCTCACTCGTTTCAGATATGCGGCGCGACGTTCGGGATCATCCTCATAGATCAGCTTCTTGACCTTTTTGGGGTTGCTGCCAGCTTTATCGACCTCTTCGGGCACTGCTGGATCTGAACGCTCGGTTGAGTACAAACGCGCATTGAAAAGCTGACTCCTGATTGGTGTACTGCGTGATAGGAATCGTGGACTTGCCGAAAGTGATTGGTGTTCAGGAAGATATGAGGCTCCAAACGCCCTCATAGATAGTCGAACTGCCATTTCCAGGAGGACGGAAGATCAATTATGAGCTCCAGTCCAGCAAGCTTGCGCCCACGGTGAGATGTTCTGCGGCACGTGGATGCATGTTGATAGAACAAGACCGGCGGTAAAAGTGCCGGCTGAGCCTCGGCATGCAAGCATGGGTCCAAGCTTAGCGCTTCTGAACAGAGTCCACAATACTGCAATGTCTCGATGCGAGATCCGCAACAAGCAGTGCTCTGTAAAGTCATTGCATAAGTTACTGATTGTGGTGAAGAAGTCAGGGCCAAAAGGTTTGTGCTAACCCATGTTTGATCCTGGTTTGAAGGTTAGAAGGTGGTGATCACGTCAAAACACTGCGATCCATCACTTCAACACGAACATCCTAACGCTGATTTGGGTACACGACCACAAGATTTGTATGTAATCTTGGTAAAAAGGCCCCTTGTAAAATATGCTCTCTTAGGAGAGTGTATTATCTGGAAAGGTAAAGAACCATCTCGAACCTGCCGTTGAACACAGCAACAACGATGTCTAACAATTAACGGCCAAATTCTACCGAACAGACAATTAATAATAATTAGCCCGGATTTCCTCAGCAGCCACTTTTCGGTCAGCGAGAAGCGTCGGCTTTGTCAGAGCTCCCACCCCTCTGTCATGCGATAGCAATGCAATGAAGACAAACACAGACTAAGTCGTTGCCTTTTGCCTTTCCAAGTTCAAAGTGTTCCATGTTCCACCGTCATTTCCCTGTCTTCCTTTTTCTGTATAAAAAGCGTGCGTCGCCTTGATGAGACTACTCATTTCCATCTTAATCTGCATTGCAGCCGTCGCATACCATCAACGACAACATATCCTATTCTACCTGAGTTTTAATAGTATCGCCACAATCGCTACGACAATCACCACCGACCAAGCAACGACAAACACTACAATGGCATCTGCACAGTCCACCTTCAAGGGCCTCCCTGTCATCCCGCCCAATGACCCCTCCTTGACTGCTACGACCACCACTCCTCGCAAGATCCGCAAAGTGTTCGAGGCAATTGAGCAAGCCGAGGGAGCAGGCGCAACAGTCAGAAGATCAGTGGGCACAAGGGAGTTGAAGAACTTTACACCTTTCCTCATGCTCGTATGTTGCCTCGTTGCACTTCGTCCTAGAAGAAGTAACCGGAAGACTAATATGACTCTACAGGACCATGTCGAGGCCTCCGCTGGCTCAGGCTTCCCCGATCACCCCCACCGCGGCCAGGAAACAATCAGCTACCTCCTTAGCGGCGCCCTCGACCACGAAGATTTTGCTGGCGGTAAAGGCACCATCTACGCCGGAGATCTTCAATTCATGACAGCAGGAAGAGGCATCGTACACGCCGAAATGCCCGTTGAGAACCCTGATGGCAGTGCAAGTATCGGTCTGCAACTATGGGTGGATCTCCCCGCACAACTCAAAGACTGCGAACCCCGTTACCGTGACTTGCGCGCTTCCGAGATCCCACTCGCAAAGTCTGAGGATGGCAAGGTTAACGTGAAGGTCATTTCCGGACGCGCGTATGGAGTTGATTCAGTGCAAGAGCTGGCATATACACCGGTTTGGTTGCTGGATGTTACGGTGCAACCTGGTGGCACATTCAACACCCCTTTGCCGCACAAATGGAATGCCTTCATCTACACCCTCGACAACAGCGTCAATCTCTCCTCTGGATCTACTTCGCGAACAGTTCCGCAGCATCACAATGCTGTGCTCGAACAAGAGGGCGATAGCATCGTTGCTAGTGTCCCTGAGACGGCGGACACGGAGAGCAGGTTCATCTTGATCGCCGGTATGCCCCTGGATCAACCAGTAAGTTTCTCTACACATTTCAAGCCTCCAATGCATCTGACACCTATCCAAGATCATTCAGTACGGCCCATTCGTCCAGACCAGCGTAGAGGGCATCTACAAGGCAATGGCCGATTACCAAAGCTACACCAACGGCTTCGAGCGCGCGGAGAATTGGGAGTCGGAGATTGGCAAGAGCTTGGTACACTAAACTCATCAACTCGTATTGAAGGAGAAGTGATGTAGTCCTACTTCTGGGCGCGATAGTGATCCGTTTTTGCATTTCTACACCGTGTTATGCAGCAACGACTGTATAGACTGCTTTTTTCAGAAGACTGTGATGCTATGTGTACAAAAGCATATCTCAATCCTGCTGTAAAGACATCAAGCGAGAGATACATGGTCAGATATCCAGACTCTGCCACAACTGCCATCTCAAAGATCCACAAATTCAAATGTATAAAAGCTATTCTAACCTTGGAAATGCCTTCACTCTCTTGCCATCCTTGCTCATCATCACCGTCTCGATGACGGCAACAGAGCTCCCGTGGAACCTCACGCCAGAAGTCTTCGACAAGGACTTTCCCAAACACGCCTGACCTCGTAATGAGCGACCGAAGCAACAACACAGGTCCATGACCCCTACAGCTTTCCTATACCTCCCTGATTAGTGTTGTCAAACGATTGATGTTGGGAGTTGTGTAAGTTGGGTTGAGAATGCGGACCTGGTTGACTGTTCTGCGTGTCTGTACTCGGATGGAGCCGAGCAATGGCATAGTGCATTTGATACTGTGACTTTAGGTTTTGCGTGATGCAGTCGGTGCAGGATCTGTTGTGCGCATTGTCGATTGAATTGGAGATTTCGATGGGTGTCTGGCTGATGGATGAAGTGCTTGCAAGTTCGTAGACCTGCTTACATATCTGAATATACTATAAATTTGTGAACGTAGATACATCACGTGATAATATATCAGTCGCAGTGGTTTAGTGGTAAAATTCGTGCTTGCCATGCACGAGCCCCGTGTTCGATTCACGGCTGCGACAATTTTGCTTTTGCTCCTCTTTCCTACCTACTTCCCTTCCAAGTCACATCAAAGACGAGGCCGGTTCTGCCCGTAGACAACAACAGAGGTAGGAAAGATTTCTTTTGTGATTCCATACTCCCAACACTTTTACCCGCCTCCAAAACTCCCATCGACAAACCCACCAGAAACAGCTCAAACGAGAACCAGCTCGCAAACCTCCCCTAAACAAACCCACCACCATAATAAACACTCGCACTCCTCCTTCCCACATCCTCATCTCTGCCCTCATCATCCCATCCCACACCCCCCGACGCAACAACAGCTTCCCCAATTCCTCTGCCCCACCCACTCATTCGTATCGCACTAGCCTCCCACCCGTGCTGCAAAGTCCTCGCGCCGGAGAGTCTGCGAACGCGTTCCTTGACACCGACTTGAGTTGCCTTGATAGCGCCTGTGGAGATGGCGGTGTGGAGTTTTGCGTTGAGGGTGCTGTGGAAGGAGGATATGGAAGACGGGGAGGAGAGGGTTGTGTAGGTGCGTGGGGCGGGGGGTATGGTGTTCCCAGAGGTGGGAGGGAGGGTGGGTGGAGTGTGTGAGTATTCCATTTTTGTGGTTTGGGGTTGGGTGGTTTTGGGTGCGCTGGTGATGGAAGGGGGGTTTGAAAGGGTAGGTCTGGGGCCTAGGGTTGTTTGGTGGCGTTTTGTTCGCACTGTGGGCAGGGGAGGTGTAGAGGGGTTTATGGTGTGGTGGCGGTGGGAGGGTAGGTCTAGGTGTATGCCCTCCATACTCGACTCGGACGAAGACGAAAACCAAGATGTGAGTTGTGGGCGATGGGCGGAGGCGCCTTGGCCCCCAGACCAAGCGTTCAAGGTAGACATTGCTTTCTCGTGCAATTGCAGAGAACTGTGCGGTGGTGCCGCAGTCCCCAAATGCCTGATCAAAGGCCTGGCATCCAAGCGCACCCCATCCACCGTCCGCATAACCGGAACATTTCTTTCTCTGCGCACATGCGTATTTTCCCTGTTGTGTTTCATCGACACAGTGGCTTTGACGACTTGATCCAGAGAAGCATAGGTACTCTGCATCAAACTCTGCTCTTGCGTCTGCGGCTCCGTCTGCACCTGCGTCGCCCACTCTTGCTGCAAATTCCCCCTCGCAACAGTCCTCTGCAGCGGCACACCCACTTCAAAGTCCAGCGTCGAGCCCGAAGCATCCGAATGCAGTAACTTGGTCAATGAACTCGCATCCGCAACTCCAGTATCCATACTCCCAGTAGGACTGATTTCTTGCTGTTGCTGTTGCTGTTGCCGTGCCTTGCCGTTCCTGCGTCGCTGCGAGAGCGAAAAGTACCGTCCAAAGTCTTCAGCCTCCATGACTTCGGCGGTAAAGTCGGCGAGCGCGAAAAGAAGCCTTTCATCCTCGTCCGGACTGGTATCGCTATCTTCCGCTGCTGCTCCGAGTTGAAAGCCCTCGAAACCGTTATCACCGAAGCTGAATTCGGGCAATTTGCTGTCGCAGCGGCTTTCTTTGTCTTCTTCTTTTTCCTCTTTTGTATCTTCTTCTTTGCTGTTCTCTGCGTGTCCGGGGCTTTTGTCTACAGAGTCGGTGCTCGAAGGTACGCCTTCCCAGTCAGAAGATGAAACACCTTCGTCTTCGTCATTCGAGGTGCCAGAGTCCAGTTTTGGAGGTGAGAGAAGACTGTCGATGCGTGTTCTGCGGCACTTGTTGCGAAAGTGGTCGAAAGCTGCTGAGAGGGAGGAGCGGCGTCTGCTCTCTGGAGAAGACATGGTGCTTGTCGTAGAAAAAGGGTGATATCAGCGGAACGAAAAGAGTGCTTGCTGGGAACAAAAGGACAAAAGGAACAGAGACCGATCGGGTGCAAGTCAAGTGTTGTTGGAAAGATTGATGATATGTGTATAAAGTTTGTTGGCAGCACAGAAGCCAGATGGATATGTAGACGAGATGAAGTCGCATCTGCTCAGGTTGTCCAGATATATGCCCGATCCAAGAGTACGCTGTAGTCAGTGGTTGTAAGATGCTATCAGCACATCAGTTTGAGTTGGCAGAATGAAAATCTGGTCACATCATCGTTCTCCTTCCAGTAGACCTAGATGTTCATCTATGCTTGGCCGTCTTTTTGCTCAAGACCATACAGATTCAAAAGTCAAGGTGAAGACAGCTGATAGGCTTGATCTTGTCCTGCCAAGCAGGACAACGCTATCAGCCAGTTTCGGAGGTGAAACATCGAACTTATGCGCATATTGAGCGTGCACTTAGCTTTGAGGGGCATGTAATGTGTCAGGTGAGGGGGATTGGATTGGTCTATATACCTCCGCAGTGGAGTACAAGAAAGGAAAGTCAATTTGGGTGGAGAGAGAAAAACGGCCAACCTTGAGTGCTGTCTCGAATTGTGACAACCTTCTTTCCCGCCGTGAAACCATGATCCATCCAACGCCTTGATAACGTGCAGAGAAAACCGAGCAAAGCGTGTAGCAGAAGCAGCCTCCTCTTTTTTGTCTTCTCTTTTCTTCAGTGTGAACATCCTTTCTTTTTCACTCTCCTTGGGGACCTTCCATCCAAATTATTATTTGTCGTCGTAACCATCATGAAAGCACAATCGTGTGCAGGTATATGAAAAAGAAAGATGAACTCGACACGACGAGAGCGTGGAGTAGGGGTGATAAAAAAACAGAAATGTCGAAATGGTGTAAGTCGATGATGCAAGAAGCAGCTCACTACTTGAGCTCGGGGAAGAATTTGGCATAAGGATTCTCGTTGACCTTGGTAGTGCTGTTGATGTTGTCCGGGGTGAACAACGATTGCTCTTCGAATTGAGCGCCGAGACCATAATCGTTGTTGGTGGGGAACAGAGTGTCGTTGTTGTTGTAGTCGGAGGGCAAGTATTGGGACATGTCGAAGTCGTCGTCGCCCATGTTCGTGTCCATCTGACCATCACCACCGAAGCCTTGGTTTGTCAAAGGCTGAGGGGCAGTGAGAACGGGATCAAAACCATTGAGCAGGAACTGAGGTGGGGAGAATAACAGACTCTGGTCACTGATGTAGTTGCTTGGACCTGCCTGGAAGCCCTGCTCCATCTTGAAGCCGTTGTTGGTGACGAACTGTGGGCTGTCCTCGGGTGTAGAAGGATCGAATGCATCATCGAAAGATGTCTCACCTTGAAGCAGCGCCGAGTTGGGTGCAGTGTTGACAGCCGATGAGTCGTGCGACAGACGACGGTCATCGACAAGGGACGGTGTGTATATCAAAGGGTTGTTGACGCTTGGGGTAAAAGCACCAGCCCAATCAAAGTTGAAGTGATCAACAAACTCTGGTTGGAAGTCCAAGGGCAGGTTGAACTCGGGACTGTCGAAGGGAGTCATGATACCTTGGCCCATCGAGGGCACCGAGAGCTCTTGAGGAGAAGTCAAGTTACCCGACAGGTTTCTCACTGGAGGGTATTGCTCTGTTCGCATGTATGGAGTGGTAGATGTGGACGCAGAGACCGACGAGATCGATGGAGTGGATGAACCCGCAGCGACACCCCCAATCAGCTTGATGGGTTGCTGCATAGGCTCCTTTTGATCAGGCTTCATCTTGGACTTGCCGTTCTTGACAATTGTCTTTGAACGGATGTACACCCAGCCGTGTGCTTTCTCCATGTGAGACTTGCAGTTGCTCAGGCGTTTCGACTGGTAAGGACAGTTGTTCACGGTTGACCAGTAGCAGGCATACATGATGGGAGATTCGGCATGCTTGTCGTTGACGTGGCGTTCACACTCTTTCTCGGTGGGCCAGCCGTCCTCGTGATACTTGCAGTCAGTGTGAGGACACTTCCAGGGACGTTCGTGACTCTTCATATGCTTTGTGCGGTCGCAGGGACGGCGGAAGATTTTGTCGCAGCCGTCAAAGCCACAGTCGTAGGTTCTGATAGGCTCGCCCTTTCTGCGACGTGCCATGGACCTCTCCACGTCATCATTAGAAGAGTCCACCATCACGGGACGCTTCGATGAAGACATGGAGTGGTCTGCACGAGTGGAAAGGACGGAACCATCAAGGAGGGAGATGTCCTGGCCATCTTTGTGGCGGACGAGTTGGAGAGGCGTGTTGTGAGTCACATCAGAATCGGCATCGGCACAACCTCCCCGCAGATGCAGGCGTTCGTGACTGAGTCATCTGTTAGCTTTGAAGTCTAAATTTGGGATTTCGCGTAAACTTACGGAGTGACATCCATCTTGTCGAGTTCTTCTCCGCGCTCTTTCTTTGCACGAGTTGATGCCACGATCTGAGCGTATCTGCGAATCTGACCGACCAGGTCGATAAAGTAGTTGTTGGTGTAGGGACGATCTGATGGTGAGCAGTGGTCCGACTCGTGGACGATGTCGACAGTAGCGTGAAGACAGTCGATGTAGGTTTCGCAAAAGTTGAGATAAGAAGAAGGAGTACGAGAGTAATCCTGAGAAATAGCACGAAAATAAGCAACCGAGCGGGCAGAAAGGCTGCAGCGAATACTTACAGGAGCCAAGAAAACCAACGTCTTCTCGAGGTCGCGAAGGGTGGTGATTTGGCGCGAGGCGATGCGTCGAGGAACACCTCTGACAAGAGGGTGGAAGTCCTTGAGAGCTGCTTCTCGAAGGATAGGCTTGACGATCAAGTTGTGGATTTGCTCGCATGCGAACTCGCTGAGGTGTTCGTCGGCGTAAGAGATGGAGGTTGAAGAAGGAGATTTCTTGAATACGGAGCCTGACAATAAACAATAATTAGCGCTGCCTAAACGACCGACAATAGGATGCGAGTGAGCGGTACCTTTGGTCGAAGCCTTGGTCTTCTTGGTGTCGAATTCGTCGGAATCGGCAATGCTAGAACCCAGACCACTGTCATAAGCATTGTTGGGACTATCACGACGTTCTTCGGGGATGCCTTCCAGACTGGAGTTGTCGAGAACACAACGAGGGTGGGGCAAGGCTTCAGGCTCGGAAAGAAGCTTTCCAAGAGCAGCAGCAGAGTTGTTGTCGGCGATGACTTGATCGACTTTGGCAAGGAGGTCTGCAGCTCTTCTCTCGCCAGCACCGATGAGCAAATCTTCAAGAGCTTTGGGACTGGTAACGGAGCGAGTCGTCATGGACCGGGCGACGGCGTCGAGTGGGTTGAAGAGTTCTGACTTGTTGGAGGATGCAGAGTGGAAGGTGGTTCCTTTCTGGATGGACAGGCCAGCAAAGGAGTCGATCAGGGCAGCAGTGGTTGAGGGACTACCCTGACGACGGCGGGGATGAGACGAGGTTTTGGATGGCATGTTGGAAGGATGCTACCGGTACAGGTAGGTGGTCTGCGAGGGTGCGTTGGTCGAACCAAACAGGTCCGGGACGGTGTTGATTGGTCGCAAGACACGGCCAGTGCGGGTGAGTCAGGTCCGAACAGCAGCGACGGCGTTGAGTGGTCAATCCAGGTTGGGCGCAGATCAGAAACGGACAGCAGTGCGTCTTGTGGTGTGGGTAGCAGGAGCTTGACCGGTGATGGCAGCGGTGTCGAGATGCGGCCTAGTCGGCGACGTCGGAAGGGTCGAGATGCGAGAATGGAGCAAAACAGACGTCGAAAGGTCGAGCGCGGAGAGCGGACAGATGAATAGTTGCGAGGCCAAGCAAGGATTACGATGTTGGAGCGAAGGCCACGTTGACAAGGTCGAGAAAGAGTACCGAAATCAAATCGTTCGTTCGACTCGTCCTGGGTTGCGTCGCAAGTTGGACTTGTTAGGCAGCAGCCATTCGTACTCCGCCTTCCTTCCTCCGATCACGCGCCACACGTGCACACTTTATCAATCTGCTTCCTGCTCGATTGATATAATCGCAGTGATTGCTTCTCCTTTTCACAAGATGTTCAGTCTGCTCAATCCTGATACCAATTACCCAACACCTCACCTTGGGTGTGTGTCCACCTTCATAGTCGAACTCACCAGGGTCCGCGGTCTCTCCAGAACCGTTGGCGCAGAGTCGGATGTCGGCCTGAATCAAACGCCGCCGGGCTGAACCAGCAAAGCTCACATCAGTTCCAGGAAAATGGTCTCTTCCGTGCGAGTCGTTCTGCTTCTGATGCGGGAAGGATCAGTCAGGCATCGAGATTCATGGATCATCATCCGCGGTGCTTCTGGTTCATCCAATGTACCAAATGACTGTCTTCGCCTTGCAGCGGACCTGTTTTGCGACTCGGCAGTGTCAAAGCAGCACTCCCGTGTCTGCCGTGAGCCGTGTTGCTTGACCGGTGATAGGGCTGAGATCACATGATGTCGTGGTCGAGAGGCATAGAATGGTGTAAGGGGTGTGTCTTGCCCGAAGGACGAGTGAAGTTTACTACAAGGTTGTGGCATCACTTGGTGACTCGACGTCTACTCGATATAACACAGGTTTTCTGACTGCTACTTCTTGGCATACAGTATAAAACTCTCTGGGAGCTCTAGTAGGTCGGGGTTTTCTAGCGCAGTGACCTTTCACAATTCGATGCAAAATGCCAAGCAAACCAGACTTCATCCAAGTCTCAAATTTCTCCAACAACAAACTTTTCTCCTTCCACACCATCTCATCAACCACGAAATCAGGACACGATTTCTTCCATCAGAAACTTGCATCTCAGAGGTAAGCATCACCCGTCAACCAGCACATATACCCTTTCCACCTCGAATGATGAAGTATTTTCGGATGTAAAAACATTATTGTCTTGTCCGAGAGCGCAAAACCGTGTGGACATTTTCCGTTGCCTTCCTTCTGACTCTTCCTTCTACCCTTACACCTGCATACCAAGCTGTTTTACGTCTTGATCGGTGCTAACAAGGATATTCAGGCTTTCAACAATCTTCTGTCAAGCGTGGTTTCAGTGTTGGGAGATGGCATATGGTGGATAGAATTACTCGATCATGTAACTTAGCATGGCAATACACTCTCATCATCCGCTCACTTGACATCCCCAATTCATGTGCGTAAAAGTCGTACTGCACTGAATGTCTCCAAAAATGGCGTGAATATCTCAACCAAAGCTGTCCAATCTCCCGGGGAGCAATTTCCCCACGAACAGATCAGCCGAAGGTGGGCTGCTCCTCATCTCCATAAACCGACTTGAAGTCACCGCCCTTCCTCTGTCGCAAAACACACAACATACAAACACAATGGCCGCCCCAAGCAGCAGTATCGGTCGCAAGACGACGTCGAACAAGGATCTGGGCCATGTGCTCATCACTGGAGGATGCGGCGGTCTGGGTACACAGATCATCAACCTCATGCTCGAACGCAAGGCATGCACCAAGCTCTCAGCCATGGACCTGCGACCGGCCGCCGAGCCTATCCAGGGCTGCGAGTACCACTTTGGAGATCTCACAGATGAGGGCGCCATGCGCGAGCTGTTCGTCAAGATCAAGCCCAGCATTGTCATCCACACGGCCAGCCCCAAGTTCAACATGGCCGACGAGATCTTGTACAAGGTCAACGTCGACGGAACAAAGACTCTTCTTCGCGTCGCCTCCGAGACGGGCGTCAAGGCCTTTGTCTACACCAGCAGTGCCAGTGTTATCAGCGACAGCGCGACCGACCTGATCAACGCCGACGAGACCTACCCCCTCGTGACTGGCAAGGAGCAGCCCGACTACTACACCAACACAAAGGTACACATCGAGAGTCTATCTGTACTCGACCAGCACTAACCTTCACTGCAGGCCCTCGCCGAAAAGAGCGTCCTCGAGTACAACCGTCCCGCTTCCAACCCTCGTTTCCTCACCTGCGCTCTCCGTCCCTCTGGCATCTTTGGCGTCGGTGACCAGACTCTTCTTCCCCCCATGCTTGGAGCATACTACAAGGGACAGACCAAGTTCCAGCTCGGCGACAACACCAACCTGTTCGACTTTACCGAGGCCACCAATGTCGCGCATGCCCATCACCTGGCAGCAGCAGCTCTCTTGACGACGTACGAGCGCGAAGAGCAGGGACAGATTTCTCCGTTGAGCCACGAGAAGGTGGATGGCGAGTCCTTCTTCATCACAAACGACTCTCCCATGTACTTCTGGGACTTTACTCGTACTGCATGGAAGGAGTGCGGTGACACGACCACGCCCAGCCAGGTTTGGACGATCCCCAAGGACTTTGGACTGTTCATCGCAACTCTGTTCGAGTACATTTTCTGGATCTTCCAGCTGGGAGTGCCGAACCTGACCAGACAAAAGGTCAAGTACAGCTGCATGACGAGATACTACAGCATTGAGAAGGCCAAGAGAAGATTGGGCTACAGACCTGTCGTGGGCGTTACCGAGGGACTCAAGAGAGGCGTGGCAGACGCTGTACGAAGAGGAGCGATACCCGGCAGCCCCGAAGAGGCGCAACGCCTGAGTGCAGAGTCCAAGAAGGCCCAGTAGAGGGACGTGTAGTAGTGTCGATATAGTCCATCATGTTCAGATATAAAAGCTTTCCCCACAGTACGGAGTGATATCCAAAATGAGGGCTTAATGACCCCGATTAGGAAGGATGTTTTGATTGTTTGCTCAGTAAAAGCCGGTTGCGCGGGCTGCAGCTGTCGCTTCCCCTCGTTGTTTCAACTTTGCGACAAACAGCGGCAGAGCAGTCCTGACTCGCCTACTCGATTGTTCGAGCCTTTCATTTATCAATTGGACCTTGTTTTCTCGTCAGACTCTTCAGCCATCTCCACCACACAGGTCTCTCATAACACATCGCCAACCATGGCTGACACATACCTTTCTTTCCTGCGCTCGCCGTCCGAGTCTGCGCTTGCATCTGATGCCGCTCTTCACTACATCACCACCACTACCTCAATCCACGAGTCCGCCGCCATCATCAAGCATTTCCAAGCACAGGACAAGGTTGTCAAGAAGAAGTCAGAGATCGTGCTGAGCTCGTACGGCAGCTCCGATGGCGCCGTCGTCGAGACCGACACGACCTTCGAGTTCGTCCGCGGAGGCGGTGCTATCCTGCCCCAGATGGACGACAACATGCTGGCCGACTCGGTCGCTTCTCTCCCTGTGGTCGGTACTAACCTTTACACTGGCTGTCCCCCAAGTCTAACTCATGTCAGGTCCACGTCGTCCAATACAACGGCGAGGGCAAGATCAGCCAGATCAGACTCTACTGGGACCAAGCAACCATGCTCAGACAGGTTGACGCTATCGGCAAGAGTGGTCGCAACTGGCCTATCCGCGACGGCACCAACATGGTCAAGACTGTCAAGAACAGCGTCAACCACGCCGGCTCCACCACCGCATCGCTCCCCATGCGCCCTGTCTCGAACGATGTAAGCACATCCACCCAGTCGCAAGCCGGTGGCCGTTCGAACGGCGACTTCCACGCCCGCCTCTTCGCCACTGGCGAAGGTCAAGAACCTCGTGCCCAGGCCAATGTCAACCCTGAATATGCTGTTCGTACATCAGCCAAACCCGCTCCTCGTCAGATGGATGAAATCTTCGCAAACGGTAGCTCTAACGAAGGATACAAGCCCGAAGGAAAGCCCAAGGCCGGTTCCGGCAAGAACTTCCACGACAACCGCCTCTTCGACGAGAACCGCCAGCCCGAACGTCTCCTCTCCCCCGAGAGCAAGAAGACCAACCCCCAGAAGTTTGACCACTTCGAGTTCCCCAACGGCGAGGGTAGTGCCTCCGCTGCCGACATGTACAGACCCATGTCTACCAAGGACTCGAAACACACCAGCAACTGGGACTTCCAAGACTTTACCACTCCCGAGAAGCACAAGCCTAGACCTAACCCCGAGCAGGAGCGCCACATTGGCCCCGGTGTAGATGAGGTATGTCTGCCCCGTTCGCCTTTTGCATCTTCTTCTAACCCAATGCAGGACCAAATCTCCCCCGAGAAGCGCCCCATTGTTCACGCCGCTCGTCCGGATGCCAACGCCCACTTTGAGATCTCAGACGACAGCCCTGCTGGTCCCAAGGCACCCTTCAGCAACCACACCAACGTCGACAAGTCTAGACGCGGCGACGAGTACCAACCTCACTTCAACCTTGGTCAATCAGATGCTCCCAAGAAGATCTACAAGACCGCAGGAAACGGCATGGGCGGTCGTGCTGGTGCTCCTACCTTGTGGGATGAGCCCGAGGCACCGTCCCCTGAGAAGGCCATCTACAAGACTTACGGCAATGGCATGGGTGGACGCAGAGACGGCGGTCTGTCTTGGGACATTGGCGATGAGGGTGACAGCTCCAGACAGCCTGCCATTTACAAGACACGAGGTGATGGCATGGGAGGTCGCCGCGACAAGAACGCCACCACCGAGAACGACACTGTTTCGGGCGCAAAGGGATACGCTTCTTCCGCACGCGCTCAGAACTACCACTCTTCGCAAAGAGATGACGAGTACGAGTTCTAGATGATATGTGATCAAGTTCTGGACCAGGCGTATTGGGCTCACGATTTCGTATGAGCCTCTTAGACTCCAGAAAAGAGGCATGTTTCTGTTTAGAGTAGCACTGAGTTTTGTTTTTTGACCTTTGACACGAACATAATGGATATGATTTGTTTCTTTTTGTCAATTTTTTCGATCCTGCATATTAATGTGAAGAGTGTAGACAGAACTTCACACCGTTCGCAGAGAAAAACCATGGCGAATCTTCCAATCGCAAGAAATCAAGTGAGCTCGAAGACAATCTATCCTGTGAGATGGGTCTCTGCACTGCCTTCGATTCGAACCCTTCAATAGAGATGGAACAACTCTGATGATAATCGGTAGCAGTAAAGATCCGTCCAGGGTCGTACTGCATACCTAGCCGCGGATGTATTCCGCGATCGCATGTTGAATGCGATGGCTACAAAGTGACGCACCTCCCCACGAAACATTGGCAGTCGCGACCGACGCGATTGACAAGGTGGACGAAGCGACTGCCAATTTAAAACACGAAACTCATATTCTGAATATCGGTCAGAACGTAAGACACAATGCCGTACCCGTTCACATTGCCGACGACATCGTCAACACCACTGGATGCTTTCATCAGCAGCCCGAGCCATCCTTCTCTGCCCCTCACAGCGACAACGCAACGATCAATACTCCGTGATGCCCTCAAGAAACATAAACGACTACCGCCCTCACAACAAGCAGCTCACTTGGGACTTGTCCAGGATGCGATCAACGGCTACCTTCCGTATGCGCTAGGCATCGCCTCAGCAACATGCTCAGGCAGGATAGAAGACGAGCTCGTTACGGTCACAAATACGAAGCAATTGCAGACAGAATGGCGTCTTACTCTGTCGGCAACCTTACCAGGTCGGGAACCGCCTCGATCACCATTGACGGGCATGTACAACGACGTCGCATTTGTGCTGCAAACACTAGCATACATCCAAGTTCAACTGGCACGCTCGCAGCTTCAGATTCTCTACTCGTCCAGCATACCTTCACCAGACCGGCGAACCGCAGCAATTGGTTCGGCCATGAAGTATCTCTTGGAAGCAAACTCGATCCACAATTACATCTTGAACCTACACACCCAAGACCCAGCTTCTGCACCTCTGGACACTGTGAACTCGACTCAAGTTGCTCTCGCCGCTCTTGCGCTCGCAGAAGCAACCTTGATCACCGTCTTGAAGGACGACCCCTACACCACTGCCGTCACCCAGGCTAGAAACAAGGACGACAAGGAATGGATGATCTCCGCACCCAGCATCCCAAAAGTCCGCGCTCATCTGTTCGCCCGCCTCTGTCTTTGCGCTTCCGATCACGCTCAACGAGCAGCCGCCTCTCTAGCTCCCGGAATCGGTGCCTTGGACTCATCGCTACTAAACTACGTTGACGATCTCCGTCGCACTTCTCGCGCGAAGGCAGCTAGATTCTTGGCTTGCGATGCCGAAGCGACAGGAAAGACTGGAGAAGCGATTGCATATCTGCGAGGTGCGAGACGGGAATTGGGATTGGCGCCTCTGGAGCAAGATGCCAGTAAACGCAAAGGCTGGAAAGGCATAAAACAGACTTTTGCCGAGAAGCGGGAAGATCGAAAAGTCGAAAAGGGCTCCGAGGATTGGGGTTTGGATGCGGGCAAACTCGAAGAGGCGAGGGTGTTGGAATGGCTAGAGGTGAAATGGGTGAAGCTGAACGATACTGTAAGTTTACTCCCCAGTCTCCCAATCCAGGATCTCCTTTTTCTCAGAGAAATGCTAACACAAGCAAACAACAGATCAACACCCAACTCATCCCTCCGAGCGAGCCACTCATGGCAACCATGCCTTCGGGTCGCGAATACCATACGCCCAAGCCTTTCGCACCGCCTTCTCTTGACGCATCTCTGCTAGCTCGTCTTCGCGCCCCTATCGACCCCCATCAAAATGCTTTCAGGGGCAGCGAAGAGGACAGTGGTGATGAAGCCATGGCTCGGGAACCTGCAATCGTGCCAGGAGCTTTCCCTGGCGCTGCTGCAGGCGCAAGTGGTGGGAATGCTTATTACTAGAATCGACAAAGGATACATCAGCGAGATTTCAAGGCTTACAGACACGAGAAACGCACCTTTTGGCATACAGCATTATTTTCCCTTTTGACACAGAACTAGACTCAATGGTGTAATTGCCGGCAAGAGGTGAAGCCTCTTGACTACGTGTGAGCAGGACTGACAGCAATGAGATGGAATGCGAAAATTCCCTATATAGCATCGTGAGCGCATGTTGAGTTGCAAGGAAATGGAATATGAACAATGAGAAGACGCACCACCGTCTATCGCAACCACTATCCCGTGTGGTCCGGCGAGTTTGAACGAGCCCCCATCTTTCTACACGCTCAAGTCTACTCTTTCTCTCCCCAAGGTACTAAGTATGTCCTATATATTCTTACGCTGGATTGGATCAACCATCACGCTCAAGACGCTAAAAGATACTTTGCTATACTCTGGGAAAGTTCTTGAATACCTACATGTAAATTCCTAGGCAGTGGACTCTGAAGCTCGTGGTTTTCCGGACTTGTGCAGACATGTATGACCTTACTATGATACTGTTTGCTGTTACAATCCTTCTATAGTGTGCGTCGCCGCGGGCACTTTTCTGACATCTTTCCTGTGACTTTCAACACCCTGCAGCTTAGTCCGCCTTGGCTAAGTTTAGCTAGAAGTGGTTTGGATAACTCACGTGAGAGACGACACCCAAGCCTAAAGTGTGCAAGCTCACGCGCATAACTGTAGGAGGATTGTTATTACCCGACGTCGACTTGGAACAACTGGATGCACCTGCGTAAGACATCGAGGTGAACGCACAGCACGGGTAGTGCTGCACGAACACCATGAGTACATACATGCAGGCCAATCAAATCAGGAGGTGTGGTCGTCCCGCCCGCTTGGCACAGATGCACCTCGAGATAAGTCGTGGTCAGAAGGAAACTCAGGTTTCCCACACTCAGTTTACAGTCTGCCCTCATATAAAATCGAGTCCTCTCTGCGTTTATCTCGAGTGTCATCAAACAGTACACTCCATACTTAGCGACCTGCTATACCTTCTCTTCAAGGGCCATCAACATCTGATCAAGGCCTAGCAACCTCATATCATGGATATTCAATTCGATCCCTTCAGCTTCGGTGTTGCAACTTTTGCTCTTGCTGTTGCCGTCATGCAACTTTACTGGAACCGACCTCAGCGGCAGGACATTGTGAGTTAACGATCATGGTCCTGTATCTGTGCTAGTCCTAACCGTCTGTGACAGCCAACAAATGCTCAGGTCTAACGATCATACACTCAACTTATGGTCCACATATTTGCATCTATACAAGCCATAAAAATGCATCGTCGCGGCATCTAATCGATCAAGATGGAACAAGCTCCGATGTGGGAGCGATCGATGTGGGGGAACGGGGTGGATGTTGCATACCTGCGGTACCCGGCAAGCCTGGTTCGAAGAGACGTTGGCAACACACTGTGGTCTTGCATCTCATGCTTTGATTTTCTCTTCTCCTTCCTCTGTTCTTGTCTTTCTTCCTATGTCACAACCTCTACTACAGAGCCTAGCTCAACTATTTCGTTTCGTATCGTATAATGCTCTGCCTGTCTGCATAAAAATTCTACGCAACAAATTTGTTAATGATCTTGCCCTGACAAAGCATTTTGTACGTGAATTTCACATCCCAGCTGGCAGATTTGATCATGTCAAGTTATCAACCACCAATGGCGGCTCATTTCTTGATCGATTGGCTGGTACCTGCAATAACAACCAAGGGAAACGCGCTTGTTGAGTACCTCGGCTCCATGCTTTTCCACGCTGCTCGTGTGCGACTGCTGTCTTTCCACAACGAAGCCTGCCTTGTCGCCCCCACGCACCAATCACCCCCGGACTCCCACTAGAGTGACTGAAGTATCATCCTGGAGCTTGGCACAAACACCATATCCGCGGTCCTCCCACAACTATTCTATCAATATCTCGACTTCTTTCGGCGCAAGAAAGAAATGTTGATAGCGGGCAACCTGGCAACGTCAGATAGCTATCGTGCTCCTCCAGCCTCCGAAGATGGAGTCCTGATGAGATACCAGGGATACACTGGATCTGGACTCGAGACCTGCTGTGCCAATACACCTGCTCGTTTCACCCAGATGTTCATGCACACCAGAACTTAGCGCCACAAGCGGCGATCCTCACAGCCACGCATGTCTGCAACAAGCTTCCTTTGATGGTGGAGCAGTCCTGTATCCGGGATGGCTCACGCACACGGCAGCCATCGAGGCACCACACGGTCGACAGGCTTCCAGCTCACCTGTCGACACATGATAAAAGGCGCAGCGGCAATACATTCTGTCGCGGCTAGTCTTGTTCTTCATCAACCACCCATACGAAGACTGGTCTGGTCTAACAACACACGTTTTCATCTTCTACACAACCTCGCTGGACGAACCTTTCTCCTGAAAGCTATCTCGAGCTTAGATCATTTCCACCAACGATATCTACGAGTCTCTCGATTAACCCACCATGAGCATACAATTCGATCCATTCAGCTTCGGGGTTGCGTCGTTCGCTCTTGCCATCGCCGTCATTCAGCTTTACTGGAACCGACCCCAGCACAGAGCCCAGGTACGCACCGTTCTCTTCTGGCAATGTGTTACATATGGTAATTTGAGATTTAGATGGCCGAGGAGCTATACATGTTCCATGATCGTGCATAATGACATGCACAACAATGTGCAACCAACCGATCCGACACTTGGTTCCTGGAATCAGTTGCAACATCATCGTGCATCTAACCTCGGCACATCACTTTCCAGTTCTCGTTCATCTGTTCCTCTTTTCTGTTATATCTTTCTGGTCGTTTTCACGTTTATCTCGCTGTTTCTCTTTCTGTTGACTTGTAGGCAAATCCAATTGTCGATTCAATGGATTTGTTGTAGAACAAGCATATTTAACCTGCTTTCTCCTGTTGCTCGCCCACACTTTGCGCCACAGCCCACGTGCTTGCTCGGTCAACGGTACCGAGTGCATCGGCATCCAGCATCGATCACTTGACAACACAAAGATCAGTCGAATGCTCATGACAAAGATAAACTCCATAAATACGGCGAAAAGCAAGTCTTTGAGGACAACGAGGGTATAACACAATCCAAACAAGAATCCAACACAACGCTCCCATCCCCTCATGCAAAATCGCTCATTAATTCATACGCGCATAACCACCACAGCACTGAACAGCAAGGTTAGCCGAGCCTTCGAAGAGGCGTAATTAAGCACGTACCGAGCCCCGGATCTTCCCCCAGGTTTCATCTTCGAGCCGCTCCGAGCCTTCTTAAGGCTGAGCTTCAACGTGGTTCTGAACGCTTTTTAGTTTTCTTCTTTCACCAGATCTAAGTAGAAACAATGCTTCTTACCTCCATGAGACGTCGAGGCCACTGTTGGAAAAGCTGGATAGCTGAGATGCCCACAGCAATAATGGCAAAAATGGTCTGAATTGCGCCGAGAACGAGTCCAGGGTCCATGAGTCTAGTATATGTAGTGTGGCTCTTGCGGCTTGCCGGCAGAGGACGATTGGTGTATATCTATGCGCAACAGCTCGCCGTCTATACGACAACGGCCTTGGTGAAATTGATAGAGGAAAGAGAGATCAGATTGGTTTTTTCCTGTAATAATCTGGCGGCCTTCACCTCTTAAATATATTCCTGCCACTGGTAGGCCATGGGCAGTTACAAAATCCGATGTCACCTCAACGACAAGCTGGCCAACAAATAAGGGAGAAGGTTACATATCGTCACTAACTTGAGATGTCAAGGGTCAAAACTTTCTTTCATGCACCTCTCCGACTTCCAATTGGCTCGGTTGAGGTGATCACATTCCCAATTACGGAGTCGGCCCTGGCAATACCTGGCCCACGCCTCGTCAGACACCCTATCGGTTGACATGCACGATTACCAAATTTTTTTGTTCCTGTGGTTTCCTCTAAGTTGCATGCAGGAACCTGGCGGTGAGTTGTCTATTACTCCGCCTACCTGCCCGTATTCGAATGGTTATACCCCTCCGCGAACCATGATATAATGGTACAATCAATCAAATGCGGTTAGGTAAGGTGCGCCACTTTACATTCCCCGTTCGTGGCGTAGATCCCCAACACTTTAGATCTACTTCTTGCTCAGACCCGCGCCGCAAACTGGGAGCCCCGATCCGATGGGCGTGTGAGCAGCTAGCTCAGCCAGCAGGCAAGCCACAAAACGATGGGTGTCATTGGCGTGCGAGCAGCTAGCCCACCCAGCATAGCACGGTAAACAACGCGGGACAAGTCGTCAGAACGTCTCGGACACTGAGATGACCTCCTCAGAACTCGATATCGTGCCCAAAAGCATTGGACGAGCAACAAAAACAGACACTCACGCGAATTGCACCAACCTAATCACCATAACTCTCAGAACAAGATGCAAAAGATCAACCCTCGAAAACTCCATATGATTCATCTCTCTCGAGTATCTCCTTTCGACCTACAAATACAGCAAAGCAAACTCCTCTCCACGAACGAAACCATTCCTTCTTCCATTGTATCAGAAACTCCTTTTTTCCATGCTCGTTCATATTCATCGTTGGAATGCAAGGAAAAGACAAACGCCTGGGAGATGCTTTTCGTCTGTGTATACCCTTCCTGTATCCTCGCTATGCATGTAGCAAACTCCCCTTCTTCTCCGAGTCATGCAAGTGAAATCCATAAAACGCCATTCCCTTTGTAGTGTTCTTGTTCGGTTTGTTTTTTTCGGCCATGAGATGTGTTCTTCGTGTACGTCTGGTCACTGAGGTCTGCAGTCGCCTCTATGGTGATCCAGAAGCTGCTTCGTGAGCGGGTCCTACACATCGTCCTCGAAGTCTGCAGCATCGCTTAGCGACTCATCGGAGGCTATGGCTTCATTGTCTGAATCTACATCGTTCGTTAGCATATACCGTTCTACGATTTTTGGATCAAGGGCCAGCACTTACCATCATCAATCTCGACAATGTGTGAGTTCGAGGGCGCATCCGAGTACGAGTGTTCGTCCTGCCAGTTGCGGATCCTGTTGCGTAACTCTTCATGACTGCGCAGAAGATTATCGACACTGGTGACCTCGTCGAACAGCTCCTGGACAGCGGTATCAAGCGCGGTGGCGGCTTCAGTAGCAGGCGCCTCGCTTTTCAACCATTCTTCCAGCTCTGTTTCGAGTGCTGAAGATATCTGACTCAAGTACGTGCCGCAGTCCTGGTATGCATCGATGGAGTACTCGTATGCGCTAGATGATTGGTTCTTGTAGAGAGGAGGGGCTAGTTCGCCACCGAGGCCGATGAGTAGCTCCTTGATAGCCCATATTCTTCGACTGAGAATCCGAACGTGATGTAGAGCATAGGGCTTGGTAAGCACACTTTGCACCAAGACGCTGTTTCTCAACCGGTTTCTGGCTTCTTTCTCGACATCTTGGTTGTCACATACCAAAAAGAGACGCATTAGAGTGGCCATATGATGCGATATCATCAGCGGATGTTCCGTGTGGACGGTAGACACAATCCACAACAAAGCCAACGCTGCTAGATGGTTGTTTTGCCTAGCCTCGCGGGAAGTGAGAATGGTCTTCATCTCCCGGAAAATGTCTTCTTCAGTAGTCGATTTCATCCTTCGCTCGAGCAAACAGAGAAGAACAGACTCTGATATCAAGTCCCAATTCGTGGTAGATTTCAAGCCGATAATGAGCGCCCGAACCGCGTCGTCGTAGAGCTCGTGAGTGACTCTGTTGGCGTTGGTAAGAAGTACGATAAGGTTGATCGGAGGCCATTCACGCCAGTTGCTATCAAGTCAGTCAGCTATCGAACGTATGCAACACGAAGTTGGTCGGTACTTACACTTTTCTGGAAAACCCATTTCCTTGCATGCAATGCTCTACGATCCAGTTGCTCCCTGTGTCAGAACGTTGAAGAAGGTAGTCGTGCTCTTCACCAGTCAGCAACAGCATCTGCGTGTCTGTCCATCGGCCATGTGAGTTGAGCGCGGTGGGTCCACGGAGGTCGACGAAGTTGTTCAGCAGGCCATATATGCAGTTGGTGATTGAGGAGTAATTCAGCGAGCGAGAATTCTGTGCAACGTATCGCATGATGTCCGGATACTTCTTCTGCAACACTGTGGCTTCTTTCACGAAGAGGACCTCGAAGCACCATCGAAGAACACCCTCTTCAAGCAACACAGACGTTTCCTCAGCACCGAGCTCAGCGACATTACGTACGAGCTCGAAATATTCCCACCAGGCGACAGGCGTCCGCTCGAAAAGAAGAGGGCGAAGATCGAGCATGCCCTGGATGGTAGAAGCCATGACGCTATCCTCATCTTCTATGTCAATATACTTCGGATCGTGCTCACGAAGGTATTTCAGACATGCCAAAATCAGGCGATTGGTAGCGAGGCGTACTGTCCGCTTGGAGTGCAAAACGATGCTTCTGGACTTGTCTTTTTCGCTTCTTCGAGGAATTATAGCTTTCAACATCCATCTCGCAAAGTCCTTGCCGCCGCATGCCACTTTCTGGAGAAGCAGCGAGGTGTAGTCAACTGATTGCGGTGCGAACTCGTTGTCAAAGCTTGCAACGACGCGGGTGTAGTAACGCAGGAGCATGGACATGAGCTTGTACGTAGCCCTGCTGCTCGTGTTGAGGTCAGGCTCCTTGATTGTGCCCAGTTTGCCCGCCAGGCCGCGAACAAACTCCAAATGACTCAAGGAGAAGAGATGGAGATACAACATCTTCTCCTCATTCTCTTTGGCAATCTTCGTTTCTATGTCTTGAGGCAGACTGACTCTGGCTTGTGCTAAATAGGGGACCAGGGATGTGCTTGGAGCAAGACACTTCGCGGACTCTGATATGCTGGAAACGCGCTGATAAAACAACACATATGCATTGTCCGACCGGAGACATGGAGATTGATCTCGTTGGGGAGATGTTGACAGAGTGGGCACGGGTCCGCCGCGAGTTTCATACAGAACTTCCTCGATGCTGGAAAGTCTGACATTCTTGTCCTCGAGTCGGTACCAACGTAGAGGCCCCGCGTCACTACACCCACGTTCGGCAGCGTACGACCAGTAATGGCCAAAGGTCAAGATTCCTTGATGAACGACCACACCCACGAGTTGAAAGACATCTGACTCGCTCGGTCCTTCAACACCTGCAAGGCGATTGAGCTTGTACTTGCTCATGTCGATGCGTTCGGGAAAGTCGAATCGATCATTGACTTTTTGGCCTCCGTCGTATGTTTCATAGCGGAATCGTCTCAAACCCAAGACCAAGTTGTCGGGAATGTGCTCGAAAGCGGTTCTCTGTACAGCATCGACTGACACCCCCTCGCCAGAACCACAAGTAGTGCACTTGAATTTATCACTTCCTTCAAGAGTGGCCCCTTTGGTGTACTCTTCCAGGCTCTCTTCAAGAGATGCCTTGTCCTTGACAACCAGAGACAAGTTGAAGTATTCGTCTGTGCTTTCGGAGATATGCTTGCAACTGCCGATGGTTTGTGACTTGTTGACACCTCGGAAAAATGCTTTCAGAGCATTCTTTGCTTCATCATCAGGCATGCTGTCTTCGAGTTGTCCGATCAAGGTCATGAAGAAGATGTGCGCATCGTCCTGCACCGAACTATCAACATTCAAGGCTTTGACAAGATCATCGGGCTGGTAGAAGATATTGTGGCTGTCTTGCATCGAGGCAAAAGCCAGTTTGAGCTCAACAAGGATGGCTTGCCTCTTTGGGTCGAGCACAGGTGTGTCAAACACGAATGCTCGGAATTGGACATTCATGAAGAGCTGCTGAAGCAAAGAGTTGAAGTAGCAAGTTTGGCCGAGGTTGGCCAAGCCTGCACAGTTGCCCTCTTGTCGGATGAATCCATCAGGGCCAGTAAAATTGATGGTTTGATCACTGGTACAGTAACCAGCGGCAGCTTCGCAGTTCACAATAAGGTCTTCCAATGTTTGGGTGTTGTCACACATCAACCGAAGGAGGTCATATATGCTGTTGCGAGTTTCCAGAAAAATAACAGGCTGCAGAGTCTTGTCGAGCTTGAGGATTGGGAAGAGCAGAGTCTTGAACAACTGTGAAGCAAGATCGCCCAGGTTCAGCGGCTTGTTCTGTGTAACGAGTTTTTTAACACAGCAGTGGAGCAAGGAAACCAAGCCTGACACCTTCTTGTCGGCAAAGCAGTCTCCATAGCGCTCCAGGTGGCTCATCTCGAGTAGAGACTTGGCAAAACCATCGATCAAGGTCCTCAAGAGCACTTCATCGCTGGCCAAGTATTGGTCAGTAGAAAGCGCCTCGATACTGACGAAAAATGCCTTGTCGCATATGAACGGCCGTTCCAGAGCAGCTGGTATGAGATGATCCAGCGAGAGCTTGGAAAAGAATGCCTTCACTTCAAGAGAAGCTCTATCATCCTGAATGGCGTTGACGATGGCTCTTGGGATGGTAGCTCGGAGATGATCGTTTCCCGTAAGAAGAAGTCCCAGATGAATTGGTATGGTGGCATCCGCAGCAATGAAAGCGGAACACACAGAACGGCTCAAAAGGACGCTTTCCAACAAGCATTGATACAGTGCTCGTATCGCGAAATGCTCAACACTGTCACGATCGACCGATGCAGTCTTTTGCAAAAATTGTCCGATGTAACAAAGGACTTGACGGGTGAATTTGGTAGCATCTTCGAAGTACTTCCCAGTCACGTCGTTGATGGGTCGCTCTCTGAGCAATTCAAGCAAGGTTTCTGCTGTCCGCCAGATATCTGTAATCTCTCGCAGGGTATCGGTACGGTACAGCAATTCTACCAGCAGATGAACTCCACGGAGCAAGAACTTTTCATCGGCGACACCGAGAGCAACTTGCTCCTTGAGCTGGACAGAAAGGACCTCGATCGAAGCTCGCAACCGCAAAGATGATCCTGTGGGGAATACCTGTTCGAAAGGTGTTTCGGGAGAGGCAATCATAGCTCTGATGGGACCAGGGAACTTGAGTCTCTCAAGAACTTGCAACACAAAGTGTGCCTTCCTGTTCGATTCGTGAATGATGCCGTACAAGACGTCCAGATGAGATACAATCTCTCCCTCGACGATGGATCTTTCTGCGCTCTTGTCGGCCTCTTCTTGGATGCTTTCAAATGTGTTGCGCTTCTGTACGATGAGGACATTGCCCTCACGGAGGCCAAGCCGTGTGATGGGCTGCTCTGGCTCCTCGTCGAAGTTGATCTTTTGTCCGGCAGAGAGAACAGTGTAACTCACAAACCCAGTTTCTGAGGCGATAGCAGCGTCCAGCTCTGAGCGGCTCGCTGATTTGTTGATTGTGACCATTCTGCTTTGTGGCTGTGCATTGCCTTTGTGGACGCGGATAGGGATCTGGATACTGTCTTGAGGAGGTTCGAGCTCTGTCCGTTGAACTTGATCAGACACTGACTTCTTTGATTGCTCAAGGGTTGCATGAAAGTGGGTTGACTCGACCAGAATGTGTAACAATATCTCTGAGGCCCTGGTCGCGGGAACTCCTTGCTGAGAAATCTGTGCAACAAGCTGTCTGATTACCGAGATCTGGTGGGTTACAGCCAAGTCAGGATGTTTGATGGCCTTGTCTTTGAAGAGGCTTTCCATGAGAAGCATTATGAACCCCTTGGCAAGCTCTTCTGATGGTACTGCAAGCGCGAATCGGATCAGCTCTTCACCAAGTGGCAAGAGTACAGTCTCATCGGGTTCCTGGCGTGCGTGTTGAAACTTGAAGAAGTTGACAGTTTCGACAGTCGCAAATTCAGGCGAGATCTGCGGAAGGTATTGATTGATGAACCGACGATGTAAACCTTCGAGCCCGAGCTGACTGGCCTGGAACAACTGGTTGAAAAAAGTCCATCCCGCGTTCCGTACTTGCGGTGTTGCAGCATTCTCACCCAAGACATGCTGCCAGAGTGCCTTCTCCGAATGCGCTGTAATGTGTCCTGGGGATGAGATTGAAAGAACTTGGGTCATGAGATCTAAACGGCACCACAATGCGTGGAAAACAAACTGTTCAGCATCAGTCTCTACCCTTCTAAGAGACTGGAGCAGCTCGTCGACGCATCTGAAGAACGGCACTCGTCCATAAATTCCACGTGGCTGGACAGAGAAGTTCTTCTGCCTAAGGATACACGCCAGTGCCTGCACATAGCCAGTGGCATTGTTCGACAGCGATGCAATAGGAGCAGCGCAAAGCTTGATAAGGCCTATGGTTTCCTGAGGGTTGCGTGGGGAAGGAATCTGCAGAAGCAGGGTTGCAAAGCTACCCAATAGTCCGTTTTGCTTAGCAGGTGGAATATCCGAACCTTCAATCTTGCTCAACAAGCGGATGCAGGTGTAAATCGACTCGTATTCACCATCAGTCGAGGTTTTCAAGAACTCTGTCATGAAATTACGGAAGAGTTGTTCAGCGTCTTTGGTGAATTGCGAGAGCGGGAGGACTCGGAATTTGTTGCAGAAATATCCCTTGGCGAAAGAAGACATGTATGTTGGGAGAATCTTGAGCACTTCCATGGCGCTTTGTGCATCATCCGGCTGTTGAGAGTTGAAGGATACATTCCAGATCATATCGGCATCGCGTTTGGTAAGAGTGTTTGTGATGGCCATAAACGCAAGAATGGCAGCAGTCCTGCCAATCAGCGTAGCATGCGATTGCGGTCCCAAGAGATAGCCCATGATGTTTCTTGCTAGAAGGAACTTGGTCGTGTAATCTTCCATCAGCTGGTGGTAGCCTGCTTCGAACTTTTGCTTGTTCAAATGAATGTCCCAGGCTATGCTTCCCATCTGGTCTGCAGCACGATTACGCAAGTCCACACTGCTGCTGCGAATGAGGGCGTCGTAAAACTTCAAAGAGCATGCGCGGAGGGCTACCTCCAGGACGTCCTCTCTCAGCAAAGAGGCGTCGATGCGGTCGTCGATCTCGGGATGGTCTGAAGCAGAGGTGGTACTGTCATCTGGCGGGGCAAGGAATTCTGCTCGTGTGATTCGGTATTTCACAACATCTTCCATGGTCATATTGTACACAGTGTCCGCAGAAATGTTCTTTGTGAGATACAAAGCACGCAGCGTTTCCACCAGGAACACGTTGAAGTGCTCAATGACGCGTTGCGAGCTCTCATCAAGATGTTGCTTAGGTAGAGTATGGATTATCATGGCATAAACAAGCTCGAATAGCTTGGTCAACTTTCCGAAGTAAGGCGTAAGCCAGCCGCCAGTGTTGTCGGGATACACGCACAAGACTTTGAGACAGAGATCCACGTAAGGGAAGGCTGTGGCGAAAGGCGAGTTGATGTTGTTCGATCTTGAGGCGATGTGTTCGATGAGTGTGATGATGGCATCCATAGCATGTTCCTGGAAACACTGAACGGACTCTTTCATCAAAGACCTGACGTTGAAGTGATAGGTCGCTGACATCTGTTCCAGGAATTCCTTCGGGCGGACGGCCATGTTCATAAAAGTATCCGCCCAAAAAGGGAACTGCAGGGAGTGCTTGGGCGAATTAGTCGAGGTAGGGGAGCTTGTCGAATCCCTGCGAGCTTCGCGCTGCTTCAAAATTGTTACATTGGTGTGCAAAAGTCTCTCGCCCAGTTTCAGCAGAGTCTCGAGAATGCTAGAGAAGAAGGTGTATGCCATGCTCGAGACAAGCGCTTCATCACGGTTAAGGGAGCTGGGATGGGTCAGATAAATCAAGAGTAGAGGAAGAAGATTGGCACTTACCAGCGTCCGATCAGTCCACGAAAGCAGGCCACAATTTGGTTCCAGAAGTCCGCGTTATCTGAGTACACATCGAATATCGCGGACGACGCTGTATCATGTTTCAGCGCAGCTTCGAAGTCGTCGTTGGTTTCGCGCAAATGACCATCGAGCCAAGTGACGAAGCTGGCGATGTCCGACAGTGTAGGAGCTTTGTAAAATATCAGCATGGATCAGAGAGCTTAGTGGTCAAGCGGGCATACCAAGCTTCCTGTGACAATGCTCTGCGAACTTTGCGGCAGCGCTCTCGGGAGTATCTTGAGTTCCCAGGAACGGGAAGCTGCTGAGATACACATCGGCAGTCGTCTCGTCGCCAGTCATGATGATGGAGATTTCTGATGGATCAGTTGACTGTTCTTGAGGGACTTCGAGGACAGTAGGACTTTCGGTGGCCGATGTGTCCTGGTTGTCAGAGAGGTGAGAAGAATGTCCGTTGGTGTGAGGTGGAGAGTCGGGCTCGTCGCTCAAACGAGGTCGCTTGCGTGAGTGAGAAGAGTCTGCATCGGCGACGTGATCTCTGCCGGGAAGTGATGAAGGTGAAAACCTCTGGCCGGTAGAATTCGCCGGCGAGGTAGATGAGGAGTCCATAATCCCCGAGTTATGAATGTTGACCACGCGGCGTCATGAGCCAGAGCTATAAAACTGTTTCGATTGCTGGGTGGCTGCGAGACGAGCAAAGCCGCTTGAATGCAGCTTTGTGGTTGTGGGTGTTCACTTTGACGTGGGGGCTGTGATACACTGGCGGAAGACGGCTCCAAAACAGCAAACGCCAGAATACAGTCTGCAAAGACGCGTGGAAATAAGCTCACCGTGCCTCAAATAGTCGGTGGAGGGGTCTCGCAAGTAGGTAGCAGTTGAGTGCACTTGTCAGACAGTCTTTCTGCGACGACCAAGACAGATATATCTGGCTGTGTCCTTGGTTTTGGAATCAACCTCAGTCTGCACTTGTTCAGCAGACGCGACTTTCACAAAGTGGAAGTCGCAAAGCTCGCATATTACCTCATTTGCCCGCAAAATGGCAGGTATAGACGAAGCTCGGACTCCATCGGCTATTCTTGCTGCCTTGGAAGAAAGTCGCTTGCTCGTCCAAACATCCAACGCGTCCATCATCTTCATCCATCCAAAAATATTTCGCAACATGGCCAGCACCAAGGGCAAATCGGGAAGACCTGTAATCAAGGCCGATACGTCTTTCAAGAGTCCATCAATGTTCGCAATCCTTTGTTCATCAAGTACATGACAAGCAGGCTGATGCACAACAGACCAGAGCTGAGCAAAGACAAGAATGAAATCATCCTCGGCCTCTTGAGCAAGTAAGACATGCAGAAGGCTTCATCTTGAGTTCGGTTTTGCTCATATCGGTTAGCCTGCTGGAACCGATTGGAAGACATCGAGCTGCGCATACTGTCAAATCCTCGGGTAAGAAATCGAAGAAGCGCAAGAGAACGTCCGAGCAGAATGCAAGCCCGGCTGTTGCATCGAAACCAGCGGAACCAGAGATCCTGAAACACCTGACTGTTGGTTTGAATACGACAAGCCGCCATCTGGAAACCGAGGCTGCTTTGTCAAAACCTGGAGTATTGCCAACCGCGGACAAGGAGATCAGAGCAGCAGAGCCAACAACCAGAAAGCGTCTCGCTGTTGTGTTTCTTCCAAAGCCAAAGGACAATTTGGTGTACGCCCACCTGCCTTTGTTGTGCTATACATCCTCGGCAACTCAGAAGGACAAGACACACAATACTCGTCTCGTTCTCCTGGATCCTTCGTGTGAACGTACCATCGCTGCAGCAATGGGTCTTCCTCGAGCTGGTGTGATTGGAGTGTTTGACAACGCGCCAGGTGCCGCATCTCTCCTGGAATATGTGAGAGACAATGTGGATCCTGTCGAAGTTCCTTGGCTGGAGAAAGCGCTTTCTGGTCAGTGGATGGGTATGAACGTCGAAACACATGTACCTGGTCAAGTTTGAGGATCTGCCATGTACCTGATCAAGTTTGAGGATCTGCCATGTACCTGGTCAAGTTTGAGGATCTGCCATGTACCCGGGCTCGAACTGATGATGACAACCCAGTACAGTTGTGATCGAGATTGAGACATTGATACACTGCATCGTCAAGAAAGACCAGAGTACACGCACCGTCGGGATGTCCAGATTGCTCAAAGATCTCACCTGCCATGCATCGACCGCGCCGGGTCAATGAACGCAGAGTAGGCTCTATGCGCGAGAGAAAGGCCCTTCGCATCCTACTGATGGTCTCATTGACGCACGACAGCGTGTTCTTCTGAGAGTAGCTGTCTCTCAGAGGTTGTATGCTGTGGAAAAGGTAGACAAAGGGGAAAGGTTTTGGTCGAATCAAAAAGATGCCAGGTTTTCGTCTTACCCCGGTTCCTTGGACACCATCACGAATGAATTTCAGTAGCCTCTACCGACGACACGAAGGCGCCATGCGGTCCTAGCTTCTCGCAACCCAACCCCTTTCACTGCGCACATCGCTTTGTCTTACAGCATCTCCAACATACAACAGCCAACTTCACCATGGCAGCACCTCTCCAAGTCGACCTGAGTCGCTATCCTAGCGACGGAAGCGTCATGAACTGGCCTTCGGGCACCCGCTACAGTCTGGCCACCGAGGCAGACGAAGATCGCTTCTTGCGCAGCCTGAGTGCTGCCGCAAATCGCACCCGGCCTGGTGATTACAGTCAACCTTCTTCATAGCCATGGCTACAGTATCGGCCTTAGCTTACATGTCATACAGGACTACGCCCTATCGAGTTCACGCACCTTCCTCGCGGTTACCGCGTGGTCATAAAAACACGCCTGGACACGAGCACCAGGGGTAGAGACTTTCTCCTCTTCGGCCATCCTAATGGCAGCTTCCCCTCCGCTCCTAAGGCCCTCGTTCACTTGAGGTCTCTGGCAATGCGCAGCGTGGCCACTTGCACTTGCGTTAAGTGCACTGTCCGCGCCCCAGCTGTAGACAGACCGCCATTCTGGCAGTTGAGAGTCTAGAGAAGGTATGTTACTGGTGTGTGTTTAATTATAAACTATAGCGATTAACCACGTATGTCAGCAACCCCCAACTACGTCGACAAGGCTATAGTCAGGGAGAAGGGTGATCTCTTTAGCTTGTACCATACATCAAACGCTACAACTATCTTCTTTACACCTCTATTGAATATGCTAGGCAGCACGTGACTATAAACCATGCCTGCTCCGTGATGTCTATGATACCATGAATGTTAGAGATATATATGTACCGCAAAATGATGTATTTCCTTACAGAAGTATCACACAAATCCAACTATAAAAATGCACAATAGTCTCGAGAAATGGAGTAGCGTCCACAGAGAGGCATTATTTGGGCAGCTCTCCATGGACACAGATGCAGATCCAGACAAGATTGTGTATTTTTATGATCCATGACATTGTTATCTGTTGATGTAGGAGATGATGTCGAACCTCGATCCACAATCTTACTCCCATACCGACTCATAGCGACGATTCAAGTTGTAAAATACACGATGTTCAAAGGATTAAAGATGTTTCCAGGGGAGTCATCTAGGCAAGGGGTCTTCACTGGATGTCGCTCTGGTTCAGTAGGGATTGTGTATTTTTATAGTTGCAGAACAGGAAGCAGTTCAGCGCTGGGAGAAGCGAGAGTCGAAGTGTGGGGAAACGGGACGAGCTTTGACCAATGGCGGGACTCTCGAAGCGGGCCTCATGCGACAGTCGACTGGACAAGTGGTGCAACATCACAATTTCTTGACGATACACTACAACAATGGCAGCGACACTAGCCTCGCTGCTGGGCCAAGCGTCCATCACCGACCACGATCAAGTGCTCAGCGCCTGCGAAACCACCCTCTCCAGATCGAAGAACGACCTCCAAGCCCTGCAGGTCAAGGTTGTCGCACTACTCAACTTGGACCGCTTTCAAGATGCCATTGCGACAGTCGAGGCTGGTGGAGAGGACATCAAGCAGAGAGCGCGGTTGGAGTATGCCTATGCGCTGTACAAGAATGGGCAACCCGCAAAGGCTGCAGAGGTCGCCAGACAAGACGGCAGCGAGTCGGACAGAGGATTGAGACACGTTGAAGCGCAGGCTGTACGTTTCCTGGACAAGAGATGCTGCAAGAACAAGGCGTAGCTAACACGAAGGCAGAGCTACAGACACCAGGACTTTGAGCGGGCAGCCGAGCTATACCGCAAGCTTTCGAACCAAAGAGGAGCAGTCGACAACGAAGACATGGATCTACGCATCAACACGGGCGCCACATATGCACAACTCGAATGGGCGGGCCGCGCATCGGCAGACGCGCCGCAGAAGCCTGCGAGAGAAGACATGGAGGCCTTTGAGACTGCCTACAATGCCGCTTGCCAGAGCATTGCGCGTGACGAGCTGGGACAGGCAGAGGTTCTGCTGAGAAGAGCAAAGGAGTTGTGCGAGGCGTCCGAGATGGACCAGGAAGAGAAGGAGACCGAGATTGTGCCCATTTCGATCCAGCAGCTCTACGTCTTGATCCGTCAGGGCAGGATGAACGATGCTCAGGCTCTTGCTGCAACCATCGACTCCAAAGAGTGCGTACTCTCTGCTTCACAGGGCGGCATTACCAAGCGACTAACTTCCTCTCCAGCGTTCACGCCTTCCACGACTCGTCGACTCGGTTCGTCGCTCAGACAAACACAGCTGCCACTTCGACAGAAAGCACCAACCCTTACCTCACCCACCGCTCCCTCTACAAGATCCCCTCGACCATCCTCCCTGATAAGCCTTTCACCTACCAAACCGCCGCCATCCAGCGAAACAACTACACCCTCGACCTGCTCGCCCACAAATACGACGGCATCATCAGATCGACTGCACACCTTGCCCAGACACCCACCCTCGACTCTGCCACCATCTCTCTATCCGCCTTTGCTGCCGCTGCCCACGCCCGTAACCAAGCTGGAAAGGAGGCCCTGAAGTCTGTCTTGCCCGTCCTGGAACGCAGACCCAACGACATTGGTCTGCTTCTCGTGTGCATGCAGCTCTACATCCACTCCTCCAACCCTGCCGCCGCAATCTCTTTGCTCGAGAACTTCTTCGCTCGCTTGGCTTCCTCCTCAGACGCTTCGGCCCAAGATGTACGTTACGCGCCTGGTTTGATCGGTGTTTTGGTATCGCTGTACACGTCGCGCGGTCAGCACAGTCATGCCCGCTCCGAGCTTGCAAAAGCAGCAAGATACTGGCGTCAACGTTCCAACCCTCCCATCTCGTCACGAGCACTAGGCCACTTGTACAAATCCGCGGGTGCTGCATTGCTCGAGAGCTCCGTATCTGCTGACCAGCAACTCGCCGCCGAACTGTTTACCTTGTTGCACGAAAAGGACAACTCAGATCGCTATGCATCCGCCGGTCTCGTAGCTGCCCTCGCCCGCGCAAACCCTTCAGCAATCGACGAGGAAAAGCTATCTGCCTTGACACCGCTGAATCGCCTCGTCTCCTCCGTCGACGTCTCCGCCCTCGAAAACGCTGGCGTGGCAAAAAGCACCCCTACCATTGCTTCCACATCGACAAAGCGCTCTGCCCCTGACCCAGCACCCGCCACAAAACCCAAGCCCAAGAAACTCAAGAAATCAAAGACACCGAAGGACTTTGACCCGGCCAAGAAGATGGATCCCGAGAGATGGCTGCCCATCAAGGATCGCTCGTCGTACAGACCCAAGGGCAAAAAGGCAAAGGCCAGACAGGCAATGTTTATGCAGGGAGGTGCTGTGGCCGAGGACTCGGGGGCTGGCTCGGGGGCTTCCACGCCTGCTGCTCAAGTCGTCGAAGCCAAGAGTGCGAATAAGAAGGGTAAGAAGAAGGGCAAGGGTGCGAAGTGGTAGGATCTCATGAGTAGCGAGTTGATGACGATAGAAAAAGGCAGAAGAAGCGTGGTGGAGAACGCCTTTGTGTATAGAGCAAAAGTCACAAATTATTGTCTGTCGATATCTGTACAGTAGCTCCCTCTGCCTGTTCTCGCTGTTTCCTCATTGCTATGTTGGTCTCCTGCTATTTTTGCCATGTCTTTTGCAATTCAACCACCATACTGAACTTGATGATGTGGTCGAGCAAAGGAAAGAGTCGTTTCCAAATCTCCTGATACGAGATCACCAGCTTCTCTGACACAAACACTACATCAGAGCCGTGATGTATATCACTCCTTTATAATCATGGTTTACAATAAAAGAGTTCGATTAACTAAACGATATAAACGATGGATGGAAGTTGATAAAAGCAGGGTCACCCTGCGTGTCCAGAATTTGTGGAACACCTCGGCACATGTCGATCTACATGACCAAGCAATACCCAGATCGACGAACTCGAATTATTTCCTTCCACCTCTACACCCCTATACCGAGAGCCCGCATCCTCGCCATCAAGATGAATCTACTGGACCTCCCACGAGAAATACGCGACAACATCTACACGCACCTATTCTCCCTCTCCACCAACCGACACACCACCGACGACCAACACACACCACACAGCTACAACCACACCCACCTGCTCCTCAGCAACCGCCAAATCTACCATGAAGCCCGCCGCATCTTCCTCGAACAAAACACGTTTGTGAAAATCACTACGCCGTTCCCGGAATCCAAGCACCAGGTTGCTGAAGATGGCGTCTCCATTGTTGCTAGCGAGGAACGTGCAAGGGCATTTACACAACATAGCCTGCACGTGTTGATTGCATTTCCTTTGGCATCGATGAGGAGGAGAGAAGATACGTTTGTCGTGCATGTAAACGACTTGCCAAAGTTCTGCGACAGTTGGTTTTACTCGGCCGCCGACTATCCAGATCTGAATCCAAATCTGAGATTGGAGCTTACGCTACGGGACCCCTTGGCTGTGGATGCTTTGGAAAGCAGTACGACTATGGACAAAATACTAAAAAAGACATTGCAAGAGAGATTGCTGTTGCCTTTTGGGAGGATCAAGAACTTGATGAGGGTGCATGTCATGGGGCCACCCGATCCCGACGATGGTGTTGTGGCAGAGATGAAGAGGGTCATGGCTATACCATTGGGCTCGCCATACCAACGCCTCATGCAAGCCACCGAACACAAGGACGCGGGAAATGCAGCACTGATGGCAAATCAGCCGCTCGAAGCACTGGAACACTATCGCAAAGCCTGGGAAGCAATGTTCGTCGTGGTCAAAGGACGGAGCCGCCGCCTCTACGGAGACAGATACTTTGAGACGATTCTCACGCAGGCGCCGTGGGAGGGACAGCATGGGAGTATGGTGCGTACGGTGTTGCGGGTGCGGCTTGTGGCCAACACACTGCTTGCGTACCTCAAGCTGCAGGATTGGGATACGGTGGTGCATATTGGTATGAGGACGATCAATATCTTGAGGGGAGGTCTGGAGGGTTTGGAGCCAGAGGAAGAGGCGGCTAATGGGTGGATTGCGGGATCTGAGATGGGGAAGATTTACTACAGGACTGCGGTGGCGTACAAGGAGATGGATGACAAGTACGAGGCGAGGAGGTTGTTAAAGGTTGCGGTTCTGTATCTGCCTACGGATCCGAGGGTTCGTGAGATGATACGCGAGTGTGCGTTGAGGCTTGGATGAGGAAGCAGCGGAGGAGCATACCACGAAGGATGCAGAAGGTGCCAAAACACGTCCGGAAACAGGAAAAGAGATGGTCACGGTCACTATAGACAGATCCAAGGCGGGATAAATCACTAGAATTGTAATGATACTTTGAATGCACAGAACAATAGTCTGACAGAGGTTGAAGATGCTTGAACTAAAGTTGAATGGTATGGGAAAGGGTGAGCATATCGGGATTGAAGCTTGGCTTCAGGGTACGGGCCGAGTAGGAGTGTTTGTTAGCAAACGTCCCGGGTATCTTATACAGCGCTGTCATATCTCCGAGATGGAGCACGCCGGATCATGACTAGACAAGATGAGATAGCTACAAGAAAGCGAACAGAAGCCGGTGGAAGAGCAAGTAGATATATGTACTCGTACAGATGCTGCAAGTCCCGAGACTGATCGAATGTCATAAGTCGACAGAGAACGGCAAAAAGTAAGTGCTTGGCAGACGGCGGATAAGGGAGATATTCCCTGTTCTGTAACAAGTCTCGGCGGCAAGAAATCGGAGTCCGTAGAAACTTCGTGGATTGTTGCAGCTCCCCCAAGTCCCAACAGACGACTTGACCAGAAGTTGTCCGCTCACTCCCTCCCTCGACCCTCTTCTCCTCACAACCCTCCAGCCATGCTGTCCAGATTCGCGCCGAGGTCCTTCACCTCGTCGGTCAGACGTGCCGCCTTCCAGCCCACCCGTGTCGCTCCTCAAGTGCTGAGAACCGTCACCACCGACGCCGCCAGCGCCCATGCCGAGAAGGCCGATGTCCCCAGCGTATGCAGTGTCCTCCTGTCAATCGGCCACACGACTAATCCAAGACGCAGGAGGATGACAAGGCCTTCGAGGTCAAGCTGTCCGACGAGAGCTTCGAGACGTACGAGCTCGACCCTCCCTCATTCACCCTCAAGACGACCAAGAAGGAGCTGAAGCAAATGTACTACGACATGGTCGCCATGCGCCGCATGGAGATGGCCGCCGACAGACTGTACAAGGAGAAGAAGATTCGCGGTTTCTGCCACTTGTCGACCGGTCAGGAGGCCGTCGCCGTCGGCATCGAGCACGGCATCACCAAGGAGGACTCTGTCATCACCGCCTACCGCTGCCACGGTTTCGCCATGATGCGCGGCGCCTCGGTCAAGTCCATCATCGGCGAGCTGCTCGGCAGAAGAGAGGGTATCGCCTACGGAAAGGGTGGTTCCATGCACATGTTCACCAAGGGCTTCTACGGCGGCAACGGTATCGTCGGTGCTCAGGTCCCCGTCGGTGCCGGTCTCGCCTTTGCCGACCAGTACCAGGGCAAGAAGAACGTTTCCATCTCCCTCTACGGTGACGGTGCTTCCAACCAGGGTCAGGTCTTTGAGGCCTACAACATGGCCAAGCTGTGGAACCTCCCCGTCATCTTTGCTTGCGAGAGTGAGTCCCGTTCACCCCTGGCTTCCAATTCTCAAGTTACTGACTCAATCTTCCAGACAACAAGTACGGTATGGGTACTGCCGCCAACCGCTCGTCTGCCATCACCGAGTACTACAAGCGTGGCCAGTACATTCCCGGTCTCAAGATCAACGGCATGGACGTGCTCGCCTGCAAGCAGGCCGTCGCATTCGGCAAGCAGTGGGCCGCCGAGGGCAACGGTCCTCTGGTCTACGAATTCGTCACCTACAGATACGGAGGCCACTCCATGTCCGACCCCGGCACCACCTACAGAGTGAGTTTTCCTCTCCCTTTCCATCCCACACCCTCCTTACTGACCTCAAAACACAGACCCGTGAGGAGATCCAGCGCATGCGCAGCACCCAAGACCCCATCGCCGGCCTCAAGCAAAAGATCCTGGACTGGGAGGTCGCCTCCGAGGCCGAGCTCAAGTCCATCGACAAGCAAGCACGCGAGAGCGTCGACGCCGAAGTCAAGGAGGCCGAGGCCATGCCCGCCCCCGACGCCACCCCCAAGATTCTGTTCGAGGACATTTACGTCCGCGGCTCCGAGCCCGAGTACCTGCGCGGCCGCATCCCCGAGGAGAACTTTTACTACGAGAAGAACTAAGAGACTCTCCTTGGTTTTTTTTCGAGTCAAGTGTTCTATTTTCGGAGGAGGGAGACAAGGGTGAAGAAGGGATTGTAATTTACAGGAGAGAGGAGTAAAACACGGGACGGGTATGCATAGCAAAGGAGGATGTTGATGTATTCTTCGCATCCCCATCCTCCTGATTTCTTTTGAACTGCCCACACCATTCATCTCAAATACCATGGAAGCATTTTTTATTTTTTGTTCATCACCCTTTTTCCACTTGCACCCTCTCGACGTTTTTGTATGTCTTTGTTCCCAGAGTCGAGCGCTGGCCTTGTTCCCCTCGGTTCTCGTAGACGCCTGTGTCGCCCATCCTCTGTAAGCAATTTCTCTATTACCAATGTTTCCAAGAGGCCTTTTGCAGCAAGGTCTTGATCCAGGACTGTGAAGAGAAGGTCCTCCTAGGTCATCAAGGCCGAGCGCTAGAAGATTGCTAGACTGGAGGTCTAGACTGTGGAATCTGTTGCGGGTACTATCACTTAGATGAGATAAAGTAGAAGAGAGTAAAAGAGGCAAATAAGTAAACTGTTTGGGGATGGTAACTGTAGTGACATTTGTGGTCTTTTAAGGCATTCCTATGCGCTCTTCTTTTTCTTTTTCTCCCTTTAAGGACTAGTGATGCGGTTAAGTATAAAGGCAGGGAAGTGGTTATAAGATACTTATTATACGTTATTCCCTCCTCTCTCTCCTCTCTCTCCTCTCTCTCCTCTCTCTCCTCTCTCTCCTCTCTCTCCTCTCGTTCTATTATGTTTCTTCTCTCTATATCTTCCACCCTTATTTCTCCTTCCGGCTATTCTTATAGCTAAATCGGTTTTTTTTTTTTTTTTTTTGTTTCGATTATCTCTTTTTCCCTTCTTCCTTTCCTTTCTCCTTTACTTCTTTACTTGTTTCTTAACTAGTAAAAAGAAGAAAAACAGTAACTTAACCGTAGGAGATAGTACTACCTCTGAAGACTTTAAACCGCCTATACTATTAGAGTAGGCAAGGAGAAAAAAAAAAGAGTTTAGGTATCACTAGGGATAGATACTAGTCGTATAAGAAATCACCCTTAATCTTTTGCTTGCTAGGATCCGTAACTCCGTGTATATAAAAGGGCAAAGGGAACAAAGGTTTAAAGTGGGAAGGACTACTTTACCTCTTGTAATAACAGTCTACTAACACTCTACTACTACTACTACTACTACTACTACTACTACTACTACTACTACTACTACTACTACTACTACTACTACTACTACTACTACTACTACTACTACTACTACTACTTTCTAACATCCCTTAAAGTAATCACGAGGATGAAAAAGAAAACGGAAACGAAACACATTAAGGAACGAAGAGAGGTATCGAAAGCGAACACATCTCGTTCTTTGAGAAGTATACAATATATCTTGTCCTATCTTTTAGAATATACACAAGCCCCCTTCTCCCTTCCCCCCTCCCTCCTCCCTCCCTCTTCCAACATACACACATGACCTTCATACCAAGACAACCTCCTCCCTCAATCCCCAAGCAAAAACAAATATACAGAAAAAGGTATCTAATCATTACAATATTAAACAAAAACATCTCTCTTTCCCAACTCCAAGACACGCTGTCAAATAGAGCTTACAAAGCAGCAGCAACAAGAGCCAAAAGACCAAAGGGAACAGCCGAAGCCATAGCACCACCGGTAGAAGTAGGAATAGCAGCCGAAGTAGCGCTAGAAGCACGGCTAGCAACACTGCTAGTCTTCGAGCTCAGTGCGCTAGAAGCACTAGAAGCCTTGCTCGAAGCCGAGCCAGAGGCCGACGAAGAACCACTGGATGCAGCAGAGGAAGCAGAAGCAGAAGCAGACGAGCGCGACGAGTTTGCGCTCGAGATACCCGAGGAGGCGGCCGAGGAAGCAGCGGCGCTCTGGCTAATGTACGAGGTAGACGACGCAACGGTGTTTTTGCTGTCGATCACGAATTGGGGCGTGTAGTTCATGTTGGACTCGTCGCTGTCGTCGATGATTTCGAGGGCGTAGTCGGTGCCGCGGGTGATGTCGTTGGGGACGGTCCAGGTGTAGCTGCCAGAGTTGTCGATGCCCTCTGTGTTATGCAAGAGTCAGTGTTTTTGCTCCTCCCTTTTTGGTTTCTGCTTCGTGGGCAAAAAGGATGGCAGGATAACTTACGGGCAACGTAGACTCCAGGGGTCAGGTTGTTGTTGGCGCCCGAGCGGAGGATGATGGATACGGTGCCGGAGCCGGCGCCCTTCCAGGTCAGGTCGTAGGGCTTTCCGGCAGTGATGCCATTAAAGTCCGAGTTGGTGAAGCCAATGTCGGCGGCGAGAGCCAACAGAGGAGAGGCCAAAAGGGCCATGAGGGTCTGAGTAGAGACACGCATCTTGATGTGTAATGTCTAGTGATTCTTTTATAAAGAGTGGGATGGTTTCAAAAGAAAAAGATGGTATGCAAGAGTAGCGATAGTTGCAAGAAGGAGGTGAGAGAAGAGGGAAAAAAAGAGACCGAGATGCGATAGAGCAAAGCCCTTATTTCTATTTAAAATGACAGTGGTCCGCCATCTCATAAGAGAGTCCAGAAGAAGCTAATAGGGAGGCAGCAGGGCAAGAGGCAGGCGAACCAACCCACACCATCTAAACATGGCGCCGTTTGATACAACGCCGGCGCCGTGGACGCTCCCCAAAAAGTCTCCTTACCACACACAAGCAGCCATCTCCCGCGCTAGTCAGGCCTGTCCGGCTTACCTTTTACAGCTTGTCGTTTGTCCCTTTTTCCCTTTTCCAATCCACATGGTGGCTCGGTTGCCACGGCGGTTGTCAAAACTCAATATACGGATACATCTATCCTTCACCTCGCTCTGCTTCGGAAGGAGCAAACGCCGTCGTGCCAGGCCAGCCAGCAAACACAACCTAGCAAGCGAGATTTCGCCCAGCCGGGCTGCTCTTCGCGAGCGCCCGAGTGACTCGATCCACAAGCCGCCAAAAAATTGTGCAAATATTCGATGGTGCAATGTTCGATAAGTTCTGGGCGGGCGGGCGCTGCGCTCTGGGGAAACCCAAAACGATCGCCGCTGCGCTGCTCGGTCGGTGAGAGTCGAAGAAAACCGTTGCAAGCGTGTTTGGGATCAGGGACAAGACGGACCCCTGGTTGCTTAGCATACACTTCCGCATTGTATACACAAACCTTCTTTCTCTACCACGACGTGATGTCTCTATCATGCTGCATGTACTTCAGCTCGAGCAGCTCTGCACGAACGCAAGGTGCAGATACCTACCTCCCATCGGCTAAACACAGCAAAAGAAGAATGGCCTCTGATTCATGGCCCTGCCTTGAAGCCAGATGCATCTGGAAACGCACTGACCCTTCCGGCCCGGCTGCTGCAGGAACAAGGCTCGAAAAATAGAGTGCTGGGCTGCGGGCAATTTTACTTCCGCTCGTTCGCGTGAGACGCGGGAGCAGAGGTGTTCACGTGCTGCACTTGATGCAGGAGGATCTGAATCCTTCGACGTCGCTGGTTCCGAGAATGGGTGATGAAGTCGGAGCTATTGCTTCAAAAGGAGGAGCTGCGCCCCTGATGGCTACGGTCATGTGTCGACTGTCGAGTCAAACATTGTCGATCTTATAGATAAAATGGTGAACCTAGTCAGACCACACAAGATGCATTCAAAGAACTATAGGCATTAGACATTTGTACGTAAGGCATTTTCCTTCACCCTGAACCCATATTGTCGTCATCAGAACCGCAGAAACAAGAAACTCCTGATTATGTTTACTGGAAGAAGAAGACTGCAGCAACGCCAAACAGTGCAAGGACAGGGCTGCTAGCTCTGGCCATGGTTGCTGCGGCGCCGGTACTGGAAGCGCTTGCGGCAGTTGAGCTTGACGAGCCGCGAGCTGATGTTCCTGAGCTCGAAGTCGCGACTGAGGTGACGGTGCTTCTCGATCCGCTCGAAGAGGAAGAAGCCAGAGTTGGCGAGACAATGGTCGTGTTACGAACGACAGGCGAGCCGGTTCCGACACTGGGTGCGACAACGACGATGGCAGTAGTGTTGCTAGGGGGAGTAGGAGGCGAAGTCTGAATAGACACAACCGCGGTCAGGTTGGTCAGCGACGAGTTGAAGCTCGCGATGACCGACTGTATGCTCGAGACGGCAGAGGCGGTCAACGATGATCCGGCGGCTTGGGAAGACGAGCTCACTGACTTTGCCGAAGACACGGCGGCGGCGTTACCACCAGTGAGAGTGATCAATCCAGAATAGTTGATCTCATAGCCTTGGGAAATCTGGAGAGCATAGTTGCTGGCATTGTCGAGAGACCTGTCAGGGGTCCAAATGTAGCTACCATTCAGAGCGTCGTCTTTGAGATGTCAGTACAGGTGAGTCTCGTGCTATCAAGCCAAAACTTACTGGTCAGAGTAGAGACATCCAGCAGGTTGGATGGGTCACCCTTCCTCAGTACGATGGTAGCAGGCTTGTCCTCATCAGCACATGGCTCAACAGTTATCACATATAACGAATCTTACCTGGGCCAGATTTTGCGCGGTGTACTGGATTGTAACTGGTTGACCTGCAATGACTTCGGTAGGTGTTCTGGTGAATGCTAGGCGAGGAGCCTGAGCGACAACGAGGCTGGCGAGGGCAAAAACACCAACAGCAGCAGTCTTGAGGAAGTGCATGGTGGTTATGGACTCTTTCCGACGAGATGAATAGGATCGAGGTTTGGATGGTGAACAATAGAGGACACGCAGGCGCTTTAGAAAAGGGCTGGTTGAGTTGGAAAGGAAGAGAGCACAAAGGCAAGTGCGAGAAAGTTCTCAGATGAGACCGATTTCGAATGTGAGGGAAAGAAGTAGTGGAAGCACTTGCCTATTATATGGACAGCGTTCCGACGTTGATAGCCATCACTCGTCCTTACAAACACCTTGCGATCGACCGAACAACAAACCTATCACCTCACGGACTGCGCTATCGATTTGCCAACCACCCTGCATATAATCACGCGATCTTGAGAAAACATTGCATGCATTGCAGCAAGGACGGTTTTGACCTGCGCCATGGCTTGAGAATACAGACGGTCAACACTGCCAACAGAAAGCACCTACTCGAAAGAAGCAACATCCAGTTGTACAGTTTCATGTTTCAACTAACATTGTGTCACGTACGGGGAAGGCTGCAGGGATTGAGGGGGATGCGGAGATTGCAAAGAAGAGAGACGCAGCCAAGCTCGGCTGTCTAGGCTGTCATGTTGCTCGTATTGGCAGGAGACAAGTAGCTCTCAGTAGATTTTCCTGCAAGTCGGGATACGAGATGGCGTACGACATCATCGACCATCGGTCCCTTCTCGTGACCTGTCAAGTCTCGAGATGAGACGCTTGACCCCGAACCAGTCTTCGCCTTTGTTGTTGCCCTCCAGTCCGCCGAGATCGTTGCCTACTTCAAAGACCGTCGCAATGCCATCAAGACCACCCACAGCGACCCGCTTGCCTTCGTTGTGCTCCCATGCGAGCCTGTTCAAGCTCTTTACACCAAACACATCGCCTTGGGTATGGCTCGGCTGAGCGCGTGCGACAGGCACTTCGACATCAACATTGACATCGAAAACTTCCAATCTTCCTGCACCGTCGACACAACCAAAGACACCAGGCTTTGTAGGTGACCACTTGACATCGTAAATGACATCTTCACGCATAATCTCTAGCAAGGGTCTTTCAGGTGCTCCGGAAGCCGTGCCTACTCCAGCAGTGGTGACGGCTGTGCTTGGAGGTTTGACACGCCAGATTTTGACACTCCAATCCAGAGAAGAGCTGACTGCCAGATCGCCGAGATCGACTTTTCCTTTACTCGGGTGGAAGTCGAGTCCAGTGACAGGGGCAGCATGGCCAGTGTAGTACACACGCGGATCAACACCGGCCTTTGCGCCTGCACGGTCGTATCTGTGGACTGGCACAATGGCTCCCTCTTCGGTGCCGGCCAAGAAGTAAGTAGGGTCTGCTTTGGGGAAACTGATACATGAAGGGGCAATGTCTTCTGTACGGTTGCGCCCTGCGGGTGAGGTGAGCTCAAGGTATTCTTGAGGCTTTGATAGCATGTCGAATGACCAAGCGCATGTTGTGCCGTCGGTACTGACACTGACAATGCTGCTGGCATTCTGGGTGCCGACTACTGCGACACTGTAAATAGGGTGAGCATGGCCTCCCTTCTCGCCAGCCAGGGGTGTTCGTTGCACTGGCGCACCGTCGTGAGAGCGTTGACGGATATCCCACAGACAGACTTGGCCAGAGTATGTGCCACCTAGTACGAGACTAGGGTGGTAGGGCGAGAAACGAGCGGTGAGGATATCACTTGTTGCGGTAAAGACATATTCTGGTTGAGACGGCATATGCGCGTTCCAGACCAGAGCCAAACCAGGAGCGCTTTGTGAAGAGTTGGAAGCTTTCGTGTACGAAGCCAGCAACAGCTCGGGATATTTGACAGAGTAGTCGAGATCACTGATCATGCGACGTTTTGTCCAGCGGTCGTCTTGAAACTGCATCAACTCGCGCACACGGCGGCCTCTGGTGGTGCGTGTTTGACCGTCCTCTTCGTCGTCGTCCAAGCCATTTGCGCCGCGCATAGCATAGTCTGCGAGAACATCATACTCTTCGTCCAATGCTCTTTCAATGACCTTTGTGGAACGATCGATAAAGTCCAAGAAGTCGTCCGAAGCAGTGACCGCGCCCAACTCTTCGTGAGTCAAAGTGCGGGCAGGGAAGTTCTGCTTGCCGTTCGTAGAGGCAGCATCTTCCGACAGCTTGAGAGCCTGCAATTCATGCTCAATCTCCTTGCGAAGGTTCTGCCTCAGCTCCTCGTCTCTTTCGCGCTCTCTCCTACTCAAGCGTTTCCTCGTCCTTGAAGGGGAGTAGCTCGACTCGTCGTCGGAAGGCTGGCGATTGTGCTGTGGTGACCAGGGCTCGCTGGTCTGTACACCTTTGCTGTATGTAATGACGTCTGGCTTGGGATCCGAAGGCTGGTTGAGGAGCGTCGAGACGGTGGTAAAGGAGAGGGTCTGGTTGGGGAGTGAAAGGGGAGCGGGAGTCGAAGCAGCAGACGGGCTGTCGAGCGAGATGGAGTTGGGACGGCTTGCGCCAACGTTGGCAGAGGTGGTGGGCGAGTCTTGGTCGCGAGGAGTAGAACGGCCAGGGCGGTCGACAAGAGTGGAGATGAGCTGGTCCAGGTCTGCGCGGCTGTTAGCACGCGAGGGTGAAGGAGAGATGAGCTGGTTGAGTCAGTGGTGGACGTACCTTGGTGTGGCCTTCTTCAACGTACCTCTGCTGCGTCTCCACTCTCGCGTGCCGATGTAAACTCCTTTTGGCGCAGGGCACGTTGTCTCTTGAGCTCGGCGAGTTTGGCGCGCTTGGCCAGGATTTCCTGCTTGCGAGCTTCCAGGGACGACGACGAAGAAGACATGGTTGCGTGTGGTCAGGCGGTGAATTGTTTGTGTGTCCAGGAGCTGTTTTGGGGTTGACAGGAAGGTGCGACAGGCCAGCTGAGCGCCGAACAGCTGAGAGCTGGCACGAGAAATGCAGAAAACAGCAGAGGCGCAGGAAGCGAGCGCAGACTTGACCGGCGACGAATGTTTGCGATTGTTGTTGGTCGGTTTGGTCACTGGGACTTGGTATGGGCGGGAGACGGGAGACGGAAGAAACCGCGCGGGCGTTCGCTCATGGGCCATGGCAGCTCTTCGCAGCGCCGACGGCATCGCCAGCATCGCCTTTCAGACAGACTCCAATTGCCCGTGCTCTACCCTCGCATCCGTCGCCCCGGTCTTCTCAAGAGCTCCTCGACTCCCTCCACCTCACATCAACCCGCCGCAATGTCTTCCGGTGCCAACGTACGCCGCGCCCGTGTCCCAACTTCTTTCCTTTCCGTCTCCGGCCGCTGATGCTCAGTCTCGCAGGTCCTCCGCTGGTCAGCTCTCGGCCTCGGTGTCGCATACGGCTTCTACCACCAATCCGCCATCTCTGCTGCCGACAAGCTCCGCGAGAACCAGAAAGAGTACGAGCGCAAGCAGGCTCTTATCAACCACGCCCGTCAAGAGTACCAGAAGAAGACTGCTCCCCCATCCAAGTCCGGTGGTATGTCACCTCACACCCCGACTCAATCTCTGCCAACCAACTCACACACCTCCACAGCCGTCACCGACCCCAGCGACCCCAAGTTCGACCTGGAATCTTGGCTCAAGTCGGTCCAATAGACAATCCACCCTGCGTATTCTTCCCCATAGACCTGGCCACATCTCCCATCCACGAGCACACGAGGAGGATGCCTGTTTTTTAATCCCGACAACAAAATGCGATCTTACTTATGCCCTCCATCTCGACATGACCACCTCCCACGTGCCCTCCAACCCACCGACACCCGACCCAAGCCAGAAACAAGAAACAGTCCATCTCCAGTCGCGCATTCTCCTCGGTCTCGTCCATGCCGGGGTTTGACCACCTGTGTCGAAACATCACACCAGTGGCCTCTTCATCTTGTTATCGTACTCCTTGTCTTTTCCCAAAGTGTATCTACTCTGTAAAAATAGGCTGCGCTTCTGCTGCCTGCGGCTTTTCTTAGCGGGTATAGACGAAAGTTTTGCTTCTCCATCTTGACGCCTGCCAAACCATAGAAACTTGGTAAGACGCTGAGCTTTGTTGGTTCCCTCCTGCTTGATCCGAACGAATGACAACTCAATTGTGACAATCTCTAATCACACGGCGATGGGATTCGAGGAAGGCGCCATCCTTTGCATCTGAGGAAAGAGCAGATGCAAGAAAGAACACGAGTATCTTCATCTTTCCTTCTCAGCCCACCCAATCCATTCAACCTCATCAACCTCACATACACTTCCAAGCACCTTTACCAATCATCTTGCTCCTGATTCATCAACACAATTGCATCACATCCCACACTCCATCTCTCATCTTCAGCATGTTTTCGTCTATCCTCCTGCAGCTGGCTCTGACTATCGGCTACACTGCCTCGAGTCCGATCCAAAGACGCGCACTTTCCCAGAACGACATTATCGGCTTGCAACTGGCCAGCTATCTCGAGAACTTGGAACTCAACTTGTACACGGGTGGCTGTGAGGGCATCACTGATGTGCAATGGATTGCTGCTGGTTTCCCTTCCACCTTTCAGCAAGACATGTGTGCTATTGCAGAGGTGTGTTTTTAGTCCGGGATATGCATTGTTTCGATGACTGACGTGGAAACTCTAGCAACAACATAATCAAACGGGCTACCTCTCGTCGACGCTCGAATCCAATGGCGTATCTGCTCCCCAAGCATGCAGTTATGCTCTCGCGTACGACACACCTACAGCCTTTGTTCTTCTGGCAAATCAGATCACATCCATCAGTCTCGGATTTTATTTGGGCAGCTTGAACGACTTTTCTCCAGAGCTTCAAACGGTGGCTGCTTCCATACTCTCGGTTGAAGCGCGTCACGACGCGATCGTCAGGAACGGGATGGGGGCATCTCCTTTTCCCACCAACCTCGATGTGCCTCTGAGCTCCATCTGGGCGTACAACTTGGCCCAGAAATACACCAAGTCTTGCCCTCAACAACTGCCCATCGATCTCTTGCCTCCGCTCGCCTTTAACGGAATGTCAGGCAACACTCTCAACTTCGGCTGGAGTCCCAACGCCAACAATTTTTCGGCACCTGCTGGAGCCGCTGGACAAGACCTCTACCTCGCCATGATTCATGCCAACGCCAGTGGTCCGATATACCAGCGGGTTCAAACGACAGGACAGGGCCAGGGCACGGTGCAACTACCAGAAGGACTTGGTGGCGTTGTGTATGCCGCTTTGACTGCTTCCTCTGGTGACTTGACCTATGGCGAGCTTACAACGACTGGAACTTTGGCTGGGCCAGCCCAACTTGTCCTCTCATGAGCACCCATGTGTCTAGTAACAGGACAAGAGCTGAGTCTTCATCGAGCCGGCGGTAGAGATTGCACAGCTGCCGAAGGAGACGTATGAGTTGTTGCTCACGGGCAGACCTGCTTGGTCACGGCGGAGGTGGCAAGCAGTGCAGTCGAGATGTTCATCTCAAGTACGGTTGTTGGCTTATTTGATAGAATACAGCACTTGTGAATGACAAAAGTCGATCATCAGACATGTTGACTCTGTGAAATATGGCAGCCTGGTGATGGGGAGGTCGAGAAAGACGGAGGGAGACGTCGGTTCGGCTTGCTCTCTCACACACGCCAAGCACAGTGACGGAGGGCTGTTCGGCGTGGAGAATGGGAAAGTTGGTTTGACTTCTGCCAGAGTGCTACTGTACACCAGCCCCTCGACTCGCAAAGGTGTTGCTTTTCTGAACATCTCGATCATTCTACCCCTTGTTCGCATCTCGGTTTTGGACGCTGAACAAGACTCTGCGACGCCGCATCCAACACACGACCCAGGACTCGGCTGGCAGCACAAACAAGACCTTGTACAGCACAACACACACAAAGGCAAACACCATGGCTTCGCTGGGTGAGGATCTCCTTGGAGTCGTGAACCGTCTGCAGGACCTCGTTTTCAACACGATAGGGAATGACTCTCTGGACTTGCCTCAGATTGTATGCACGCTGCGCCAACCTTCGGTACGCCAAGCTGACAGGCACAGGTTGTTGTAGGCTCGCAATCGTCAGGAAAGTCGTCGGTGCTGGAGAACATTGTCGGCCGCGACTTTCTTCCCAGAGGAAGCGGCATCGTCACTCGTCGTCCTCTGATCCTGCAACTCATCAACGTCCCCAGCAACGCCGACGGGCCCGAAGGCGACGAGATCCACGTGCCACACACGCCGGCCTCTGTCGCTGGTCAAGACGAATGGGGAGAGTTCAACCACATCCCCGGCCGTCGCTTCTACGATTTCGCCGAGGTCAAGAGGGAGATTGAGAATGAGACGGCCAGAATCGCTGGAAACAACAAGGGCATCAACCGCCAGCCCATCAACCTGAAGATCTACTCGCCCCATGTTCTCAGTCTGACCTTGGTCGACCTGCCCGGTCTCACAAAGGTGCGTCTTCCTGCGCCTCTGCCTGCAGGCTTCAGCTGACGCTAGATACAGGTGCCCATTGGCGACCAACCCGGCGACATCGAGAAGCAGACGCGCAACCTGATCACCGAGTACATCGCAAAACCCAACAGTATCATCCTCGCTGTTTCTCCCGCAAACGTCGATCTGGTCAACTCCGAGGCGCTCAAGCTGGCCCGCCATGTCGACCCCATGGGCAGACGCACCATTGGTGTTCTGACCAAGCTGGACTTGATGGATCACGGAACAAACGCCATGGACATTCTTTCCGGTCGCGTGTACCCTCTGAAGCTGGGCTTTATCGGAGTCGTCAACCGCTCGCAGCAGGACATCCAGGGCAACAAGTCGCTCTCCGATGCCCTCTCGGCCGAGAGAGACTTCTTCCGCACACATCCCGCCTACCGCAACATGGGCACCCGCTGCGGTACCCAGTACCTCGCAAAGAGCCTCAACACCACCTTGATGGGTCACATTCGTGAGCGCTTGCCCGACATCAAGGCTCGTCTGAACACCCTGATGGGCCAGACTCAACAAGAATTGGCCAGCTACGGAGACGTCGCCTTTGCCGGCAAGGAGCACCGCGGCTCGCTGGTCTTGCAGCTCATGACTCGTTTCGCTACTTCCTTCACCTCATCCATCGACGGTACATCTTCTGAGATTTCGACCAAGGAGCTTTGCGGTGGTGCCAGGATCTACTACATCTTCAACTCTGTCTTTGGCAACTCTCTGGAAACCATCGACCCGACGACCAACCTCTCTGTTCTCGACATCCGCACCGCCATCCGTAACTCAACCGGTCCTCGCCCCAGTCTGTTCGTCCCCGAACTTGCCTTCGACCTCCTGGTGAAGCCTCAAATCAAACTGCTCGAGATCCCTAGTCAGCGTTGTGTTGAGCTGGTTTACGAAGAGTTGATCAAGATTTGTCACAGCTGCGGCTCATACGAACTGTCGAGATACCCTCGCCTGCAAGCGAAACTGATTGAAGTTGTCTCGGATCTGCTGAGAGAAAGACTGGGTCCTTGCTCGCACTATGTCGAGTCGCTCATCTCCATCCAGCGCGCATACATCAACACCAACCACCCCAACTTCCTCGGCGCAGCAGCTGCTATGAACTCTGTCATCAACGACAAGCAAGAAAAGGAGAAGGCTCTGGTAGCCGCAGAAGAGAAGAGAAAGAAGGAAGAGAAGCGTACGAAGGCTCTCAATGGCGCTAATGGTGCTGGCGAGCCCGAAGACGATCAAGAGAATGAGGCCGCTGCTGGCGGCAAGTCGGCAACCCTTCCTATCCGCAGCCATCTCAGCAAGGCCAGTCGTAGCATGTCGCCTGCTGTCGGCCGTGCTGGTATGAGCGGCGCAAACGGCACAAGAGCAGGCTCACCGCCAAGATTCGCAGGAGCAGGAGGCACTGCTAAGGACAGTTTCCTCAACTACTTCTTCGGCAAGGACGGTGGTCTACCGCCGTCAAACGGTCTTCCTGGCAACCACATGTCTTCGCACAACCTCCCTGCTGGTAGCAGACATGTCAGTGCAAACATCGAGCCCAGCTTCGCCGGTAGCATTCGCAGAGGTGACACCAGACTCCCCGAACGACCCATATCATCGCACGTTTCCGTTCCTGGCGAGTACGATTCAGAGGATGCTGACAACGGCTACGTAAGTCTATCATTGTCTTCTCCGCAAGGCACGGCTAACGAATGTATACAGCCGCTAGCAGACGAAGGCCCAGCGCTCACCGAGCGGGAAGCGCTCGAGACGGAACTGATCCGCCGTCTGATATCATCATACTTCAACATTGTACGAGAGACCATTGCCGACCAAGTTCCCAAAGCCGTCATGCACCTGCTCGTCAACCACTCCAAGGACGTTGTCCAGAACAGACTGGTCAGCGAGCTGTACAAGGAGGAACTGTTCGGAGAACTCTTGTACGAGGACGACGCCATCAAGAGCGAGCGCGAAAAGTGCGAAAAGTTGCTCTCTACCTACAAGGAGGCTGCCAAGATTATCGGAGAGGTTTTGTAAGAATTGGACATGTACCAAAAAAAGATTGATGGAGGGTTTTATCATGAGAAGACGTTTTCTTAGTGTGCTTGTTGGGGTTTCTTGATAAAGACGATTCGAAGACGAGCATGTCTTGTCTTTTTTGTCTACTCGATTCTCTAACTACCTTTTTCTTTCTTTTTTCTTGTGTTGTCTTTCCCCTCTCTCTCTCCTTGTTCTCTTTGGCCCAATGTCTGTTGTAACTCTAGATGTGGTGGAAGAATAGGGGTAGCAGTGAGCATGACCCTGCTCGGGGTGTTTTGTATAACATGAGAACTTTGTACCACGGCACAACATAGCATGCGATGGATGCCTTTTGTTTTCATTGTGCAAAGTAAAATCATATGCCTTGTAGCCTTGCTACAGGTCTTGTCTCTTCGGAGTATCGGAACGAGCGGGCGAAAAGAAGCACCATAAAATCGAGGCCCTTGAGGAAAAAAAAAACAGAGCTTCCCCACATTTTGGGAGACCCCTCGGATGGCGCGCATCAAGGCAGCGACAAAGTGGCGAGGCGACGACGACTCATTGATATTCTTTCTTTGAGCTTCTCTTGCATACCCTTGCCGCCTCTTTGCCTTGCGCGCGCGCGCGAGACAAGACGAGAGACGGATCGAGACAGCGTCATGAGTCAATAAAGCAGCAAACACCGTCTTGTCTCGCACTGCCTGGCAGAGAGACAGGATCCAGGGTGCCTTGTGAGTTCGGATAGGATAGAAGAGCTGCCCGCGTGCGCAGTGTCCCTGAATAATGATTTTCTTTCACACCTCAATTCCCTCTCCTATTCCCACAGCGGATCAGATCTCTTTGCTCCGAGTTTGCCCTTTGGTGATTTCCGACGACTGCTTGGCTTTCTTGACTTTTCACCGGCCAGCATCTGGACGTTGAGCGAGCGGGACGAGCTTTGGCTTATCTTTTTGTCTCTTATCATCTCTCGTCACTATCTCTCCTTCACCACAACTCTCTCCCTTGCCGAATTTCCCAATTCTCTCACCACACGGCACCCGACACCTCGACACTCGCGCAACCCACAAGCAACCTTCACAATTCCCTTCCTAGACTCCACCGACGGCCCACACTCGGCCGACTACATGGCACCAAGCGCAATCGAAGTCGAAGAAATCAACGAGCTTGCTCACACGATCAACGACCCGCCCGTCGAGCACAACCTCGAGGAACACGTCGCCTTTGGCGGAGACGACCAATGGTTCTACCACATCCCCTCTAAGCGCTTCGACCTCTCTCGCGGCTCCAAGCGCAAGCTCATCATCGACGCCGACGATGGAATCCGCAACCACCGGTATTGACGCACCGCCCTAGAGTCCTCCATCCCGCCACCCCTCTCGGACAACACCGCTAACTCGCTACTCTCTCAGTGGATGCGCAATCGACCCCGCTTCGACCGTCCTTGTCATCATCGACATGCAGAACTTCTTCGTCCACCCCATGTACCACGACCACAGCAGTGGTATTGCCACCATCGACCCTCTCCTGAAGGTCATTGACAAGTGCAAGGGTCTCGGAATCCAGCGCTGCTGGCTGAACTGGGGAATCTCCGACTACGACCTCAAGGTCATGCCCGCAGCCGTCACAAGAGGTTTCAACAGAAACCTGGCTCAGGACAAGGGCCACGGCTGGCACGTGGGCTTGGGCGCCAACGTCAAGGACAACAAGGGCAACACCGAGCGCTGCCTGTTCAGCGGCACCTGGAACGCCGACATCTACGACCCTCTCAAGAAGGTCATGACGCCAGAGGATGTCCGCTTCGACAAGGCCCGTATGAGCGGCATGTGGAACCCGGACCTGCCCATGAACAAGTGGCTTCGCGAGAGCGGAAAGAAGACATTGCTGTTCGCTGGTGTCAACACCGATCAGTGCTTGCTGGGCACCGTCACCGACGCATACAACTGGGGATGGTACGTCAGCAGTAGAAATCTCCAAACCATGCGACAAATCAGCTAACACGACGCGCAATAGGGACTGCATCCTCATTGGCGACTGCGCTGCCACCATGACCGGACTCAACGCCCAGGAAGTGTGCGATTATAACATTGCCACCAACATGGGCTTTGTTACTGATAGTCAGGCCTTCTTGGACTCTGAGCTCGTATTTGGTCCTTTGAAGTGAATGCATGGCCAGCACGCACATCTTTCACTCACGACAATTTCCTTTGCTCTTTTCTTCTTCGTCGCAACGATGGCTATGTTGCTGCAGCGGGTGCATACGGAAGCATGTTCGACTTGTTCGGGTGGAGAGGAGAGGAACCCAACATCAACATCATCATCAGCACCACCGGCGTTTTTATCATGGGAAGCACTACTCAGCAGGAGGGGGGGTCGTCTTTATCGTTTCAGACCCGACATGTGCTTATGTATCACGAGATACCCTAGATGTTTTCAGCTTTTGTTTTTGCTTTTCTTCTTTCACACACAACACACACAAATACTAAGACAAACAAACCAGAAAAATGCAGAAACGGATGCAGGTCATTCTGTTTTACCTTCACTTCTCTTCTTGCTCTTTTGCATACGTGATGTTTCACATGTTTCGCATGTGACACTCTTGCAGCTCTGCAACAGCCATGCATGCTTTCCTTCTTTCCTTTTTTCGCTTCGTCACTCCTCCCCGTGTGCAAGTTGTGTAACGCAAGTCAGCTATAAAAATGCACAGTTCCTTTAAGAGACAAAGAGTATCCACAGAGAGGTGAGATGCCATCAGCTCTCTTTGGCTACACCCCTGATTGCAAAAACCTTTCTGCCTTTTTATGGGTTTAGGATATCGCTTCAGGAGGTTATGGGAGAAAGTGACTACTCGAGATGGGAGGTTTGGATTTTAACACACGGGGATGGACCTCCCCGTGTGCGATAGACAGTCACAATGTAGCTGTGGAAATACACAATACGTTCCATAACAGAGCGATATCCATGGAGAGAACGTTATATTCAACCATCTCCATGGCCACATCTCTGTTTAGAAAGCAACTATGCATTTTCATAGCATATAATGACACTATATGTCGTTGTGGGAGAGGGGTGGATTGTAAGGTTGTGACTGTCTATCGCACACAGGGAGGGAGTTACTACAGAAAGCAAAGAGCTCGGCTAAGTTAAACAGATACGAGATCGCTAGAGTACCCATGGGGGATCTACTAGGCAATCAGTTAATTTAATCTCCCTTGTTGGACAAACAATCTAGTGGCCATTATTCGAGACCTTTGGAGGCGAAGCATTCACGGAGGCAGGCAGGCAGGCATAAACAAAACCAAGACGACGATCGCTGTTCTTGTCTTTTCTGATACGCATTATCAAATCTACGGGAAACGCGGGCTTGGGGAGAAACTCAGGCCAACAGGTGAGCGAGTCAAAGATCCGTGTCTGAGGAGGTGGTCTCCTGCCCTGGGAATTAGTACAAGTGTCTGGAACCATGTGAAATTTCCTCGGAGGGTTTGGAGGGGGTAAGAGGGGTGGGGGCATACACGACAAGAGACACGAGATGCCGCAACACAGTCAACACGCGAAAGGGAAAGGGATAAAAAGGACAAGAGACCGCTGTAAACAGCAACACTAGAAGTATGAGAGAAAGGCAATAGTGTGTATAAAAGTATATCTGCATAAACTCTGCATTCTTTCTTGTCACCATCACCACCGCGCTTGCGATACGCAGACACGCAAACACGAGAAAAGGCGGTGATCCGCGACGCCGCTGTCGCCATTCTGCGCTCGGCGCTCGTGAGTCCCTCTTGCCGCGCCCGTGGCCCGTGGGCCCCGTCGACAGTGTGATCGTCGCAGCACAATCAATTCGAACCCTTGGAACGGAGCTCGGTGCAGCCGGAGCAGCAAACCAAGCTGCAGGGGAGTGGAGCCGCGAAACGCCACCAAGAGTCGCGCGCGTTCGACAGCGAACTGGCACACCGAAGTGGATTGCGAGAGGTTCGCTGGCTGGCTTCGCTGCAAACACGTTTCAGCCTCTTTTGCAACATGTAGAGAGGATGTTTTTTCCGTTGAGCACGAGGCAATGCATGTGAAAGTATGCAAGGTACGGAAGAAGAAGAACTGCTGGGAAGTTGTACAAGTATCCATCGACGAGGAAAAGTGCTTGCAAGGCGAATAACATGTTCTTTTGGAACGAACCCCTTGGCGAGAGTTCCCAATCTCGCTGCTGGGTTTCCCCCCATTCGCAGATGGTGCCGTAAATAGAAAAGATGCACACATCAAAACAACAACAGGACAAGAAGAACGCGCACCAAGGGGATGAGAGGTTCCACCCAGCGGTTGAAGATGATGCAAGTTGGCTGACTTGGCGGTCCCAATGCTTTTCCGCACACCCATCCCAAGCATAGGCAGTGAAGCAGTGAGCACAGCTTATCTGGGCTCCATGGCCAATCGCTCGGTCGCGACCTGTCTCATGTCTGCATCTCGCACATCTTTTTGATTGTCAATTCGCAGAGGGGTGTTCCTTGTTCCTGGATCGCACTGCTGATCTGATTAATTGGTCCAACGATTCTGACTCTGCTTGGTCGTCTTTTTTCCATTCTTTCCCTTTCTTTCTCCTCTCTCATACACCCTCCCCTACTCGAACAAGCCCTACACTCGTTTGTTCGAGCTACTCTCCAGTCGTTACCATATCGTATTCAACTCGACCCAAATCGGCGGCTTTTCCGTGATCCGGCCGAAGGCTTGCGCGGTAGACGCACGTTTCGAATCAAAGCTAAAAGTGTCGACAACCACAGACGTCATTGAATGAGCGAAGTTTTAACTGCCTGGAGCGGCTCTATCACTGTTGTTTGAAACTTCTCGTCCAAAACAAAGAGGCATACACCATGTCGACGCCAGCGGACGAGAGGCCGGAGCCTACATACCATCAGCCTTCATATCATCTACCCTCTTACAACGTCAACCCCCACACCGGCCACCCTCACCACGGCGAACGATCCTCGGATGAAGAAGGGACAATTGTTGGAGACCACAGAGACCACAGCAATCACAGCGATCACAGAGATGGATACAGCTACCACGACGACCATGACGCACCCGTCGACCCTCGCGTGCACCGCATGGGCAGCCACCTCACAGTCGACACAGCCAACGATCCCCACTACCACCCTCGCCTGCACGACATGACATCGCCCTCGCAGTCACGAGAGATGGCCAACAGACTCGACGACGACCTGGAGTTGCTCAAGATCGAAAGACAAGTGTCACACGATGCCGAGATTGCAACAAAAGACGGTGCTTCACACATGGGCCGTCAGCGTTCTAGAAGGGAAGACATGATTGACGAGTTCGACGTGGCTACAAACCCAATCCACGAGCAGACGGCCATGTACAAGCCTCCCCAGGACCCTGTCGGCAAGTTCTCCAAACTGGTCAAGAAGATCCATCATTCGAGTTTCTTGATCCGCTATCTCACCTACATCCTCCCCGTTGTTCTGATTCTCCTCATCCCGCTGTTGATCGGCGCGTTTGTCAGCCCTGCTACCAAAGCTGTGGTTGGAGGTGTCGAGCTCATGTGGTTCATGATTTGGTTGGAAATCGTTTGGCTCACGCTGTGGGCGGGTAGACTTCTCGCCAAATGTCTTCCCTACCCGATCGGTCTTTTTTCTACCATCTTCACCAACAACAGCAAGAAGTGGCGTGATATGGGCAAGCAGCTCGAACTTCCTGCAACTCTGTTCTTCTGGTGGCTCGGTGTAGAGGTCTCTTTCCTACCGACCATGAAGAACCACCAAGCCAACGGTAGCCGTGAAACTCAAGACTGGATGGGAACCATGAACAAGGTCCTCGTAGCCATCTTCGTCGGCATGATTCTCAACTTTGTCGAGAAGATCATCATCCAACTCATCGCCATCAGTTTCCACTTGCGCACATATGCCGACCGCATCGAATTGAACAAGTTCCAGATTGGCAGTCTGGTCAAGCTCTACACTTTTTCCAAAGCAAAGATTGCCATGGAGGACTCGGAATTCGAGCAGCCTTCCGGTATTGATTCTGGTGCTCGCACTCCTGGTCATTACCTCCAGGAAGCTCAGAAACAGACAAAGGAAATCTTCAACAAGTTTGGTGATGTTGCTGGCAAGATGGCAGGTGATTTTACCGGAAAATCCGTCGCGCAGAGCACTCACCCTCATCAAGTCGTATTGACTCTTTTGGGTTCCACCAACGGTAGTCAAGTTCTTGCACGTCGTCTTTACCGTACTTTTGCTAGACCCGAGACCGAGACTGTCTACAATGATGACTTGAAGAACGCTTTCGAGAACAACGACGAAGCCGAAGCGGCTTTCTCAATGTTCGACAAGGACATGAACGGTGATATTTCCATGGAAGAGCTGGAGGCTGTTTGTGTCGAGATTGGTCGCGAGCGCAAGTCCATTACTGCATCGTTGAAGGATTTGGACTCGGTTGTTGGCAAACTCGACGACATGTTCATGTTCCTGGTTGCCGTCATTTCCATCCTGGTCCTCATCTCGCTGATTTCGACTTCCGCTGCTGGTGTTCTTACTTCGGCTGGTTCTACCGTTCTCGGTCTCTCCTGGCTCTTCTCGGCAACTGCGACTGAAATCTTGCAGTCCATCATCTTCGTCTTTGTCAAACATCCTTTCGATGTTGGCGATCGTGTTACCATCTATGGATCTACCGGTGCCACTTTGACTGGTGATGACTACTTTGTCAAGGAAATTGCTCTCCTCTACACTGAATTCAAGAAGATGGAGGGACACGTGGTGCAGGCACCCAACAGCTATCTCAACACTCTTTTCATTCTCAACCAGCGTCGTTCTGGTGGTCTCGCCGAAGCCGTGCCAGTCGTCATCAAATTCGGTACCACCCTGGAGCAAATCGAAACTCTGCGCAACCGCCTCCTCGACTTTGTCAAGCAAGAAAACCGCGAGTACCAAGGCAACATTCTTACCGAACTCCGCGCAGTCACCGAAGTCCACTCTCTCACTCTCAACGTCGTCTTCTTCTACAAGTCCAACTGGCAAAACGAAGGTCTCCGTCTTGCGCGCAGAAACAAATTCATCTGCGCTCTCATGGTCACCATGCAAGAATGCGGTATCGAAGGTCCTCGCATGCGCTTCCCTGGCCAGAAGGAGTCCTTCCCTGTCTACATGCAAAACATTCCCCACCAAGCTACTCCTGGCATGGGTCGCAACGGCCACCCCGACAACCCGACCGGCTGGCAGGAAGGCGAGACTCAGGACCCACCATTCGTCGCTCCCGCCGAAGGTCCCATCGGCGGTCGCGCACGTACCGGTTCCATTCTCCGTCAGGGATCTAATGCTCGTCCTCGTCACGAGACGCTCGCACAGATGGGCAAGCGTGTTGACTTTTCACTGGGCATGAGCGCAGAAGCGGCAACCAACTACTCAGGCGACGTCTTTGAAGACCGCAAGCCGCGCCTTCCCATCATCACCTCGCCATCACCAGACACCCGCAACAGAAAGTCAAACGACACCCACAGATCCACCGACACCGGCCGCTCCACCTCCCGCGAGATTGGCCCTGGCCGCATCATCCGCAGATCCACAGACACGTCCACGACTTCGCGTCCACACCACCGCAACCGCTTCTTCGGCCGCGCCCGCGGCAACACAATCGACGACCAAGCCATGATGGAAAAGGGCATGGCCGACATTCCCGAAGACTCTCCCGGCGGCGCAAACGGTGCCTCCATCGACCCACGCACCGGCCTCGTATCGGGGGCAGCGTGGAGAACGCGCACGAACGAATCAAACGTCGTGCGCAAGAGTCAAGAGAGACCTCGAACAGGCCACACAGCCGACACGGCAGGCCACTCGATCGGTCTCGACGGGCCAGCACAGTTGCACCCCGGCGATCCATCCGTCGAAGATTTCGAAATGAAGAGGTTCCATTGATGATTCCTCTTTTCAGCAGAACAGAAATGGAAGAAGAAAGAAAAAAATCTACAGATATAGAAAGATTAGACTAGAAGGTTGGGCATTACTGTTCTTTTTGATTTGCGTTATTAGCGACAGATGTTTTCTCTTTTTTTTTTTTTTTTTGCATTAGATGGAGGACTCAATCATTCCTTGGAGTTTTTTTCTACTTTTTTTCTTTCTTCTTTTTTCTTGTTCAAAGCACTCCCTTGGATCAGTGTCAGTCTGTTTATCGATAGATGAATCTACCTTTTGCTCTCTCTCCATATCGATGGATCCTTTTCACCCCTTGAAGCACAATACTCACCTTGGCAGTCAAAGCACCACATTTCTGATTGCTGCTCAGATCAAGTTGTTGCATAAACTCATGCACGGGTTTTGCTGTATCTCGCATCCTTGGATATGTGCTTCTCCGCCTACGTGGATACATAGCCATCACACTCCATGATTGCGGAAGCGTGGGCAGTGCATACAGCTTTTGCAGTGCGGGGATGCTCGCATGCTGTTGGGTGTTTTTTGTGTCGTTTTGTTGGACACTAGATTTCTTTTTGTCTTTGCAAACAAACGCTTTCGGGATTGGCAGTTTTGCTGCTGCTGGCACCGGATCGAGCCAAATGTGGTCGAGTTGAGAAGGATTTAGGAGGAGGACAGGAAAGCAAAGTACTTATCGCCAACTCATGAGCCATACCTTGTAAAAGTTCCCAGGTATCCACCCCCCCTTGGAACCTTGAACTGAGTATTTTCACCCCTATATATGTTGCGACACATGCAAATCGCTTGCTAAGTTCCGAGGTCTTGCCGTCTTTGCTCTCATATCTCTTGTTCTGTAAAGTCACTCGAATCTATACCCATACCCACATTTTTAAACCCTGCTGCCTTGACCTCAGTCCCTCGCGACCCATTTTCGTCTTTTTTTAAAGAGAGGAAAATGCAGAAGATTAGATACTTGCTGGAAATAGAAAATGCGTTGGAAACAGAAAAACTATGGAACATGGGTGCCTTGCGACAAACCTTAGCATTTGATGCGATGCGGATAGAGAAAGCAAAAAAAGAATCTAGGTGCCTTGCGAGAATCCCATCGATGGTGAAGGAAGCAAAGCAAAATAAGCAGAGTAAAGAAGAATTCGGGTGCCTTGCGAACAGAGAAGAAAGAATCTAGGTGCCTTGAGGATACCAGCAATGTCGACAACTAGAGCAAAGTAAAGTAAAGAGGAATCCGGGTGCCTGGCTAGTGAGATCTGAGATGCGCAAGCCACATGGGGTACACCGCGACCTTGAAGTCCACCAAATCTCTTTGATTCAGCGAATCACATTGTGGGGATTCCAGATGCCTGAGCGAGGGGATTCAACTGCGAAGATAATGCTGAAGCCTTGGAGTTCATCGTTACTGCCTGGAGTCGATACAGCAAGGATATGCGTGAGTTTTCTGTATTGAAGAAAGTGGCTGGCTGACTGGTTTGCGGTGTCTGCTTTGATCGGGCGTTGAAGGATGAACAAGCAAGCCGTGGTGTCTTTTGTGGTAGATCGGTCTGCAAACCCCCTTGTAAGGTCTTGCATCTTGCCATTTATGTTGCGGCCTTGCGAAGGCTGCTACATAAGAGGAAGCAAAGCAAGCCATGGTTGAGCAAGAAAGGTATAAAGGTCTTGGGTTTCTGGTCTCTTGTCACATACACTCCGTCACAACTTTTTTGTACAAAGAGATAGATACGCAAATACGTATCGATTGTTCATCTTTTGCGAGAGAAGCAAGTCAGATTGTTGCTTGTAGCTATCATCAACACCTATACCAACACCCACTATCCAAACATGTTCGGCAAGACCACAACAAAGTCGCCCTCACCACCCAAAACCTCCCCTCCAATCATGACACCCAGACACAACCACCGCGAATCCTGCTTCCCAGCCAAAAACTCCACCTCAAAACCCTCCACCACTACCGAAAAAGGAGCTTCTCGCAGAGTTTCCATCTCCAGCACAGCAACAACAGCAACATCCTCTTCCGTCTCTAGCTCAACAACCACGCTCGCCACTCCCACACAACAAGCAAACGCAGAAAAGTCCTTCGATGTCTTTGAATACCAGACCGCGGGCTATTTATCCATGCCTTTGTCTCATGCTTCTCAGCCGTATTTGAAGCCCCTCTCCCCTGCTGCTTCTCCTTCCTCTTCTTCTTCTGCTTCTTCTTCTTCGACCACCTCTGCAGACTCCCTCTGGACAAAAACCAAAAACAAGCTTGGCAGACAGGGAAAAAACACTGAAGAGAGTGAAGAGCAAGGAAGGCAGAGAAAGCAAGAGTATGAGGCTTTGGACTTAGGAAAGAGGACAAAGTTAGGGATGCAGGAGGCTGGGATGAGGATTATTGGGTAAAAGGAAGAAGGAGGGAGGAGAAGGGAAGAAGGGGTAGAGATGGGATGTACTTTGTTGTTTTTCTGTTTGTGGTTTTGGATGCTAGGAGGAAATATAGGGAGGAGCAAGATTGGAGGGCCTTTGGGCTCTGCTGCGGGTTTCCCACCCTCCCCGTGTGCGAAAGATAGTCACAGTATAGCTGTAGAAATACACAATAATTTCTCAAACTACAAGTGTAGCCATGGAAATACTTTGAGATTAAAGTCTCTCCGGGGACATGACTCAATTTCTAGAAAGTGCTGTGTATTTTTATAACTACACTGTGACAGTCCTTCACACATGGGGAGGTGGGAGGAGGAGGGAGATTGGATGGTGCGTATTGCTTGGTCTTGGTCTGTGGTTTCCACCCATGATTGTCGTTGGTTGTTGTGACTCGTGAAAAAGAGTACATAGACTGGTTGATGGGGGGGTAGTTGTGGAAAAGTAGAACATACCCCTCGAGGTACATGTCCAACAGTCGAGTTGTATCTCAGGTCTTGCTTACCCACGAACTGTGGTTTCCCAAGGCTGGTTCTTTTCTTCTTCTTCTTCTTCTTCTTCTTCTTCTTCTTCTTCTTCTTCTTCTTCTTCTTCTTCTTCTTCTTCTTCTTCTTCTTCTTCTTCTTCTTCTTCTTCTTCTTCTTCTTCTTCTTCTTCTAGGGAACTGTATTGCTGAGGTTTTGAGAGGAGGTATACCAGGATCATGAGTATCTCGAGCAAAGAGATGCTGTGGAGTGAAGTAATCCCTACCGTGTCAGCTTGGCTATATTGCCTCTCGTCGACACCAGTATATAGCGAACTCGAACAGACCATGCGCATCCACAGCGTCGACAACGCAACCGCAAACACCTCTTCCCCTCGACTTCCAAACAAACCAAAACCTCACATTACAACTCACAACATGCTATCAAGCACCAAGACCCTGATGGGCAAGCTCCTGTCTTTTGTCTTTTGTTCCGGTCCTAGCGAGGATGAAGACAAGGTCTCGCCCCATCCTCTAGTGATTGTAAGATCTCTTGCCTTCGTTGTATGCTCTGGAACAAGTTTGCTGATCGAGTACATGACAGGGCTGTCCCACCGACTTTTGCCATGAGCAGACTCATGCTGGAGGAACCCTTCGCGCGCCTGTTGTTGGTGCTGCTGCGCCATTTGTGCGTTGAAGTAACGCAACTGGGTCAGTGGTTTGCGTTTGCGAAAGACGGGATGATGGACTAACGGTGCGATTGCAGTACACTCGCCTGGGAATAATGAATCAGGTTGAGAAGTTTCCGGCAGCCATGGATGTTGCTGTAGAGGATGAGATGTCCTTGGTCCTTGCTTTGTGATATGCTTCAAGAGCTGCGATCTTGCAGGGATCACTCCGGATAAACAGCATGCAGCAATGGATCGGACCCCGAGCATCGCCATGGCAATCGTCGGATGCACACATTACTTCGGTCGTGGAGTGTGATGGTTGGAAATGGAGTTTTTTTTGTACAAGGCGAGCTTTCTTCGTCGCCAGATGTCTTCTCTCTTTCTCTGTCCGCATCGTAACAGATTCCAGTCCCCCCAGGATGAAACTCCATAAAACGCCTCTTTCCCGTGATGCAGCATAACCCCAATGCTCTTCCTTGTTGCATGCGTAATCGTACAAGCTCTTGCCAGAGACATCCACTCGCAGAATGCGAATCCTTTACCTCTTCTTCTTTCCAAACTTCTTTGATTCTGCAAGGCGCAAGACACGTCAGCGATCCTCTTGTTCCCTTTCTCCTTCCTCGCATGACAGGACTTACCGGCAGCCGTCCTCTTCTTCTTGGGAGCACCCTTTCCTCTCGACTTTGCGATGGCGACGTTCTCGACACGGTCTTCCTCGTAGTCGTCATAGGTCTCGAAACCAGGGTAGGCCTTTTGGAGGTCGGCGAAGCGGGCCACGCGGCGCGGGTAGTAGGCAGCCATTGAAGGGCCGCGCAGGCGTTGGCGCAAGACGCTGTTGCCGGTGCGGAAGGCCGAGGGGTTGTAGGTTGTGTTGAAGATGGCGCATTGCGTCTGTGAGGAGCGTGTGTTAGAGATGGGTCAAGGTTGTTTGGTGAGGTGAGAGGTGGCGAGGAAGAGGGGGAGCATGCACACCTCCATGAGCCTGAGGGCTAGCGTTCTTGCTACTGCCATGGTGGGCGAAGTTGTGTATGCGAACGACACTCTGGTATACCAGAGTCAAGCATGGTCAAGATGCGCTTGCGGCGGCGCTGCACGCTCGGGAGACGGCAACTGCCGATCTCGTCCAGCGACGATAAATAATTTTCCCCTCGTCGCGCTGGCTTGCGACAAACAACTCTGCAACAACATGTGAAGCACTGCAAGACGATGCTATGATTCATCTGTCATCACATCACTGCATGTCGCTGTCCAACTCCATCGCCAACATCCCCGAGAGACTGGTCTTCTCCGACGCAGACAAGATGCAGTCTCTCGCCAATCAGTAGGGTAAGCAATTCTTCAACTTCTCTTCCTGCACCCTGCACTTCCTCTTTCGAATGATTATACGCTTTACACATGCATGGCTTTCTTACGCACCTTGACCGGTGCACTCATGGTGAAACGGCACCAGATATATGACAACAATCCTCAAACTCATTATTTCTCATCACATTTGGCTTCTTCCGAGTGTGACACTTGCTTACTTTTGAGCTTGCAGTTTCCATCCACAACGACAATGCGAATCAGCAGACTTTTGCTTCATCTGCGTGAGGAACGGGTTTGAGTTCTATATAGACTCGGTCGAGAATATAATCACATTGCTTCAGAAACAAAATACCAATATGCTTCTCCGTGACCCTGTCGACAAAAAGAACATGCGATCGAATGTCTTCTAGTGCTTGTACCATCCATACCTCAGCATTTCCAACACCCAAACACCACCCACACTGCCCAAAAGCAACACACCCACACACCAAAAGACTTCACCCCAACCCCTCCCCAAACCCAACCATCGCATCTCCAGCACCACCAGCCCTTACTCAAGCTCCCCACTTCCTCAGCTCCCCCCACTGCCGAAGTGATGCTATATCCAGATCCTGCAGATGCCTCTATGGGAGGCCTAACAAACGTCTCTGCAGAAACCCATGCGAAGAAATATGCATGCAACTACAAGCATTGACAACGCTTAGACAGAATCTCCAAACCAGGTTCTCGGAATGCGCCTGCAATGTCCCAAAATACTTATCTTTACAGTATACCGCAAAAGCAGGGAATGTTGTGTGTGATGGTTGGCATAGAGCTCCATCTTCTCTCGCCTGGAAAGTGGTGCACAGATATATCAACGTTTGCCGCACTTCTCTTGAACCATACGCCGTGAACTCTCCGGGGTAGATGGAGATATAACCGCAAATTCAAGCCCGTATCCATCAATCAATTTGCCATGTGTAGTGACGGTATATGGCTGTTGTGATGGCGTTTCGGCACAGGGAGTACGGATAATTGGGGCCGGTGTACATAGGAGATTTGCAGTGTGTGTATGTAAATAAACTTGGATATCGTATGTTGGTCTGCTGACGTGAAATCGACAACGGCCCCCTTTGTGAGAGAAACACAAATTCTGGACTGTGTTGCCCGTTCGTGGCTTTTCTTGGATATCGATTGACGCAGGACGTTGGATGCTCTTCAGCTGTGTCCAAACGGCTTTCCTGCAAAGGAGGAGATTGGGCCAAAACAACAATGATCGTGATGTGCAAAGTCAGTATAAGTGACAGCTGAGTAGACGAAAGAGAAGGTATGTTGGTAAAAATTTCTTTTTTTTTTGAAAAATCGTAGATACGAAAGGATTAAAATAAAAAAAGGAATCCTTCGTAGGAGGTATAATTAAAACGCCGTTTTCGTGAGAAAACCCCCTGTCCTTTGTATGTGAAGGCATTCTTTGCCTTTTCCATGAGAATGAAACATAGGAAAGATGAATCGAAAAAGGAAACAAAGAGAAGAAAGGAAATTCGGGTCGGTCGACTCGCATGCGAGTGTCCGATTAATGTGTGTCGAAAGGCTGGAGTCCAGCAGTAACCCTTCGCGCCGTGAAATGTACCAGTCTATGATGCTCCTGAGATGTAGATGATTGTAAAAGAAGATCTAATGGGTTGCAAGAAAGACGAAGAGATGAGTATGCGGCTCAGCATGCCAACTCGACAACGGCGACTGTGGATTCATTCTTGGTGGGGTTGAGTTCAGGGCTGGCTTTTGCTGAGTCGACTTGCGTCTCGACAGGGTCTTCCATGATTGTGTCGGCCGGTGAGCGAGGAGCAGATGCAACAGAGAAAGTGCCACCACGAGGAGAGATGAGACTGGCAGAGTCATCGATGTCGCAAACACCCTCCATGCTGTGCAGACCGTGGGCGGCAGGAGCAGCGAAGAGGAGAGGAGCGGGCTTCTTGGCTCTGCTGGGCGATGAAACGGACTTGGACTTCAGGGAGATGTTGCCGGCAGGGAGTTGTTCGGCGACACTTGCTCTGCGGCAGACCTCAGCCTTCTCATCGGGGCTGAGAGGAGTAGTGGTGCGGAGGAAGCTGGAAGCAGCGTTGCGAGGCACGTAGCTGGGACGGCGAGAAGCAGTGGGAGAAGCAGTGGGAGAGAGACCATCGACCGACTCGGAGTCGGGGTTGTGGCTGCTGAACATGGAGAACTGAGAGTACTTGCGGTCCATGGTAGGCATGGCGGGGACACCAGCATCAGTGTCGGGGTTGGCACTCTTGAACCAGCTTCTGATGCTGTTCTTTGAAGAGCGGCGGCTAGAGACGCTGAATGCGCGGTTCTTGTTCGATGAGCTCTCAGAGTCGCTGCGAATGTCCTTGGCCATGTTGGAAATGGCCGATGCCTTGCGGTTGTAGGTGGTGCTCTTCTGATCAACGCCAGTAGAGATTGATGCCATTCTGGTCCTCTCAACAGGCATGCCAGGGCTGAGCATGCCAGAATCCTCCATGGGAACAACCTCATTGCCCATCTTGTAGTTGCCGAACATCTTTCCCCACATGGAGCCCTTTCTGACTGGAGGAAGGGCAGGGGTAGGTGCAAGGACAGTGATGCTCATCGTGATTGTGTTGTGAGAGATGTTGCTCGGGATTAGTTATCGATGGTCGTGTAGAGATGAGACCTGTTGTTGGAATGCTCGTCTGTTGTTGTTGTTGTTGTTGGAATGAAAGTCGTAAGAGAGTCGACGGTTACGAGGGTGATAGAACGAGCGCTGCTGAATGAGATGTTGACCCGGGATGCGTGCCCTTACTTATATCAAAGCACAACGTGCAAAAAAACGCCCGTATCATCTGCTTTGCCGGTTTCCTGGACGTTGAAATCCAGCAAGCCCGTGAAGAGCATCTCGAAGCACAGGCGCAAGCGTTTGGTGTGGAACACGTCTATCAGACATAGGTCGTTGTACTATTAGCAAATCCCACAAACGGTCAAGAACCGACTGGACATTGCTCAGATTCTCCTAGTCCGGTCCAGGATGCCTAGAATCAAAACATACTCACGTCAACTTCCATTTCCGGAAGTACGCACGAGGCGATCTGCGCTATCCATCGCGCATACAGATCATAAGTCTATTCCTAGCATCCTTGTCGTCGTAAAAGATCCCGTATGCGTTAATTCATACTCACACGGTCCTTCCTGGCTACACACCAGAGAGTCAGTGACGACGTGGCCCAGTCCTTCCCGTAGATGTGCGAATCGACAACGGCCAACTATCGAGCGAACAAATGAAAGCCGTTGCCAAATCCCAAATCCCCGAACAAGGACGATGAGGGTGTAAGGGAAACCGTTGCAGGCGAGCTTTCCAGGAAAGGGCAGGGTTGCAGCGGCCAGTCGTTTTGGCCGCGTTGCATGGATCTTTGACAATGAGTTTGCAGCCGTTTCCCCATTTTCGACCACCCCCTTGGCTCCTTCCCCAGACATTTGTTCCAACTGCCGTCCCATTTGCTGTTGTTACAAAGGATATAGGGATACAGGAGTAGACGTTGCGGTACACCCTCAGGCTCAGCCCGCCTCCCTTCACACACACACCGGGACCGCTGTACAAAGCTGTTATGCGTTCTAGGAGAGAGGCACTTGCTTAGCAGCATGCATCGGAGACCGCGACACTCTGCATACGAGCTGAACGAACCGGCGCCTTATCAGGCACGTGTAAACCCAGGCCTTGCAAGCAACGTCCGCGTAGCCTATCAACAGAATTCCGCAGTCCACGAATACATGTTTCACGCATCCCATGACTGGTTTACGCTGTTGTTGTCGCCCTACGGCATGCGAGTCTTTGGTCAGTCTCGGCAGACTGCATGATCTTGAACGTTCGTTCCAGAGATATCTCTCCTGATTCAAACCAACGCTTTCGCACCCTCTCTTTCGTTGACGACCCTTGTTCTCTGAGGCTGATCCTTCATGGCGCCTTTTCGAGCCGTTTGCAGTTTTGCATCTCTCCTTCTATTCATGCTTTTGTCAGCCGTTGCGAGGATCTGTCTTTTGCCTACGGTTATGGATGAGACTCTCAGACATTCGCAATATTTCATCGTCATCGGGTCTCAAATCCTTGCCTATTCGAAGCTTCAGGGTACAGGCTTGCGTACAAGAGCGGCCAGTATACTCCACTCCCAGAGAGGGCCGTTGCAACGGGTGTTATCGAGTCTCTATCAGGCAACGGATGAGCTCGGCCATGATTCGCTCCGACGTTGACGACCTGGAGGCAGGCCGTAGACAGAAGTTTGTCCAGACAAGATCTGAGGTCCACGTGTACGGCCGCAGTGTGATACGGCGACAGGACCGCCACCATCTAGAGCCATGAGTGTCTCTCCAACTCAACTTCCAGACTTGGCAGTTTTTCATCAACGGAAACAAGGATAGAAGAGGAATGAGTCTGGAGGCCAACGCGCTTCTAGCTTTTGAAAAACGTATATCCCTCATATCGCGTTCTCCGCGAGCACTATGTCGGAGTTTTTCTCCTTGGTCTGTGTTCTGCTGCCATCGATATATCAACGGGCGTTGTGGCTGGAATTTTCTCGACAGCTACGCATAAGGTCTGAGGCAATTCACGCCTACCATGGGAAGCATTTCCGTCGACCACTATGAAACTCGTCTTTGGATACGGAAATCTTGGCTCCCTTGTCTAGAGCATTTCAATCATGTTCACGAGCAAGACATCCTTCCACAAGGCTGTAAGGATAGACAAAGCAACGTACAATTCGGTCTAGAGTATCTCGAGATTTTTGACTGACTACAGAGACGCTACTGATTTTAAGCAGCTGCGGGCCGAACGGTAAGCGCCCGTTACGCTCCACTTGTAATGAAGGCTATCTGCTATAAAACATATCGTGGCTGTGAGACAACAATGTTGAGATACGTCCAAAAGCGAACATGATTTTGGTACTTCACTATCGATGTCGAAAAAATCTGTTGGCTTTTGCAACTTTACGTTTCTACCGCGGATGCAGAAGTGCAACTCTCAAAACGTTGAGCAAAAGACTGTTGGTATACTCTCAGCAAAACCAGAATATGCATTTGAGGTAGATGCGAACAGCCACGCGATCATTGTAGACAGCCACCAACCATAGCATTCAAGCAGGCAGCCGCTGGGCAATGAGGAACCATTAACCTGTAGCTGCTTCCCGTCTGGTTGTACCGATTGGGAGACTTGATTCTTTGCAACTGACTAAGCTCACCACCTTGACTGTCCATCTGTCACAAGTACGTGTATCATCAGACTTTTGTCGCAAGGAAAGGCTACGCGTTACATCAACCCCTTTCTCTAGCATATCCAAATCATCAAGCTTCCAGCATGCTTTGTGATTTGGCAGCGCAGATCTCTTAGTCAACTATCGCGTTGTAGATCCGCGTTTGATTACGACTCTGTTAGGACTGCTGGGCTTCTTCACTCTGTCCTTCGGCATGTGTCCAGAGAGTGAGGACGCAGCAGAGGAGCTTTTTCGTTGAAAACTTGGAGCAGCCAGATGAGCCTCTGTACGCAAAATGTCCATACCACTACTCGGGTCGTCTTACGGCACTTTCCCTGGAAAATATCTTGTTGGTCGCCGTGCAGGTCCACAGCGTAGAGAGCAACTACCCTCTCCAGCCATGATACATGCTCTCCAACGAAGGGCAATCACTCCCCAATCACGTAGGTACACCCCTCAGGGCCAATCCATACTTCATGGCGCTTGTTGGCATCAACATCGAATCTATCACCCACGTTACACTGCTCTTTCTTTGGGTTCGGGTCGTCGGGATAACTGAGGGTAAGGCTCCCCTTGAGAACCAGATGTGTGGTAATGCCGGCATGGGTGTGAGGCGGGTAATGGGCGTTGCTTCCAACAGGTTAGTCCTCATGCCACCCATTCAACGTCAGAGTGTGAGGCTTACGGTCCGTCAGTCCATGTAAAAACCTTTAGACGTCAGCCTCGACGGAGAGAAGAGCTTCTGGGGCATTTTTGTGGTACGTGGTTGAACCCCCATCCTCTGACCTCCGCTTCTGATTCTTTTCTTGACTTTGGTGTCATGGTGGGATTATTCTGCCCTTGGTTGATGAGCAGGAGTTGAAGACGGCAAACATGCTGTCGACGACAGTGGCCTCCAATGACGCGGCAGTTCTCCAGATTCTTGGCAGTCGAGACCCTGACAGCCCGGCATCAGCAGCTTTGACCATGCATCCATCTCGTTTCAAGACTGGTTGAAACAGGTTTGATGTGGAAGGAGGCACCAAGCACACCGAGCACGATATGACAGCCCGCGTGGCTTTCTCCACATCATGACTTGAGCTCCTGACCGAATCTCCCACTTGGCCTTCTGACTCTATGCAACTATCGTCCTTACCTATCCATACTTCACCCTATCACATCCCGTGCAGCAGCTACGCAATTACCCCTGAGTTTCATCCCCAAAGTCCAACATGGACACGACCACTCCCCAGGCCTGGTCACCAACCATATTGAACTATGTCAAAGAGTTCACCGCCGAGTTTGACCAGGTGGAAAGCATCGAGGGCAACAATCTCAGCTCTCCTGGCTCTGCAACCAACGATCAAACATCCAACCGGCTCCTGAAATATCTTGGCTCTGATGAGGCCAACGCCATGGCGCCTGTCGTCTTGGATGCTACGCACCCCATCTCGGATTACTTTGTATCAAGCAGTCACAATACCTACCTGTGGGGCAATCAACTCTACGGTAAGGCTAGCACAAAGGCTTATCAGAAAGTGCTGGAGAGAGGCTGCCGCTGCATTGAGGTTGATGTTTGGGATGGAGATGATTCAGACTCTGAAACTTCCGACTCGTCTGCCGATAGTGACAGTGATGCCGAGAGTGAAGGTGGAATCAAGAAGCTGAGCAGACGCTTCAAGGACAAGATGGGCCTCTCCAAGTCCAAGCCCGAGTCCAAACCAAAGGAGAAACCAGCCCCCGCCTCCACTTCGCCCGAGCATGAGAGTGTGGGAGGAGCAGGCCTTCGCAGGACCGTGTCCAAGACTGAGCCACGCGTTCTTCATGGATACACAGCAACCAAAGAGATATCCTTCAGAGCCGTCTGTGCCACCATCCGAGACTACGCTTTTACCACAAGGTACCTTGAGACGTACCGCCATCTGATTGCTCATCTACTCACCGTTGTATAGCGATCTTCCTTTGATTGTCAGTCTCGAAGTCCACACTTGTCCCGCTCAGCAACAGATCATGGTCGACATCATAAGAGATTCGTGGGCACCATACCTGGTCGATCTGAATGCAGCGACTGGCCACGAGATTTCTCTGCCAACTTTAGAGTCTTTGCGCAAGAAAATACTCATTAAGGTATGCCAACCATCCCTCCCTGTGTACTTCCGAACTTGCTTGTGCTGACGTCCGAACGGGTTAAGTACACCGCTCCCGAACAAGCAACAAAAAAGAGCACGGGGCCAGCAGTCGTTTCGAGCAATGCAGACCCCGAATCAGGCTCCGAGGATGAATCTCAGGAGACGGCTGTCAAGAAGAGTCACATCATCACAGCGCTCGCTTCAATGGGCGTGTACACCCGCGGTTGCCACTTCAAAGACTTTGATCAACCGGAGGCCAAGCTTCCAAACCATATTTTCTCCTTGTCCGAGTCCAAAATCATCGAAGTACACAAGCGTGATCACTCGGCGTTGTTCAGGCACAACAAGGTATGTCTTCCCGGGACCAGATATATCAGCGCTAACATATGACATGTCAGCGCTTCTTGATGAGAGTTTATCCTAAAGGCATTCGTGTATCCTCGAGCAATTTGGATCCCGCACCTTTCTGGCGGATGGGTGCGCAGATTGTCGCTCTCAACTGGCAATACATCAACGCGGCAACCATGCTCAACCAAGCGATGTTTCACGCGACGGGCGGTTGGGTACTCAAGCCTGAAGGCTACCGCAGTTTCCACAAAGCTCAATCTCAGATTGCGGCACTCGACCGAGGTAAACTTGACTTGACGATCGAGTTGCTGGCTGGTCAGGATATCGGTTCGGCTGACAAGAAGTTCCACCTCTATGTTCGTTCTGAGTTGCATATCGAGGATATGGAGGAGATCGACGGCGGATCTCTGCCTGAGGGAGGCTCCACCAAGGAAGGACAGGTCAAGGCGGCTACTGAACTTGGAACGCCTGGCAGGTCTCCGGATTTTGGGCGCCAACTGCTTCAATTCAAGGTCGATGGTGTTGCCGAAGAGCTAACTTTCGTGAGGTACGTGGTCTTTTGCGCATCTTTTCTGAAAGGGACATGTCATACACTCAAGCACTGCTTGTATCCGTCTTGTTCATATGGCTTTGTTCACCGCTACTTTACACTCTAAGAATCCCGCGGATCCAGGTCGCCGTGTCCTGTGGTGAGGATGTGTGACAGTGTCAAAAATGCTCTGTCGCTTCAATATTTGAGGGCCGCACGCGCTCGACGGATATATGCATGCTCAATTCGCTACTCGTGGTAGCATCATCCGGGCATTCGGGTTCACCAGCTGTGTGGTACCAGACGCCACACTAGACTCTCGAACCCGTCAGCCAGGTTCTTTGATGCATTCCCTCACTGTCATCCTTTCCTGATCTGGTTACCCGAACGTTTATCGCTCCTTTGGCTCATTCGCTGACACGTTCGTTATAACAGGTTCAAAGTCATGGACGACGACACCTTCAGTCGCGATAATCTAGTGGCCTGGGCGTGCTTCAGATTGTCCAGACTACAGACAGGGATCAGGAAGATACGTCTGTATGACTGCGAAGGTCAGCAGACCAACGGGATGCTGCTTGTGCGCATAAGCAAGAGACTCGATCTTGAGTAAAGTCCACAGCAGATTCATAAACCCTGGCTCGCTGGTGGAGATGTGAGTCGGGCATATATCCATACAGCTTAGACTGTAGCACTCCGCGCACGAAAATGAAGGGACCAACCTGTGCCAAATCGATAATTTCATCAATGCGGAATGCCATTGCCCGTAGGGTTTATGCGCCGCAGCAATGTACACAAGAAAAATAATTCAAATATGGATAGCGTCTGCGTGGCCACATCATCACCTCGTATATCGCATATATTTTCTTGTCAATCAGGAACACACCGACCTGCGGAGGTTCGAACCCACCTTGAGACGAAAAGTTTGACAGCGCTATTCTTGTACTTTGGAGTGCATGTATGGCACAGATGTTTTGTATGCGAACGCTTGTGACAGATCACAAAGGGCCTGATCCAGGCGGCGCTGCCGGCGCAGCCGGCGCATCTCTCTAATCAAGAATACCGAATCTACGGGTACCGATGGAACCGGGGACGGATGTAGAGCACACTCTGAAAGAAGGCACGCACATATGACGAACCAATTAACGGAATTGAAGTGCCGGCACACGACCATTTCTTTTACTCCGTACACATAACGTGTGTGTATCTTGCTTCTCACATGTCACAAAGGCGAGAAAACATTCGATGCAGGCTTCCAGAGGCGCTTCTTTCGCATATATTGACCTTGACATCGGAAACGAGAGCCGGCATCTAAGATGACAACCCACCGGTGCCTTTGTTCGGATTGCGTTTTCGCTACGACAATTCGAGAGGGTGTAAAGACAAGGCCGAGACATTGAGAGTTGATAGATCAGGTTCTGTGTCTTGCACACTCAGTCAGTGAAGCAATGGCATGCCACATGCGCAACTCGAACAGCAAGGAGGACATAGCATTGCTTGGTGCCCATGACCCGAGAATCTCGAGAGCGGTGTCAGAAGCCGGATCATCAGTCTCGTGAAGAGCCAGACCTTTGGGACATGCAGAAGCACTTGATATCAATCCTCGACACAGCATTTCCGGCGATTGGCATAGCCACTAAAACTGATCACTTTTTCCCCTTTCCCTTCCTGCATCTGTCTTATGAAGGAACATTTTGAGAGGAAGACTGTGGCAGCTGACGGAAGGGACGGGACGAGCGCCGTGACGGGCGTACCACTGTGCCGGTAACTCTCGATGCAATCTTTTCCTAGATGACCCAAACCAGGATTTGAGAAAGGCACGTACTCGAGACTTTTCGGCAGGTGCAGGTCCGCACCACACACGAATTGATGGAAAGACTTTTGTTCATGCTCCTTGCTGCTTGTCTGGGACGATCAAGGTGCATCGGCCTGTCAAAACGTATGGGCTAGCGTGGGCTACACCGATGCCGGTTCCGTGTGGGCATTTTGTCGCACACGTTCGACCGCCGCAGAGGGTTTCGCAGGTTGATAGCCGTTGGGTGCTTTGTCAAGCGGCGCTTGCATACGTGGCTCTTTTTTCTCTCTTTCCGATTTAAATTATTTTGTTACTCGTCGACTGCTGCACCCAGGGACCCGAATGGCACAGATACCGCACTTGAGCAAGAAGCCGGAAGGGACTCGCCTTGCACGTACATTTTTGTGAGATTGCTTTCCAGCATGTAGAGGTCTTGCTTGCAGTGCGAAACGCTGCAGGGTTACGCTATGCGAGGTGCTTTATCAGTCGAACATGAAAAGTCTATCACAAAAAGGTCAGGTCACCAGAGGTATGCGGTCAACCAAAAGGTATATAAGGAGGGTGATTTGTCCTCTGGATTGGACTTTTCGTTCATCATCAGCATCACCAAGCAATTCGATCTTTCTGCTCTTATCCCTTCTCCAAACAACTTCCTCTTCTTTCAAGAACCTCTCCTCCAACTTCCAGCAACCATGCCTAGCAACACCAGCCACATCCAGAAACGTGCCCAGCTCAAGCAGCACGAGGATCTCGTTGTCTCTGCCAGCGAGCACGGCGAGTGGCAAGGCATCCAGGCCGAGCTTGATCTGACTCCCGACTTCCAGTCCAGACCTGCACCCGTAAGAGACCACGCTGTCAGCATTCCCCAAATCCCACCTCTGAGGCTCTGACAACTAAACAAGGTCCAGACACGCGCGTGCCCCAGCTGCGGCTACTTTGTGATTTCTGGAAAGAGATGCCCCAAGTGCAAGACTCAATGCTAGCCACCCAAGCGAGGTATTTACTTCTCTATCGCCAGCACATGGGTCCATCACTGACATGTCTTGGGAAAAGAGCGTCGTCAAAGGTCGTCCGACTCTTTGGAGCAGCAGCAAAGACAAGCCAAGCAGCCAAAACTCGACAAGCCAAAAACCGACATCGAGCAGCTCCAGCAACGATTCAAGAACTTCAAGACTTCGACAACCGAGACGACGCCTCGCGGTATTGCAGTTGAGAACACGCTGCCACGGTTTCGTCCTGAGCGTGTCGACTACTCTGGATGCCGACCTTTCCTTGAAGGTTGACTCGGTTTTCCGGGCCACCGCCATCTTTTTCCTTGTTTCCTTTGCACTTGTTTGATTTCTGTCGTTTCCTTTTGAGCGCGCAATGCATCATTGCTGGCGTTCGTGTTTCCCAGGTGCAGTTTGTGAAGAAAAACATCGAAAACGGTTGACAAAAAAGGAGGGAGTCCGAAGAGAAAAGAAAAGAAAAACTTTCCTTTGTCTTTACCACAGCATTTTTTGTTACAACAGTATTGGTGTTATTGGATTTTGATCGAACGAGTTTGCAGGAGAAAAAGCATCAGAGAGAGACCAACAGAATCTTCTTACCTATAGCTGTATATGCAGTTCGCACACATATTAAGAATTGAAATTACATTCTCTTCGTATACCGCTTGCCTACTTTTCTTACGCTTTGGGCATATCGATGATGGTTTGAAGTGAAGAAGTCATCAAAAAGAGGTGGGAGCTGCAGAAAAACAGGTGAGATCTCGATGGGCAGAGAGTCTTGGCTCGATCGTGAGAGGCTCTTGAGCGTCACCATTTCTGGGGTGAAACGCTCATCCTGTCTTCTCAATACACGTCATGTCGAAATCACATATCCATATATTATCTCCATCGACGCCATGTAGGTGAACACTTGTAGAAAGGAAGTTGCGTTGCTCAAGTCGTCCCTACCATAACAGAAAATCTTTCTCAAACACAAAACCCCTTTCCGCTTCTCCCATCATGTCTTTTCAACCCATCAAGAACTCTCTGCGTTTCATCAGCACCAGTTCAAGACCTTCATCTGTTTTCGCTCGTCGATTCCACGCAAGGACAACAATGGCTGCTCAAGTCCCTTCTTCCAACGACATCTCGGCCGTCGCCAAGGACGAGAACGGTCCCGTCAAGGGTTCCGATTCTGCTCAGATGCAGAGCCAGGTCGGCAAGGTCCAGGTACGTCCAAGCATCTCCGAGCACCGACCGCAATCGTTGACCATCACCTGCAGAACTTTGAAAGCGCCGCGCAAGATGTCCTCAGCAAGATGCAGCAGGACCCCAGCTCCATCACCGCCGATGACGCCAACTACCTCAAGTCCCGCGAGGCCCGCGCGACCGGCCAGGCCCAGCCCCCAAAGGACAGCGTTTCCGCCGATGCTCAGCGCCTCGCCTCTGCCAACGAGCGTGGTACCGCACCCAAGACAGGGCCTCTGAACCCCGCCGAGCAGTCACACCTCACAAAGGAGCGCAACCTCGAGCAGGCTGTCAATGAGGTCGGCTCCAAGGACCCTTCGCAGGTCACTCAGGACGATGCCAACCTCCTCCACAGCCGCGAGCAGCGCGCACACGGTCACACTGAGAAGGGTGGTGTTGCCTCTCAGGCTCAGTCCATTGCCACCGAGAACTCTCGCTCGTAAGAGCATGACTGTTGATGATTACGACTCTGTGTCTTTCTGCATACACGATACTGCATGAGCGCTGCAGCCTGGTTTTGCTACACCAATGGAAGAAATGTTATGATTACCCAAAAGTATAATATGTACAATAGCATGATATGAAACAACCCAGATGGCTCTGATGCCTTTCTACGCTTCCCTCTCCTTCCAGTTACTGCTCGTTAGCGTTGCTGTCTACACGTGAGTATCCAATTGGACGGTATCCCCTTATCGACGCAACCATCCTGAGCTCCTTCAAGTGCGGGGTAGAGCTGTATGCATGAAGGATCATGACATCCTCGCCAGATTGACAGACTTGAAGCAGTAGCCCCCTCGAGCACACCAAACCGTCCACTTTTTGGTTACACTGTGCAAGATGCTGTTCAATATGCTGGTCCGATACTTCATGCTCTCCGTGCTGGCAGAGCGCGTAGTGAGCTTCGTGCTTCCACACCAAGAGATCCTCACTTCGCAACCAGCAGAAAAAGACCCCAACATCATCCTTGAAGCGTGAGTACATCTCGTCCTCGACTTTGCAGACCCCCTGCTGACCAAAGCACAAAGTCTCCGTCGAGCAGAAATCATACCAGACGTTCTCGACACCTTTTCCCCATTACTCTCCATCACAGCCAACTGGTCCTCCTCCGCCGAGACACATCTAGGCAACACCCTACCACCCTCTGCCGTCAACCACGCCCCGGACCTGCTAGCCGCCAAAATAGCCTCTGCCTATGTGCCTCGAGACATAGAATTCGTGCTCGCCCTCACAGACCCAGATGCCCCTTCTCGCTCCGATCCAAAGTGGAGTCAAGTGTGCCATTGGCTCGGAACCTGGAAATCGGAAAAGGTAAAGGAGCTGGTGCAGTATAAACCTCCGATGCCACCGGAAGGGACGGGTAAGCATAGGTATGTGGTTGTGGTTATGGTGCCCGCGAACTACACGACTGAGCCATTGGACCTGGCGTTCTCGCATGGGAGGAAGCGGTGGGGGTATCCAGGGGACAGGAATGGGATCAGGGGGTTTGCGCATGGGAATGGGTTGAAGGTTATTGGTGAGTCTTTTCGCTTTATCTTTGCTCTTTGCTCTTGTTTTATTTTTGAGTTGGGTGCTGGGGGTTGGCGGGTTGCAGACTTGTCTCTTTGCTGGTGACGTTTTTTGCATCAGCAATGTTTGTGGTTCTTGGATTGTGTGCAAGTGCTAATTGGTGCTTTTTCCAGCTGCCAATTTCATCTATTCGCAGAACGACAAACAGTAGACGGGTGGGCAGGGATGGAATATGTGTATCAACTGGCCCTGGTTTACTACAACAGATTGTACTATCCCCTTGCACACACTCTAGATATGACTAACACACCTTTCGGGATCTCTTTGGGCATGTTGTTCTATTGCTGTTGTTAGACATACGGTTCCTTGTGTGGTGTTCAGTATTTAACCATGAAGGTTTTTGTTGTATATAGACAGGGTTGTACCCGTGACAATGTCTTTCGAGGGTCAGGCGGCGATATTCTCGACGTATGTCTATTCTTACGAAGCCATATTCCTACCTAACAATCATTGATATACTTCCATTCTTGTGTGTGTCTTTTAGCTTGTTAGGTGTCGTATCGTGGTTGTGGTATAACTTTTCAGAATGCTCGACATCATACATCCTCATGCAACGACGGAACCACCGTGTTGCGACCAAGACACATGATCCAAAGCAAACGTCTTGCTAATGCATGAATTAAGCAATTGTATGTGTCTACAAAGAAGAGAACAGAAGCTTACATCACAAGAAATAGTCCCGCAACAGTATAAACAAAGATACTTCACATGTCAGTGGTATCAAAAAAGCTTCTATATTCCAGGCTAGATAAGTAACAACCATCACTCAACAAATTGGAGAACAGAGCGAGAACACACGTAGAAAGTAAAGGAAACCAAGCAAACAGACACAACGAACACAGAAAGAGTTAGGGATGGCCAAATGGCAGTACATCATCTTAGTCGCGATTTGTATAATGACTCCGACCAACTCTCGATCATACACATTCCAATATGTTTGATGGTCATTGTTTATGGATATGTAGCAGATCAAGGCATAGGCTATTACCCTAGAGGCTAAAAGATCACACAGCAAAGCTACTGTAAAGTGCACTTTAATCGTCCATGAATTGGTGAGAAGCTCTGTTCTAGCCCACCCTACCATAGCCTGCAGGAAGACGATGCAGAGAAAGTAAGATATAATGGCGGCGGCTTCCTGCTTTATAACTGGCAAGTTGCATTTTGAGTCGAATGGCGTATCGTGTTTCCGAGACGAGCGATCACACAGAATTGCGAAGGGGGGATGGAGTATTGGGAGTCGGGTTTGAGAGAAAGAGGAGCGACCGTGAGTGGGGAGAAGGAAGGTGCAAATAGCGAGATGTGGAAACAGTGGCTGCGAAAAGAAGACGAGAGAGAATCAAGTTTCGAGAGATGGCATTCTTCGGCCTACACACGCAAAGGTCTGATCGCAGATGTCGAAATACCTAGGATCTGTAGAATCGTTCGACAGGCATAGTGAGCATTCCACCAGGTCGTCACTGGTCGGTCCCGATTCAAGTCTTTTTGTGGCAGGTCGATGATTCTGGAGCACAATCTGGTATGTCACTGAGCTGGATGAACGTGATAGGAAGCTCACACTTCCATTCTCAATCGCTCCTCACACATCTGTTGGGCGACGAGAGCAGTACTCCAGTGCCGGTTTGAAAGTGATCCGTCCTGGCACTAGCGAACTGTCGACAGGCAGGAGACATGGTCCGGGAGTTGGCCCATCTGCTCTTTAGACCATGCGACGCATGATTTATTGTTATCAGAGCACCAAGGTAGGAGAACTTTTGTCGTGTGTTGCAGTCGTGTTCTGGCCGACCTCAGACTTCCATTATCGACAGGATGGTGTTTGACTTGCAACATGGTCCAATTCTTGCTTTCGGCCGAGAAACTCCATGTTCACAGTAATCAATTGAAATTGAAACGCCTTGCATACTGCGGCCGAAGGATGAATTGCTCCCAGGTGGGTGACATGCATGGCGGGCAAACATCTTGTTGAGGCGACGCAAGCCAAGAAGCCTGCAGTCTGCTGGTGGGAAAGCCATGGCTGACCGCTGGCTTGCCTCGCGAAAGGATGCGAAAGGACTTTGCTCCTGTTCAGCTTACGGAGTACGTCTCGCGAGATATCACAGCGGCAAAAGACGGTCTGTGACTCCGGTTGCATGTATCTTTTGGATCTGACCATCAGGAGGCGAGTAAGAAGGATTCTTCGTAGCACACCCGTCTATTACACCTTGTTTCCGGAGGAGCTTCCGCCTCCGCAAAGTTTTGCCCATTGTCGGTTGTTGTCCGTGGGGGCTCTGGGGTACAAGTGAACCTACTCTCTTGGCGTGCATCTTGAAGAAAAGGTACGTGTAAGCCGGAATCTTGGTATTGGATTTCGCTTCTTCCAAAGTAGCCTCAAGATTTGGGCGCGTAGCACATCGTCTCTCTGAAGGGCAGCTGTAGACAGTGGACGTGTAACGTCAGCAGCATATAAAGCTTGTCAGGGTTGTCCTTCTGATCTGGCAGACGCTTTACCTACGTCCGTATTGGATTTCAGCTCTCCTCGACAGCACATTCAGAACTGTGTCTTTACCGCTTTGTTTGCATTGTTGCGCTGGGACTCTTCTGACAAGTCACATGCGTGATACTTGCCTGCTTTCTTGCTTGCCAGTGTGGTCAGAGGAAAAGTCTTACACTGACCGACCACACTCAACACGACGAAACGCTGACCTTTGCAACCAGGGTAGCCAAACGTTGTCGCGGATAGACGTACACACTTCTGCCTGGTCAGTGAGAGTTGATGGAGATGTTACAACCTGAGTGGGGTCGCGTCTGGTGGGGTCGTTGGATGTGTCAAGCATACAAGTGTGATGTTTGTAGAGCGTTACGGTCTTCTGCCTCTCGCGTCAATACTCTACTGTACTGACGCACCAACTACGTGGGTAGAAGTCGCATTGTGATTCTCCCAAGAGCAAGATGCTATTCTTCGTAAGTGCTAGTGTTCAGGCGGATGTGGTCATCTTGGTGTAATATGATGAGAGGATGTTGCCTGTTTCCTCCTTACAATCTCCGAGGTTCGAATCTTTACATCTTAACGATGTCGATAGATCTACTGCATGTTAAGCCCTATGAGGGCAACGGAGTGTCATTGTTGAGCCTCAGCCAAGCTCTCGATATTCAGCGCGAGATAGCTTCCGGAATTGATAAGGTACCGACTACCTAAGCGGCTGTGCCTTGACACCGCAGTGACGGCCGCGGTGCACATGGATCGACATGGATGGCAGGTGTTGTTGCCCGACTTCTGCGTCACACAACGGTGTGGTGAAGACGAGTTGAAGATGAGTTGGCTCATATGCACATCACTTGATGTCGTTGTGTCTCGAAGACCCTGTAGCCTTGACTTTCTAACCTTGAGTCAAGATTCAAGCAGCAGGAAACCACGAATCCAATGGTTGGATCGAAGGGCGAGGTGGAGTTGACAGCTCCACCTGCAACGTGTTGTATGTTTAGCATGTCCTTGCAGTTTCCGAAGATGGATGGCCCTAATCTAACAACTCGTAACGATGCCGTAGATGTGACGTTACGCGACTTTAGTGGGCCGGGTCGACTTTCACTGACTCTAATCGATCAAACTGCACCCGATCAGTCGATGGAAAAGCTTCCCAAAGCCTACTTCGCATGATCGAGTTGCTAAAAGAGCTTGAGTTGGTCTGCATATGTCCTCTGTAAGCGAGGCCTTATCTGGGAAGCTTGCGGCTGAAATGACTCGAGTGACCTACATCCTTGGGTTCCTGATACATAGATGAAGTAGCATGTTAGTCTATCAAGATGTGGTCAGAATTCTGTATTGTGTTTCAGAGATGAAAATGTACACGACTTCACACGGCGAGTCAGAGAACTTCGCCCAATGTCAGTGTTCATGGTATCTGCCCGAGGTGCCATAGGGCGGCAACCTGAGCAACCCATGTGTACACAGGTCAGTCGAGGAACGAGCGGCTGGCAGTACTACTGACCGGTACCGAGTGGATTTGACTTCACAGACATCAGCTCTATTCAACACTCCAAACACGAGTCGCGTTGTTACATGCTACATGACTTCTGTTATGCGGTAAAGCAAGGTTGTATCTGCTCACAAACATCGACCACTCAGTTCAGGTCAGAGGGCAGGCCATCTGTGCAGTCAGCGAGAGTAGTTAGAGGTTTCTTGGTCAAGAAACAACAGGAGGGGCAGCATCCGGCAAAGCAAGATGATTCGGGGAGGGTTCTTTAGGTTAAAGTTAATGCTGCGACCGCAGATTCGGAAAGACATGTCGAGTGGAACGCTGAGGTTGTTCCCTAGGCGTGGACCATGGATCGTTGGATCTTGGAGAGTCATACAGAGTACGACGTTCTGATCCCAAGAGGATTCCAGGATTCGAATTCATGCGATTGGGGCAAGCCACTGATGCCATTTCGCGACACGGGAAGTTGTGACTTGTCGCGTGGCATGCTCCAATTTCATGCAGCCGGCCACCAGTCGAGTGTCGCCGTCTGTGATTGATGATTGTCGTTTCACATCGATCGAGAAAAGCAGGTGAGTGAAGAGTTCGTGCTGTGGAACAATTTGGAAAAAAGTCCGAACGGGAAATGAGGTTGGACTGGTGCGTGTGCGTGTAGGCCGAGTCGTCAGCTACTTTTGTGGATACCTTTTACTGAGGCTCTGGCAGGTGGAGCCCATCTGCACCCCAGTTCTGCCAGATGTGCTCGGAAGCAGAGGGTGTGGGTGCAAGACAAGGTGATGGATCAAGAAACGGAACACTTATCGGGATTATCCATCGTCGATGTTTGAACGGCGACCCGCCAGCACCCCTTTGCCATTCGCTGCTGCGATTCTCATCGCGCATACGCGCGAGCAAACGACGATGGCAGTGTCTGTCTGCCACGGAATGCGATCGGAAGCAGGATTAGCGCCTTCTTGGAGCAATGGACTGACTGGTACTCAACCGCGAAAACCGCAAAACGCACGTCGTCCTGCCCAGCACCCGGAGCGGCGGTAACACGTAGGCGGACACCTTCTAGCCGCGACAAGCTAGGGAGCTCCCCTGCCGTCCTGGTAGCTCTGTTCCTCCCCCCTGCCCTCGCTCGCGAGTCGCCTGTGTGTGTCTGTTTCGGTAGGGCCGGACGCGGGTTGGTCGCTGTTGCAGATCGGTCACCCTGACATCATCCCCCCCCTATCGTTCCCCGCCAGAACACGGGCTTCTGCTAACTTCTGCCGCTAACATCTCGATCGACTCAACTGCAGCCATCCCTCTGTATCGACACCAGCCAGCTAGCTATGCGGCTCGTCGTGTGTGTTGCCCATCTTGGGGTGGTTTCCTGGTACCCACCAACCTTCGTCATGCGCCTGTCCATCCCACGTTTTTGGCGCTGTATAAACTGCCAAATCCGATAGCCAGGTCTTTAATTGTGCCTTTGCTCCCGCCCCGGTCTTTAACTGTACCCATTACGTTAGAAGCCTCCCCATGTCTGTTTCAATCTGACTGTTATACCAACCTATTTCTTCCTTTTTCTTCTACTATCCACATCTCATCCATCCATCCACATTCTTCTAGTTGATCCAGAAGAAAGCTTCTTTCAGCCTCGCAGTCTACTCACACCACCCTTCCATCAACCTGATAACTCTTTTCTATCCTCTATCGCAATCACAGCAGCTGCACCATGACAGCCGTACTTTCCCAACCGACTGCTGGCAGTTTACTGGGTCGTCGCCGTGTTAGCAACTCCCAATACAGCCCCAGCATGGTACCGTACATGCCAACCTACGACTTGAATCTCAAGAACCCAATGGCACAGCAACAACAGGGCCAACTCCCCATGTCGACGTCACATTTCATTCCCATCCAAACAGGTCCAGAGATGGATGCCATGATGGACATCAACGCCTACTCACAGCCCGGCATGGTCTCGAATGCCATGGCATATCACAACCCAATGCCCATGAACCACTCGTACACGAATTACAACATGGCCAACACTTTCAACGCAGGCATGCCGGTCATGCCTATGGAGCCAATGCCTCAATGGCAGACTTATGATCACATGTCGATGCAGCAGCCCACAATCAACATGTCACACATGAGAAGCGAGAGTCAGTCAAGTATTGAAAGCTGTCCTCCCTTGATCAAGTCCGAAGACGAGCAATCACCCATCCTCCCCAGCCAAGTCTTTTTCAATACTCCAGCATACTCTTCCATGCAAGCCGACAACTCCAGCTCAGCTGGATCAGACGACGTCCCGACAACGGCCTCGTCCACCGACATTGATGCATTAATGAAGGCCATCCAATCAAAAGTCGCCAACGGATCAGAGCAAACGAGCAAGCCAATGCCTCGCGAGCAGCCGCAAGTAGAAGCTTCGAGCCCATCCAAGCCCAGAAAGAGATACCAATGTTCGATGCCCGACTGCAACAAGTCCTTTTATCAAAAGACACATCTTGAGATTCACACACGGGCACATACTGGCGTCAAGCCTTTCGTTTGTAAAGAGCCCAGTTGCGGTCAGCGTTTCTCACAACTCGGAAACCTCAAGACACATGAGCGTCGTCACACTGGCGAGCGTCCGTATAGCTGTGAACTCTGCGGCAAGACATTTGCTCAGCGCGGCAACGTACGAGCACACAAGATTGTTCACACAGCAGCAAAGCCCTTCACCTGCCGTCTTGACGATTGCAACAAGCAGTTCACTCAACTCGGCAACCTGAAGAGCCACCAGAACAAGTTCCACCAAGAAATCATCCGCAGACTTCGCCAGACCTTTGAGAACCTCCACGAGGGCGATCATGTCAGCTCCTGGGAGAAGGTCATGTGGGAATACTTTACCAGTCTTTACAAGAACTGCAACAAGGGAATCAAGGGCCGAGGCAAGGACCGCCGCATCAGCACCACCGGCCTTGGTCTCAAGTACGAGGACGAAGACCTTGCCAACAGACGCAACAGCTACGCAAGCGTCAGCTCCGCATCAAGCGGATACAGCATGGCAAACGGCATGGAGCACCTGAACATGGGTGTCTCATCGTCAATGCCAGAGCAACCAACATTCAGCTCGCCCGTCTACATGGTTCCGCAGGAGCATCGCGCACCCTTCTAAGCACGTTCGTAGCCGCGCAAACAGGAAACGGCGCCGAGACAAGATGATCCTATTCCATTCCTACCCCAACACCCCAGCACGACGTTTACGAAGTATCGATTCTCCTTTCCCTATCCAGCGGTTTTGTTTGTCACGATATGCACCCGGAATCGGGGTATCTTTTCTGCAACGGCGTAACGAGGTGCTATAGATCTTTGTTCCCTTTTGGTTTTTTTGACTTATTGAAGCGCTTATAGGGCGAGGGAGTTTTAGATGGGACCTGATATTTTTCCTTTCGATTTCTCACTTCCCATCTGGTTTTTTGTTATCCAAGCGGGCTTTATTTCTGTTTTCAGTTTCTTCGTTTTTGTATACTTGTAGATATCCGTGATGATCCGCCTCGATGGAAAAGAGGCCCGAATTGTATGACTAGTTATCCTTTTGAACCATCTTGATCCTTTCCAAAAAGGTTACCATCACACCTGCAAGTGAATTGGTGGATTGTGTTTCCGCGTTGCTTTCCTTGGAGTACCTTGAGATTGTTGAGGTTCTTCAGTCTGTATTTCCAATGTTGTGCATTGTTGCACATTTGAGCCTGAAGTACGAGTATGCTGATAGCACTCACTCGACATGCAACCATCTTCCCACGCTTACCTCACACTCTCCCTCTCTGATGCATGTATGTACATGGCAGAAAACCCAGTTTCGAGCGATTGTTCTCCGTATCCCGAGTTGCGAGCAAAGAGCTTCTGCCAGGCTTCTGCAAGCCACGGCCGCCGTCGTCCATGCAGTGACGTTGCGACTATTTTAGGGCTGCAAAATGTGCCTGTATGTGTGGGCGTTTTGGCATGATATGCACTAAAGGGTACTTTGGATAGCTACATGCCCTGATTTTCCCACCTACCTACTCAGCTGTGTTTTATTCTGGGTTTGCTGGGGGAGACTTGAGTCGTCTTTGTTGAAGATGGACTTGACTCGAGTGCAACTGTGCAAGGGGAAAAGAGTGGTTGTGATCGTTTTCGCGAGCCAGAGTATCGTCACTACGGAGTATGCCCCGCAAGCCGCAGGGGAGCATCGAGACTGGCCACCGCGATGATCTTTCCCTTGAGTCTTGACGCTTGGTGCGACGGTCGCAAAGCAGAGGGAGTGGATTGAGATGTGCGTTGTATGGTGCGGCTAGGCTGACGAACCAAACCGCGGTTTCATCAAACACACACGCACACACAACTCACCTTCCTAATTCCCACCATCATCTGCTGTTTGTTTGATAAACACGAGAAATGGAGACCCGGCAAGTAGTCTTCCGGGGGGGCTTTGTTGAAGATTGCTGTTGCTCTGAGTGCCGCCCCATAGCAAATGTTGTCATCAGCCGATTTAGCTATGATGCAAAGTCTCTCGTTTCGCTTTCGTCACTTGGTTTTCCGACGGGGGCTTATTACAACCAAGGTCAAAGGTCCCAGAAATTCCAATTAATTGAAAAAGAGGTCCCGGCCGAGAAAGGACCTGTTTTGACAGTGGACACGGAATGAGATAGGCTCGCGAAGAGCCAGCAGCAGGAGGGGGTTGGTTGGAATTGGGAGCAGTAATTGACTTTTCATCTCCTTGTCCTCTTCTGACTCTCTTGTCGAAAAAGACAAGAAGAGAGTTTGGTTTTTGCTTGGGGAGATGTCGAATCGTAGATGTGAAAAGAGGATCTGATGTTGCAATCTTGTTGCCCTCTTCTGCACTTGCCTTGGACAACCTTCGTGATTCAAGAAGACGACTGCTCATGACTCAAAAGGGGACGAGAGGCAGCGATGGTGTGCCAGTCCTACTGATCGACATGCCACCCATCCCAAGATACAGAAGTTTGCAAGAAACATCCGGGTGCCGCGTAACTTGGCTCTGGCTCTGAAGATTTTAGTGGGTGGGCCTATGGACCGGGCCCGCCGTGTCCTTGTAGATCAGGGACCGGCCATCAGCACGAGCAGAAAGGGAAGAGAAGGAGAAAATGGCAGGGAAAAAAGGGCAGAGAGAGCAGCGGCTGTTGCTGCGTTCTTCGCGGCGCCGGGCTTGTCAAGCAAGATTAGCAGGACCACGACGGCACGAGTACGGGGTCAAAACGACGTCACTGGTATAAATGCGCTGCAGCGACTAAGAAGCAGAGTGCAGCAAGATGAGCACCTAAAAAACACGGCTCGCGTCGAACTGCTGAGCAGCTGCGGTCCATCTTGATTCAAGACCCCACAGTGCACTTCTTGCCTTGGGCTGGTAAGGCTGGATTTTCGATATCGGCAAGGCGGCTAAAACAGACGCTTCCTGTTACGCTGCTGCGTCGGACGCGTCGTCGTTTTGCCCTTTGCATATACAACGTGCCTGCCCTATTGCATGGAGAGGGATCGCAGATTTCAACACTTTGCAATCTTTGTCTATCACCACGTGTAAGCAATGTCAAGATTGCGTATTGCCCGCATGGTTCGAGATGAAATCTCTCGATTTGCTTATCTATGAGACAATGGTGAGAGAGAGAGAGAGAGAGAGCGAGAGCATGCCGTTTAGATGGGTCACCAAGTCGTCAGTCTTGTCCTCCTACTCCTTGGGGATTTTCTCCACCTCCGAACTTCTGCGCGCGTAAGAAACGGTGCTCTAAGAGAGTGTCTTTGGCCGTGTATAACGGTTGGAAGATCGAAGAGGTACCTCTGAGCACCGTTGCTTTCGTACAGTATCTTTTGGATGGGCATTGGCGCGACGGTGCAACGGATGGATGGCAGGTTGTGGGTTTCTCTCTCTACCGTGTCAACGGTATGCAGTTGAATGCTGGGTCGAGACATGTCTTGATGGAAAGAGGTTGCCTGCTGATCCTACGCAACAGATGATGGCTTAAACCACCGTGATGGTCGTCTGTTTCGTCCAGTCAAGACTCAAAGGGCAAGGTGCACAGCACACCCTCTCTCCCATTCGAGACACTGATCCTTTCGAGGAAGATTTATCGTGTCCGGATTTGGTATACGCAGTAGGCGCGTATGCTGTTCCAGAACTTCCGTACGCCCGTGGTAGTGCCATACGTTCCGTTAAACGATGTAGACTTCGACTTTCCACGTGCTTTAGACGCATGACAGGCGCCTCCCTTTGGACAAAACAGATATCCCTAGCGAAGAGCATCTCCAACAGGCTTCCCGCCATCCACCAGGACCGCATCTGAACACATCAAAGATCATATCGATCCAGATCACGATGTCTAGTCCCCACAGAGGACTGGCAGAAACAAGCCGTACCACCGTACGGTGTTGAAAAAAACCATGGTTGAGAGATCGAACGATGCAAGAACGAGCTCGGAGCAGGGCATATCGATTTTAAAGTTTTGTACGGCGGAGAAGACTCCATCTCTACCGCGTCGAGTGCAAAGCTTCAAAACGAACGATCTCACACCTTGAAAAGCGATGGGCGGCACGAGTCGAGGACGATGTTCGGATATCTCTTCATGTTTACAGACGATGTTTTTGACTCGGTTCTTCGGGGGAATAAGTCTTTGAAGTCATTCTGGGTATACGGCATCCTGTGGGTCGCAAAGGGGGTTATTCAGCGATTGGGCAGAAAGTCAAAGAGACTCAAAAAAACACGGCACAGAAAGAGCAAGCGAGGTCAAAAGAGCAGTCAGGACGTGGTATGCGACCAAGGGACGGGTCGGCCTCAGGCTATGAGTATTTCCCCATAGTGATTCAAGACAGTGATAATTTCGGAGGGCCCGAGACATGAAGCTTTCCTTGTAACAATCTATATAGATTGGATATCAAGAATTCCAAGGACTTTTGAAATTGATGTGACAGGGAAGTCCATAAGCCTGGTTCTTGGGAATGCGTGCGCTTATGGTTAAATCAAGGCCTCTCTCATGGCCCTGTTGAGAGGGGGTCGAGGGGTGTTGTATTCTTGGCGAGGGTGGTACTTTTCTGCTCGCTGAACAAAAGGACAGGGTGACCCGTATCAGCTTGCCAGTTTTCAAATGGAGAAGTTCCCGGGGATGGTTAGGAGAGTATGATCGAGTACAGTGTCAAGAGCAGGAGCTGATTCAATCTCTGGTCTCACATCTTGAGCGTTAACTCTGAAGCAGAGAGCGACTTGAGATGCCTAGGGACGTGGTCAGAGTTGTGAATGCTCAAAAGGAATCACGACTCGATAAGACGTAACCACACAAGAGGTATGACACTATCGACCCAACAACAATCCAAACCAGCCTGTCGTTGCTCTGCAGCGATAGAGCCGTGGCATGATAGCCCAGAGAGTAGTTTTGTGTCCAAGACGAGGGGGTGACAGCAAGCGGTTACTGCAGCAACGCAAAGCAGTTTTGTGAGGGGAAAAGATGTCATGTCTTTTTGCGACCCGCAAACTCGCAAACCAACCCAAACCTCTGCACCTTTGAGAACCATCTACCATCACAACAACTTTCTTCCTTTCACCGCATCATAGCCTCCAGCAGTAAAACCACAAGCTTACCACACATCAATCACCCTCGTATCATACAACGCACGAACACACTCGCAACACGAGCATCCGATCCCGCAGAGCAACAAGCATCCACACAACCCAGCAAACGACACACCTTGCAACAATGGCCTCCAACCCCTTCAACCCCGCCGAAAGCACAAACTCGGGCGGCGCAAAGCAGGAAAAGATGAATGTGCACCGCCAGATGATGGAGAACAAGTTGCGCGCAAGCGGCGAGAGCGGCGAGAACGCTGGGTGAGTTTGTTGCCCGCCCCTCTGCATTCTGCAACGGCAAACCAGATACACGATAAAAGCAAAGTGCTAATACATGCTCAGCAACTCTACAAACGCATACGTGTCGCCCTCGGACGCCATCATGAGCCCCGCCAGCCAGAAACTCTCGGGCTTCAAGCAAAGACAGATGAACAAGTCGTGAGTGTTTGCCTCTTCCAGCCCTTGACAAGACATCCATGCACAAAAGATACTAACACAAGACAAACACCAGAAACCCCGTCAAGCCCCGCACACTGTTCGCAAAAACCGCCGCCACGAAACCCGAAGAAGAGACCCCCGAGACCAAGACCGAGGATGCTTGATCCCACACACCTCACCCTAAAAACACACACCTCTTTTTCTTCCTTGTTTCGTATCATCTGATGGCGCACCACCGTGGAACACCTCGAACGTTTCCAGGCGCATATCCTTTTTCCTTTGCTTATGCTCATGTTTTTTTTTTTTCCAGGGAGGATACCAGAATAAATGAGGGACTACAATACATGGAAACGATGAAAGACTTGTTCTTCTTCACGTTTTCTCTGAATGGCGGCGGCGTTTTTGTTAGGGTCAGCCGGCTGTGCTGTGCTGGATTGGGGGGATTTCTTCTTTTTCTTTTCTTGCTCTTTTTTCTTTTCTTTTTCTTTTTTTTTTCTTTCTATGCTCCTGCTGTCCTGTTTATGGTAGAGATGGAAGCAAATTATCATGATACACTGACTTGACTCGTGCGTTTTGGTTGGAGCTCTCTGTAATAGGTTGTGTGTGCTTTCTATGTGTTTGGATGCTGATATAACCAGGTTCTTGAGATATCTCTGTCACACCTTCACGCTCATCACAGGCAATGTTTAGAAGAAGACAATTTGTGGTATGAGCTGTTGAACAGCATACGGCTTTGCTGTTTTCCCAAAAAAGGGGGTATCGAAATGTATATCAAGTTTTTTTACCACAACAAGGTTACGCCGATTCTTGTATGTCCCCCGATCAGATAACGCCATGCATGCCTTTGAAAGCAATTGTCCTTTTTGCCAGATTCATTCCTCCAAAACTGCCACACACACACATTCTTATGCAAACAACATCTTCTCGTCCAGCTCGTCAACCTCCTTTGTCTTTCCTCCAGAGGTGGTGAGACCCAGATCTCCCTTCTTGGCCTTGCGCTCAATGACGGCCTCGGCGCGGTTGTTGTACTTGGCACTCCTGGCAACGCGGACCTCGCGTCTGACCTGGTTGGGCGAGACAAACTCCTTGTTCTCGTAGATGATCGGGCCGCCGAAACTGCCTTCTTGGATGATGATAGGGGTGAGGACGAAGCGGGGACCAATCTCTACCAAGTTGAGTTTGGTCTCTGCATCCTTCTTGCCCTTGGAGCTGGTGACCTCGGTGGCCGAAGGCATGGGCAGGCCTTGCTCGGGGATGGCGGAGGTTTTGCCGGCTTCGGTTTCGTTGATTTGGTAGACGCGGGTCCAGACTTTGTTGTCGGCGACGGTAAAGGCCATTACGTGGTCCACAAAGGGCTTTGTCTTTCTGGCTCCCTTGGGCACGCCAAAGGTTTGTGTGAGCAGCTCCTTGATCAACTTGAGATGAGGCGCTGACTCGAATGTAGCGTCGAAACTCAACACCGGTCTTGATCCCTTGAGGCAGTTGCCGGTAAAGTGGAGTTCTTCCATGGTGTGCAGGTTTTGAAGGTGGAATTTGACCGTGGGGCCGTTCGGGGGCTTGCTCATCCAGATGTAGAGGTCTTTGCCTTTGCGGGCTTCGAAGAAAAAGACATTGTTGCAGTTGTAGAGGTCGGCCAGTTCGTTGAGTTGGTAGAGTTTTGTCTTTGTGTCTAGTTTTGCGTCTTTGCGGCTGTGGGGGAGGAGGGAGTAGAGGTCGTTGAGGAGGTGACGGTGGCTAGCGGTGAAAGAGTCAGCGTCAGGTCTTTCTGTTTCTCGTGCGCATGGCTAGGTCGAGTGCAAGAGCGCATGGCTGGGTTGAGTGCGAGGGCGCATACCGGTAGGTGATGCCGCGCGACGACAGAATCAGCACTCGTTGGCGGTTCTTAGGGCCGGTGGACAGGACATGCTCCTTGGATGCGGGAGCGTCTGATTTTGATAGCGATTTGTATACGGAGGCCATTTTGGTGGAGTGGTATGTGAGGATGGACAGTTGGTTGCGATGCGCGGCGGATGGGCATAAAAGTTTGGTCAAGGAAAAAGTAGAAGCTTGGACTCTCCGCATTCCTCGTCTGGAGAAAGTGTCTGTCTTCAAGCCTCGAATGACCTAATTACCTTCTTCTTGTGAATCGCCTGGTTGAAGCGTGGACTACAACAGAGTGAAAAAGATGGCGTAAGCCATTCGGTGTGCATTCGGTCAGGACTGAGCTATACATGTTGAGAGATACAAGCGGATGGAAGGAGCGAAGAGCAAAGGGTCCAATCGTGTCGCCAAGTCTCGATAGCGACTTCCGTTTTGACGCGGAATCGCGCTTCGCTTTGAGCCCGCCGGGCTGAGAAGATGTGGATGCCAGGCCACACGCAACAACTGCAATCCGCCTGCCACGAGCGAACCGCTTCTCTAGCTGAGGCAACAAAAGGCCAAACGTAGTACCCATGCCCGCCCACGTATATACACTCCCCTCACTCGTATAAAACATGTATATAGCAGTCTTGGCAAAACATGAATGCCAGGTGCAAGATGGGAACGAAGTCGTTCTCCACGCATCCTGGCCCGGCACTTTTTCCAAAGCCTGCGTCAAGTGATGAAGGAACAGACAAGGCCCCAACAAGCCAAGCGAGGCTTCCGCTCGCCGACCAAGGTGTAACACACCACAATCCACCTCTCCTCCCCCGTCCATCTGTGCAATACATCCATCCCCCCATCGCAGCTCCACTTCTCACACGTCGCCGTCCTGTACCGAGCTACCGCAGACCCGCTACACGCGAATTCGCCCCTTCGGAGCAGCCCAAGCATCATCTCGTGCCGCCGACTGACATCGTCTCACCCTGCTCTCCAACGTGGTCGCCAATCCACCCTTGTTAATTCATGCTGTCGCGCCATTCTAAAATCGCGTTGTAACAAAGTGCTGCGGGTTTTGCCCAAGCTCCAATCGCAGCGACAGGATGCAGGATTACCCTCAAGGCCCTGGAAGGCCTCCATACTCTCCCCAACACCAACGCAGCCACCCCCCTTCGCCATCCATGCATCGAAACCCCAGTCCGACGGCCCAGCGATCTGGCTACTACGATCCCTTGTCCGACTCAATACCCGTTTGTCTACCAACAACATCCAGATGCTGCTGGCCTTCGCTGACAACAAGACAGGCTCGGAATCATGCCGCAGACGCTGCTGACAGACATCGCGAGAGCAACGGCTACCACTACGACACGCCTGCACGTCCACGAGGCGCCAGCCAGTCTTCACATCCGGGCCCTCAGCTGCCTCCCTTGACGCCCATGCATCACCCTCTACCTCCTTCATCGCCAAACTACCACTCGCGCCCTAGCGCTGCACCTGTAGAGACACCAAACGTCAGTACACATGCAAACACCAACACTGCACCATGCGCTGACACAGAACAGCCTCCTGCTCGCTCCGCAAACCCCATGTCAATGTCCAATCTTTTGTCCGACAGTGGCCCATCCGAACCTCCGCCGCCTCCACCCCCTGTCGCAGCTCCTCCCGCACGTCGCTCACCAGAGGTACCGCGTGAACCTGTCAAGCCCTACCTCGCTCCTCATCCTGCGCCTATCCCTGATGCCTACCCGACGCCTGCAGCTCCAGCTGCCGCACCCGTTGCTGATGCCAGCAACATCAAGCGCGAACGCAATGGAGATGTTCCTCCGGTTGCGCCGCCCGTCTCGACGACCACTTATCCCACAGGCCCACCGGGTCTCACCATCGAAGCGACCGAGGCTGCGTATGCTGAGATAGAGTCGGCCGAAATGAGCGATGTCGAAGCAGCTGGATTTGAAGGTCCCGAGGTTGCATGGAGAACAAGGTCCGCCAAGCGCATGATTGAGATAGAACAAAAAGAGCTGGGAAAGCGAAAGGTTTGACAAGCCGTCTTCCGCATCAACAGGCAGCGCTAACAGAAGATGCAGAAACGCCGTCAAGCTTCGACCAGAATGTACCTTGAGCTGTTCGACGCAAACGCAAACCTCGCCAAGGATCACTTCGTTGCCACGCACGAAAAGCAAGCCGAGGAGGAAGTGCGTGTCAAGGACGCCGAGGAGGAGAAGGAACGCAAAAAGGACATGCAGCGAAAGCGCAGACGGGAAAGGACGCTACTCAACGAGACGGCCAAGCGTGACGAAGCCATCGAAAAGCTCAAAGACCTCGAGGACGAAGACGAAAAATCGCGCCTGCTCAAGGACGTCCAGAAATATGGTAAGAAGATACGGAACACCGAAGACCTCCTACATGGCCGCCTTCCCAGCAAAGATCTCCTCGGAGACTCGCCCGGGCCTCCCAACCTGGAAGGGGGCTTTATGTCGTCTTTCCAAGCTAATGACGACCTTGCAACAGATGCGAAAGCGAAGAAAGGCGCCAAAGGATACCGTCCGCGCAAGAGCAAGGCCCAGAAACAAGCCGAGAAGGACAGCGCAGCCCAAGCACAAGCCCTCATGGACCGTGGTGAAGACATGCCTCCGATTACCCCTAGAGAAGAACTGCGACTCCGAGGTCTGTGCGGCACCTCTAGCGATGGCATGGAAGGAACACCCATGGAGGACATTGAACCCGGCGAGAAGACCTACGACCAGATCTATCGCGAAGCCTGGAAGGACATCTCGGTCAGCGCTTCAAAGATTGCTCGCACCAGACTTCAGGCACTCGAGGTCAAGCAAGGCAACATGCGCAAGACGGCCCAGCTGGCGTCCAAGGAGGCGCGTCGTTGGCAGCTCCGTACCAACAAGAGCACCAAAGACGTACAAGCTCGCGCCAAGCGTGCTATGCGTGAAATGCTGTCCTTCTGGAAGCGCAACGAGCGAGACGAGCGTGATCAGCGCAAGATGGCCGAGAAGCAAGAGTTGGAGAACGCCAAACGTGCCGAAGCCGAGCGCGAAGCGAACCGACAGAAGAGGAAGCTGAACTTCTTGATCTCCCAGACAGAACTGTATTCGCATTTCATTGGCAAGAAGGTCAAGACGGACGAAGTCGAAAACTCGACCAACGACGTCTCTGTCTCGGATCAGACCACGAGGCCTGGTCCATCCAGTGCCAACACCATTGACCTGCCCGATAGCGTCGCCAACCTCAGTACGAAAGTCACGAATTTCGAGGATCTTGACTTTGATGCAGAAGACGAGACTGCCTTGCGCCAGGCCGCCATGGCCAACGCTCAAAATGCAGTTCAAGAGGCACAAGACAGGGCACGCGCTTTCAACCAGGACCCCAACAGCGAGAACAAGATGTCACAGTTCGACGATGGCGAGATGAACTTCCAGAACCCCACCAGTCTGCAAACCATGGACGTTTCACAGCCAAACATGCTCACTTGCCAGCTCAAGGAGTACCAACTCAAGGGTCTCAATTGGCTGGTCAACTTGTATGAGCAAGGTATCAACGGTATCCTCGCTGACGAGATGGGTCTCGGAAAGACTGTACAGTCCATCTCGGTCATGGCATACCTGGCCGAGGTCCACAACATTTGGGGACCTTTCCTTGTCATTGCTCCAGCTTCCACACTCCACAATTGGCAACAGGAAATCGCCAAGTTTGTTCCGACTCTGAAAGTCTTACCGTACTGGGGCAACGCAAAGGATCGTAAGGTCTTGCGCAAGTTCTGGGATCGCAAGCACATTACGTACAACCGAGAATCGTCCTTCCACGTCTTGGTGACATCCTACCAGCTTGTGGTGCAGGATACGCCATACTTCCAGAAGATCCGCTGGCAGTACATGATTCTGGACGAAGCTCAAGCTATCAAGTCTTCCCAGAGTTCGAGATGGAAGGCTCTGCTGGGCTTCCACTGTCGCAACAGACTCCTTCTGACCGGTACACCAATTCAAAACAACATGCAAGAGTTGTGGGCTTTGCTCCATTTCATCATGCCTAGTTTGTTCGACTCACACGACGAGTTCAGTGACTGGTTCTCCAAGGATATCGAAAGCCACGCGCAAAGCAACACCAAACTCAACGAAGATCAGCTCAAGAGATTGCACATGATCCTCAAGCCTTTCATGTTGCGCCGTGTCAAGAAGCACGTCCAGAAGGAACTTGGTGACAAGGTGGAGAAGGACGTGTACTGTGACCTCACATACCGCCAACGAGCTCTGTACGCCAATCTACGCAACAAGATCAGCATTCTGGACCTGATCGAGAAGGCGGCTGTCGGGGATGACCAGGACACTGCCACCTTGATGAACTTGGTCATGCAGTTCCGCAAAGTCTGTAACCATCCTGATTTGTTCGAGCGCGCAGACACTACCTCACCACTTGCTGTGTCGTACTGGGCAGAGACCGCGTCCTTCAGCAGAGAAGGTAACTTTGTCAATCTGGCATACTCGGTTCGCAGTCTGATCGAGTACTGGCTACCGAAACAACTCGGCTCTGATGGTGGTCGATTGGATCTGGCCGGGCCCGACAACTTGCGTGCTGGCTGGAGAAACAAGTGGCTGAAGCACATGATGAGCATCTGGGATCCAGAACACATCAAGCAGAACACCAAGAATGCGGGAGCGTTCTCATGGCTACGCTTTGTGGACCAGTCCGCCAGTGAAGTCTCGAGAGCCGCTCATAGTGGCATCTTTGATCGTGCAGTTGAGCTTGGGAGGCAGTCACAGCGCCGAACATTCTTCCAGCAAGGCGACTACCTCGATGTCAACGAGCGCTATGTGCCTGCTCACTCCATGCTCAATGTTGTTCAGCACTCCAAGCCAAGCTTGATCGCAGATGTGTCAGGTGAAGGTTATCTAAGCAATTTGATGAACGTTTCTCGACTGGCAGTAGAGCAGACTGGCTACAGCGATATCGAACCTTGCTCTCTTCCCACGGCTGCTGCTCCTCCGATCGAACTCGTCTGCCCGAGCCAACACTCCATCGTCGAGAAGGAAACAACATTCTTCAGCTCTCCCATTCGAAGCACGCTAAACCCCATAACATTGGAGACTGAGCAAGCACTCTTGTCAAGTAAGGTCGCACCATCAGATTATCCCATCACGAACATGTTGCCCGAGCCCATCAACAAGAAGCAAGGTTACACAACGATCGAAGTCCCGAGTATGCGCCGCTTCGTCACCGATTCTGGCAAGTTGGCTCAGTTGGACAAGCTTCTCAGAGAACTCAAGGAGGGTGGCCACCGTGTTCTGCTCTACTTCCAGATGACGCGTATGATTGACTTGATGGAGGAATACCTCACATACCGCAACTACAAGTACTGCCGTCTGGATGGTTCGACGAAACTCGAGGACCGTAGGGATACTGTCGCAGCTTTCCAGTCGACACCCGAGATTTTCGTCTTCCTACTCAGTACGCGTGCTGGTGGTCTTGGTATCAACCTTACATCTGCCGATACTGTCATCTTCTACGACAGTGATTGGAACCCTACCATTGATTCACAGGCCATGGATCGTGCTCATCGTCTAGGTCAGACAAGACAGGTTACAGTCTACCGTCTCATCACACGTGGTACCATCGAGGAGCGCATTCGCAAGCGTGCCCTGCAAAAGGAAGAAGTCCAACGCGTGGTCATCACTGGTGGTGCCGGTGCTACGAGTGGCGACAAGGGTGTTGACTTCAACGGACGCACAACTAGAGAGAATCGTACCAAAGATATCGCTCTGTGGTTGGCCGATGATGATCAGGCCGCCGAAATTGAGCGCAAGGAAGCCGAGTTTGCCGAGCAAGAGGCTAAAGAACCGAACAAGACAAAGAAGAGGAAGGCCCCTACTAAGAAGAAGGAGATCAGTATGGATGACATGTACCATGAAGGTGAGGACAACTTCAGTCTCGAACATCCGATCAGAGATGCTAACAGAACCATCACAGGCGAGGGTAAATTCGATGACGACCATAGCAACAAACCCTCCGGGGCAGCGACACCAGTACCTGGCGCCAGTGAAGGCCCACCATCAAAGAAAAAGAAGACCACTGGTAAGAAGGCAAAGACACTCAAGCAACGTCTTGCGATAGCCGACGGTGATGTGGACGGCGGTATGGCTTCATAAAGCACGACCACTTATTATTCTTATCAAGCAGCACGCTGCAGTTCTTGGACTTTCCGTTTTTGCTATGTTGTTGCTTTCATTGCTGGAATTACCATCACATCGAGGTATCATTTGTTTGGAGTTTTGGGAGTGACGAAGCGGAGTGCGCAGATTGGCAGTATCAAAAGCCAGAAATGCTTGCTCTCACTGGCGCTTCCATCAAGGAGAAGCCGAAGGAGAAAATCTGCATCAATATATACCTAGATGAAACTATCCATGTTGACAATTTCTCGTTTGTTGTTCCAAGTCTTTCAGCTTTGCCCTCTGTTATATCATCACTATTATCATATCAGTGAGGCGCAGCAGATGGATAGGGAAAAAGTGGCTCCCTTGACGATGTCATGCTGATTGATTTGGCAACCGTAGAGGTCTAAGCCAAGCTTTTTCTGGTGTCGATCTCGCTCCCCGCGGATGATCACAGTGCGAGAAACATCATTGACAAGGCAAGGACCATGACTTTTCTCGCAACTTGACAGATTTCAAACATCATTGAATATCTTCTGGATACTGTTTGTATCGGTGAGGGGAAGCATTGCGACGACAAGAAGGCATTGGATACATTCCAAGATCCTTAATATCTTCTTATTGAGCGAACTTTTCGCAGAGAAGCTCAGGGATTCATTCAGCAACCTCGACGATCACATCGAACATCCTTCGCGGCAAAACCCAAATGCAACACCAGAATGTCGAGTATCAAATCATCATCGCGACCGACAAGCACTTCTAGCAGTTTGATGCAGGATGTGGTCAATTCTTTGCCTGGGGGGTATCCGGAATCTATACAAGCACCCACGCAGGGAGCCGAGTCTAACCAACAGTCATTGAGTCAGGCAGTGTATGCAAGGAGGGAGGAGTATACGAGGAAGAGGAGTGTCAGGATCAAGGTTTGTTTATGCACCTAACACCACTGAAGCCTTGTGGATTGAGTCATGTGATTGACTTTTATTGGTGGTATAGGTCGGAACTTGGAACGCTGCTGCTTACAAGGGCGCTGAGAAAGACATTGCTTGGTTCATCAATGGCAAAGGAATTGCAGAGGGATTGACCGATCTCACCGTCTCGGACAATCCCGAATCACAGGATGATGCGATAGCGCAAAACGGGAGATCACTGGATGATCGCGAAGGCGTGGAAGACCAAGAAGCCCGCTATGCGAAGAAGAAATCCACTCTGCCGCAGAACGACCCTGGACTACTACCCGGAGGCAACGATATTGGACTCTATCTCCTAGGACTTCAGGAGATTGTGGATGTCAACTCGGCTGCCGAGGCTCTTCGGCCGTATACGGATCCTTCGGTGGCGCAGAAATGGAAGAGTGAGATGGAAGCGAATCTTCCCAGAGGCTACAAGTTTGTTGCCGAGCAACAGCTTATAGGCATGTTGTTGCTCATCTACGCTTCGGAGGATGTGGCCGCGGATATCAAATCGGTGAGCACGACGAGTGTTGGCACAGGCCTTATGGGATATATGGGCAACAAGGGTGCTGTTACAGCCCGAATCGTCCTTGGAGAAACCACCCGCCTGGTTTTCGTCAATGCCCACCTTGCTGCCGGTACGGACAAGGGCGCTGTTGAACGCAGGAACTGGGATTATGGACAAGTCATGAGTCGCACCAAGTTTGAGCCCATCACGGATTCCATGGGTCTTGCACAAAACGTCGGTGAAGGGATTGATGATGCGGATTTTGCTTTCTTTGTTGGCGATCTGAACTACAGACTTGAGGGCATCCCTGGCGAAGATGTTCGTCGTCTGTTGATGCTCCACACTCGCAACGAATACGACCTGTCGAAGAAACAGGGCAGAAACGTCGACAAGGAGATTGCACTCAACCGAGCCTCTATCGAAAGACGGAGAGAAAACAGGATGTCGACCGATTCTGGAGTTTCTCAAGTCTCTACGGTCAAGTCACGCGACGAGGAAGATAGCAGGGAAGAGGAAGCGTTCGACGAGGAGGAAGTGCTTGACCCGACTAGCGACCCAGCATCATTACACACCACGCTATCGTCTTTGTTGCCACATGACGAGTTACAGCAACAACAAAAAGCAAGAAAGGCTTTCCAAGGCTGGCAAGAAGGACCAATCACATTCTTGCCGACTTACAAGTACGATGCTGGAAGCGTTGGAGTCTTTGACTCTAGTGAGAAGAGACGTGCTCCCAGCTGGTGTGATCGCATCTTATGGCGGACAAGACGCGACATGCTTGCTTACGAGAGCGCAATTACCGAGGAAGAGGATGCCAGAAAAAGGGACGAAGAGATGAAGAACAACGGCCTCAATGAAGCAGGCAAGGACGAAGAAATGCTGTACGACTACGATCCAGATGAAGATGCTGACGAGGCTGGATCATACGACGACGCATATGAAGATGCGCCACAGGGAACAGTCATCACCAAGGAAGGCTTTGCTGACGAAATCAGTCTGGAAGCATATGTGGCGCATCAACGAGTCCTGTCATCTGACCACAAGCCACTGGATGCTGTATTCTCGTTCAAGTACGACGCCGTGGTACCAGAACTGAAATCAAAGATTCACCAGGAAGTCGCGCGCGAACTGGACAGGGCAGAGAATGAAGGTCGGCCAAACGTGACAGGTTTGTAATGGAGATCTGTACTTTGAAGTATGCAATGCTGATGTGATTTGCGTCTTTCTAGTCGTGGTCGACCGCCCTCATTCCAATGAAGAAGGCATTTCGGACGACGATCCGCTCAAGTTCGAAGGTGTATGGTTCGGCCGAGTCAGATATGCCATGCACAAGCACCGCAGCCTCACCATAGCAAACACAGGTCAAGTCCCCGCGAACGTCTACTTTATCGACCGACCTGTAGGACCCGGCCAAAACCCTGGCGTCTGTCCTGGCTGGGTATCCCTCAAGATCGACGATGGCACCGGAAAGTTATCCCATGATATGAGCAAACGCACACTTGAGCCCGGTCAAGCCTTCAACGTCGAACTGGAGTTGAGGATCTTAGACGTCAGTCTAGCACGCGCCTTCAACGAAGGCATCAAGTCCCTGGAAGACATACTCGTTCTACGCGTTGAGAACGGGCGTGACCATTTTATCCCTCTGCGCGGCACGTGGCTGGAATCTTCACTTGGGCACTCCATCTCGAAACTCATCCGCATACCTGAAGGCGGGGTTCGCAAGCTGCAGCGACAACGACCGGACAGTGGGAAACACAAGAGCGGCAGTGTGTCTTCTGGCTCTGTCCTTGATGACGACGACGAAATACCCGTAAGATGGTCTGCGCCCCGGGAGCTGTTCAGGCTGACGGAGGCGATAGAGGAACTGAGCGTTCGCGTTACCGCCGAGTGGGGTATGCTGAACGACTCCACCACTCGACCTCCCTGGGAAAAGTCCGCAGGATGGCCTTTTAGCAAGGCTTCGTGGACCTTTGGGGACGAAGCGCAACGAGCAGATGTCCTTGCTGATATTGCAGAGACACTGGACACTGATGTTACCTTCGACTCTGCTCTACCACCCACCCTCACACACTTGCAGAAACTAGAATGTCTCGCCGAGTTTCTTCTGCTGTTTCTAAACGCCATGCAAGAAGGAATCGTCACGTCACAGCTCTGGCACACCCTAGACGACGGCCTCCGCAAACAGGAAAAACTAAAGCAATCCCAACAGACCAGCCCCGAAGACCTGCGCACCTGGAGCCAGGAAATCCTCTCCAGCCAGCCCGCACACTCTATTTCCTTTATCCTCGTTACTGCCATGCTCGACCGCATAGTCTCCGAGGTGCTCGCCACCATGCAGCACAATCACCCAGAATTGCTCGCCAAACCCCCGTCTGCGGAGTTTTTGGCGGGTGTTTGTGCCCCGTATCTGAGGAAAAAGTTGCCCAGGGAGGGGAGGGAGGCGTGGAGGTTGGCTGTGCAGAGGGGTGTAGGTGCTGTTTTTGGGGCGGCGGTTGTGAGGAGCCAGGGAGATGGAGAAGGGGTAAAGGAGAAAGAGAGGCAGGGGCAAGAGGAGAGAAAAGTTAGGTTTTTGGAGCTGTTTGTTGGGTGAGGGACATGTGTGTGAGAGAGAAGAGGAGGAGATGTGGTATACAGAGGAAGAGAAGCGTGAAAGTTATTAATATTAGTCTCTAGTACCGCGCGTGAGAATGCATCAATATCGATATCAATACCGAGAACATCAAAGACGTTTAAAAGCAGCATTAACATTAGCATCAGGAACACAAATAGCCATAGTCAATAGCAGCAAGACAACCCAAAAACTTTGGAACAACTACATCTATCGCTATTAGGGGGTTATCTACCCCTCTTTTCCTTTTCCCTTGTTCTTTTAATTTCCTATAACTTTTTTTTTTTCTCTTCCTCTTACTCCTTTCCTTTCTATTTTCTTTAATGATATCTCTACCTCTTTCCTATTCCTATCCATTTTTTGTCTTTCTTTCTACCTATCTTTATATCCTAAAAGGGAAAAGAAAAAGGGAAAAAACGAAAAGAAAAAAAAAGCGAGAAGAAAAGAAAAAAAAGAAGTGAGAAATGATTATACCGAGTTAGGTATAGGAAGCTAGTTGCGTATAAAACGTCAGGCATAAAACGTTACATCACAACCTACATAACAACCTACATAACAACCCATACATAAACCATACACAACAACATCACCCACGTTGCCAACACAAAGCTCAAAGAATCGATTGATTCCGCAACACTAGCAAGACTAACTTGGCAACACACCCGCCCTCTACCTCAAGCGACCCACCTCACCCCCCAACGCGGTTAATTTTATCAGATCAGATGCAGAGATTTTTTCTCGCTCTTATCAATCACTTTATCAATCACATCGGATCTTTCTTGGGTAGTCTTGTCTGTGCTTTCACAAGTGTCGGTCGGTGCTTTTTACAGTGGGTGGCCCATCGAGGTGATTGCGCGACGGGACCTCGTGTGCTCCTTTGCACTCTTAGGTTTTGTTTGCTTTTGGTGTGTCGGCTTCTCTTGAATCGGCTTTGTTGTGCTTGTTAGTAGATGCGGTGTTGACCGCCTTGCGTTTCGGGCTGCAACGAGAGAAAACATGGATGCTGCAGGTTTTATAGTGTGACTGTGGAGCGCGATGCATGCCACTGGGCGGTTAGCGTCGTCGGGGCTTGGAGTGGACAGAGCGTCTTTCTGTTGAGAGGACGAGCATGCTGTATGTCCTTCTCTTTCAAACTTCAAAGGCAAAGACAGCGAGAAGCGGACGAGTTTATGTGGACGTGAGGTTGAACACATGAGATGATAAAATGACTTCGATTTATGCCTTTGTATATCTACCTCTTGGAACAAAACTCCATTCCATGATTTTCGCTGTGAAAAAAAAACACCATTGCGCCGAGCTGGAAAGACTATGCAAACGACTTCTTGAGATATTCGTAAATGGAAAAGATGATGGCGGAGCTGGGCGCAGAGCGAGCGACGGTGATGCCGCAGCCCCGGTACATGCCCTTGAGGCCGTGTTGTCTCCAGACAGCGCGAGCGACCGAGGCAAACGTCTTCTGTTTCTGGCCTGGAAGGAGAGCACCGACGGCTTCTGTCTGCATGCGCGACTTGATGGTGTCTGCGGGGTAGAAGAGGAAGTTGTAGCTCATTCCAGCAGCGGCGCCGGCAATCATCTGCTGGTAAAGAGGCAGGGAGGTGTCTGAGATTGTCTTGTTCGCTTTCTGCAAGTTCTTGAAGGCCAGAGTTACAGACTCGTATGCACCGAACCAAGCAGCCGAGCCACCCATCTCGCGGATGAGGGTGCCCATTTGTCCATGCCAGAAGCCGGCAATACCGTGGTGGCGGTACACCGACGAGATCAGGCTCAGAGGCTTTGGGCGAGCGAAGACGCCTGGCGAAGTCTCGACAGGGACCTGCATCTTGCACTTGATGAGCTCGATCGGAGTGAGGAGCAGCGAAGCGAAGGCTCCAGAGAAAGCACCACAGCCGATCAGAGCATGCAGGGGTAGAGGGTCGGTGTTCTTGTAGACGGTGGCTTGGAGAGTGTCTTGGGCGACTTGGTAGCTGAAGAACAGACTGCTGGTCTCGACGGCGGCTCCAAACAAAGGAGCGCTGATGCCGCGGTACAGACCTCCTAGACCGTCACGGCGGAAAGACTGGCGGAAGCAGTCGACGGGACCGGTGTAACGGAGGGGCATGTTGTCGGGCTGAGACTGTAGGCGGACCTTGACAGTGTCGAAGGGGTATTCGATGTATTTGCCAGCCATGCCGGCAAAGGAACCAAAAACGACATCTTTGAGAGCAGCGACAGCTTGTTGATGGGCTTGCGAAGGCTCTATATGTTTAGCCAACGAGTCGGCGGGGAGGACATGGTGTGCATCGCGGACGTCCATCAGCAGATAGTGCTTTCTCCAAGGAAGCGAGAGGGGAAATTCAAAAATCTAACGTGTTTGTCGATGCTATCGTGGGAGCATGGTATGTGTGATGCAACGAGGCGCACAGAGGTTGATTGGAGTGGTACGACAAGTGAAGGAGAGGAGAAAAAAGCGCGCACGAAAAAAGGTCGGTCATGGAGGGGTCGATTTCTGTGAGGCCGCCCGGGTTGCGTCGCTCTTGCAACTTTCATGTGTTTAGCGTTGCTGGTTCGTGCGTCGTGGAGAAGGCGCGACCGACCCGCCCGGGAGACAGGAGCGAAGCCTGACAGTAGATGATGATTGTGATGAAGGTGACGGCCAGGGATGCTCATGATCCGAGCATGATTTGCCATCATGATGGCCGTGCTTCGTTCCTTCCGTCGGAGTCGAGAGCCAAGACCTGTGGGGTTCCTTCCGTGTGAACATTTGCATCTCCAAAAAAGTATTCTCTCATCCATCATAATCCCGTATACCACAATCATGTCTACTGTCACGTCCGATACTCCTGTTGCCAAAATCCCGCAAGCGTCGGGTATGCGCAAGAATGGTGAGTCTTTTTCTGCTTCTATGTCGCGCTTGCGTCTTTTATTCTCGTCTCTTTCTGCGCCATTTCCTCTGCGAACTTGGCCATGTCCTGTACGCTCCGACTAACAATCGAGCAGGAAAGCAATGGCACGAGACCAAAAAAGCCTTCCGTCCCACAGCCGGGCAGACATCATACGCAAAGCGCCAGGCCAAGGACCAAGCACTCGCTGTCGTAAAAGCACAGGAAAAGGAGATGAAGGAAGAGAAGGAGGCTGAGCGTCAGGTCAGACACTACCAGCGGACACACTCGGGGGTTACGACTAACACAGGAACAGAGACGCATCACAGCACTCAAGGAGAAGCGCGAGGCAAAGGAAGAGAAGGAGCGCTACGAGAAAATGGCAGCCAAGATGCACCAGAAGAGAGTGGACAGGCTGAAGCGCAGAGAGAAGAGAAACAAGCTCCTCAAGTCGTAGAGGGATGTACTCTGGCATGCAGAATGGGGGGCTGTACCCTGACAGGCAGATGGAAGGCAGTACTCTGACAGGCAGAGTGGAGGGCACAAGAAGGCGGGAAGAAGGCAAGGCACACACGCATTGAAAGATACCCTGGCTGCATATACATGGCGTTTTGGCGTGGACTGGATCAGGAAGAGGACAAGGGGAGCATGTACAATGTTAGTTTTCCAAACTCGAGGTTTCGTCGTTCCTTGGACTTTTTGAAAGAATGACATGTGACGTCGAGCAGGAGTTTAGGCCCAGACTTCGGAGATTGCGCAGTCGCGACCACGGCGGCAGCTTCCTGACACAACGACGATTCCTTACAAGTAGCATGGCACGCAAACATGGACAAGAAGGAAAAGAAAGAGAAGAAGCACTCGGGTCATCATCGCCCGCACCGCCATCACCACGCGCGCGACACGATCCAGTCAGCAGTCCAGCTCCAGCATCCATTCTCATTCGAGAACTACAACCCTCTGCGACGAGCTCAGCACCATCACCACCACCACAGATCCCGTCGTGACCCGTCGCCAGAGAAGACGCAGAACAGAGAGGAAGAACAGGAACAAGAACCCCCGAAACCACAGTGGTCGCCAGAAGTCGAGTATGCCGTCGACCACCCTCCACATCAGCTCGTCACTCCAGACACCATCGCCCACGAGCGTCGACTACGCCAGAAACGTCAAGATTGTGTCGCCACCGCCTTGAACGCTCTGTCTCGCGACGCTCACACTGCCACCCGCAAGCTAGACGACACCTACTATGCTCTGCTGCAAAAGGTTGGCTTGCTCAAGGCCACCATCGCTTCCTTCCAAGACCTACACTCGTGCCTCGACGACACTGCAAAAGACTTTGCCACAAGGTCAGACTCCCTAGTCAAGGACATCGCTGGCCAAATCGACGCTTTCCAGAACATGTCACCCCAAGACGAGTCCGTCGATCAACTCGTCAAGCGACTTCACAAAGCCAAGGAACGAGCTGAATCCTTCGAGTCCAGACTAGAGTCTTGCCGTCTGCGTCTGGAGCAATGGGAGAAGAAGGAGCAAGAAAAGAACAAACGGAACAACCGCACTTGGGCTTTGGTCTTGACCTCTCTGACTGCATTCGTCATCCTCATTCTCGCCATCGTCCTCTGGCGAAAAGGCTCTCTTGCTTCCGTGACCGAGAGGCCGTCAGAGTGGAAAGAAGCCCTGGGCCTGGAGAAGAACAAGACTGCTCCTGGTCTTCATCTGGTTGACCCGAGACAAGAAAAGATGCAAGCCAAAGAAGCTGCCAAGTGGGAGAGGCTGCTTGATGAACTCTGAGCACAAGTGTCCACATCTCGTCTGCATCTGTCAAGTCTTGATTGCAGAATCAGTCTGTCGGATGAGATTGTTCTTCAGCTCTGTAATTCCCATGACTCGTATCTTGAGGCAACCAACTTCGGCACGCACTGCCGTTTCCAGGCGGCCAAACTTCGACCACGATGTCGTGGCATGAGCACAAAGGTCAACAAGTCTGCATCTTCCTCTTCTTCACTTTCACTGCCCTCACCACTCGTATCTTTATTGCTTGGTAAATCACCCATTGCGCAACTGCATCTTACCCCCTCCAAGCTTCCCCTCTATCATGCCGACACCCGACGACATCAGCTACTCCCGCGAGACCACCATTGCCGCCTTCCGCAGTTATCATCGGTTTCTCACAGAGATGTTCTTAACAGAGGAACGGGTCGAGGAACCTCCGCCTGAGGGCTGGCCTTTTATCACAAAAGAAAAGTTGCAACTCTTGGGTAAGAACGACAAGGTATTCGAGCTGATGCGCAATATTCCATACATCCCGGAAGAGAGTCTACTTGCGCCTCATGCTCAGGTTGCCAACTGCCCTACTCTGCTCGACGTACATCCATACGACCAACGACCCTTTGATGAAACAGATGTCGAGGACACGAGAATAATCACGGAGGGGCTGGACTGGTCAGACATACCTTCGTCTGCATTTGGAATCACCTGCGGTCATGACAGATTCATCCTCGACACTGGATTTGGCGTTGTACACTGGCTGGATGCTCCTGGAGAAGTCAGGGATACTGCTGAAAGCAGACCTATTATTGGAAATTTCTACGATTGCACCCCAGAGAACGAACACAATTGGCGAAGCAATACGGCCTGGGCTATTGTTGGTTTCTTCGAAGTCCTGAAGAACCGATACAGAGTCCTGAAGTACGTCCCCCTGCACGCGTACCGGATTGAAGAGTGGTTCGACCAATACGAGAAAGACGAAATCTTCACGACAAGGTTCTGTTGCGCTCGGTCAGACAAATCTACAAGGAGCACGGTTGGCCGGATCTGGCTGTGTACAAGAAGAAGGAATGTTTGGACGCGATCGACAAGTTGATCAAGGATTGCTTTCCGAAGGAGGATTGTTAGACCAGAGACTCTGGTAACGTCTTTGAGGACAGAATTACAGCCGCTCCCAACTGGATACTCAATGTGCTGTTCTTGATGGGCATCACAATAGCTTTTGTGAAAATTGTGCTTTTTTTCTGAACTGTCTCATGGTGCTTCACGAGTTGGAAGCTACTGACAGTCGTCATGACCTGGGGCTCGACTCTCTGCTTCGAGAGGCTCCCCGTCGATTGCCTATGGAAATGCACATGGGGTTTCAGCATGATAGTCATGTCCAGAGAGATGATCATCGGGTAGTGACTCTCAGTGAGCATGACAAGGGATATGAAAGAGGTTCGCTTGTCTCCCAATCCGCATTTGTATTCCCATCAGGACTCTATGCACTTCATTTATCTGCAGGTGAGAATTATCATTCACTCAAACGGCACCACCTAGCCTGCCTATTTACCACTTCCAACGATGTGTCTGAGAAGCACCTCGATAGTCTCGCCCTTGGCATGTTTCAAGGGGTACATCTTTTTGGTCTTGACGGTGTACTCCTTGAGCTCTTTGTAAGTGTTGAATTTTCCGACTTTCTTGCCGTTACGACGAGCATTCATCAAATCAACAAGGTTGACATGGGTCTGCTTCAGCACCTATCCATCATTTTTGTTAGTAAACGCTGCTCGAAAACCCCCATCGGTGTTGAGAGTCTTCACCTTCTTGCACTTGGACAGAGTGTCTGGGGGCTTTACATCAAGCTCGGTGCAAAGATGCTTGAGACGTTCGAGCTGATCGGTGACGCCGAGACTTTTGAAGTGGCCTTCGAGCTCTTCATTGTAGCAGTTTGCTCTCTCGCGTGCGCTTTCGTCTTTGTTCCATCCCTGAGCCTTTGCAAGGCGGTTGAATTCCTTACGGATGCTGCGACGGGGACGGTGGTCGAAGTCGGGGAAGCGGTCGAAGTAGGATGTAAACACAAAAGACATTATGTGTGCTGCTGATGAAGTGATGCAAAAAGGTAGATTTGAAGTTTTGGGATGTTGGTGGTGGGGTTGAAGGGAAGGAGCGTCCTGGGGATTTGGTTGCGTGAGTGGAAAGTGAGGTTGGTCTTGGGAGTGGGGTTATCTCACCACCACTTAATATGGATATGCACGGCGCTTGTTTATGTGTGCTTACTGGAAAGCGCGTATGCGATTCGCTTCGCTTTGTTGTCTGGCGTTTCGAGAAGAGGCGTCGAGCTGTCTCGGCTGCTGGATTTGCGAGGGACAAGGAAGAAGGGTGGAGTTTCCTTTGTCCCTGAGGTGTTAAGAAGACTGTCTTAACCACTTAGTATGAGAAACCAGCGAGGAACGGGAGAAGAGTGTCTTGGACACTGCTGTCTTAGTTCTTGCCAGCAAGACCTGCCAGAAACCGTGCAAGATGGTTCTGCAAAAAGATAACAGCCACGGTACTCGATCTTCGTCATTCTCATCTTCCTCTATGTTCTTCTGGCCGAAACGATACACGCGATCAGTGGCCACGCTCTTCACAAAAGCATCGTCTGGTCTTCTTCCGTTTTTGTTGCTTTTCTCGCTGGCTTTCTTGCTTCTCTGGACATGGCTCTCTTCCCTACTGGTCACCATGCGAAACATCTCTTAGCTGTCTTTAGTGAGAAGATCCTGTACCCGATCATTCTTCCTACTATCGACAAAGCCAACAGATTCCATGGAGCTGTTCACCATCGTCTCGCTCAACTCCCAAGCGTTTACAGACATCGTTTGCGCGAGCAGGTGTTGAAGCTGAAGCAAAATGAGAAGAACATGCGCGACAAATCCCTCATCTTCACCACTACCCTCTTCATCCTATCATCCGTGTATCTCTGGCTCTCTGTTTCCGGCCTTCTATCCCAATCAGATCTACACCATCTCTTCACCACATACACGAGTTTTCTTGTTCCTTGGCTCAGCTGTGTCATATATGCATCCTTATGACCTCGCAATGGCTATCCTCCCACACAATCTTGATTCTCGAATACATCTTGGAGTGTATACACGACACGATAGAAAACCACTGGACCCATACCTCATCAATCGAATATCTGGAAAAGCGAGTTTCCTCTTCTACCGTGGATACCTTGGACAACGATATCCTCTCATCTCGATGCCAAAACACCTAACTGAAGACCTCTTTACTCTACACCTTCAAAACATCGGGTGCCACTACACCGACACCCTTGTCTCGCAAATCACACAATTGCGCACTCATCTCGCCTATGCGGTTCCTAAACTCATTACTGCTCGATCCGCTGTTGATGTGCATCGAGATGTTTTTCCCGTCGAGGAGTATACGGATAACCGAGGACCCGGTTTCGGACGAGGAAGTTCTGGGTCCGGGGGCTGTGTTGCCTGTCTCGAGATTCAGTGGAACTGGGTGTAAGCATCACAGTACCCTTGTCTCCATCTCCAATCCCTGAGATTGCTGATGAAGCCGCCAACCCTCTACCATCATCGAAGACATCGGTCTTGAAGATCTTGCCGAGGTCAAGGCGACTAGTGTGATGGATAGAAGGTGGTGTATATGCTACTTCAGAGCTGCTTTCTGAGTCCGAGGTAGTTGGTGTGTGGAATTCTGTACCGTCTGCGTTTCTAGTCGAGCTCAAGTGCGAGGTTGTGTGCGAGGATATGGAAGTTGGCGTGAGGAGGACGGTACCATCAGTTCCGGTATCTGGAGTGTTGGGTGTAAGAGATGCTCCATTCGAGCTTGTGTGCGAGGTCTTGGAAGGGGTGTAAAGGACTGTACCACTGGTTCCGGTTGCCGAAGAGCTGGGCGTAAGAGATGCGTTTCCAGATGCTCTTCCCGCGGAGGAGAGATTCAAGTACTCTGCCCAAGTGACAAGATCGGTGGATGATGGCGTAGAGATTTCCCCGGTGTCAGACGCGAATTTTGAGGAAGTTGGTGTGTACGTTGCCAGATCTCGGGTTGAAGGTGTGGTGCTTGGGGTATCGAGCGGTGTCCTGATGTGGCTAGATGAAGCAAAAGCGAAAGAGCTCTGTGTTAGGATCGCGGGAGACGAGAACGAAGATACAGCACTAGAGTCAGGGGTATACCTGACACGACTGACACTTTTCAATCCATGTAGCCTCGTAGATGTCGCAGATCTCGCAGGTCGATCAGAGTCCGGACCCAAGTTTCCATGTTCGTTGGACCAGTTGCGGTTGCCGTCCATCTCCAGTTCCCTTATACCATCAATGTTTCCTCTCAACACTGCACTGCTTTCCCCCTCCACCGTTTTCCTTTCCGCCTTTTTCCGTTTCTCCCTCTCTTGCTGTTCCTCCCTCTCTGGTTGCTGCTGTACCCACAACCACACATGAACCACAATCTCAAGCACCACAATCTCAAGCACCACGATCCCAAGAACCAGTAAACCAAGACAAGCCCTCACGACCCCTCGAGGCCAGATGGAGCACCGCAACACCCGTATCCAGCACCTCCACAAACACGGTAGGATATACATTTCCGCAATCGAGGACACCGAGCACGAAGACAAAGCAGAGGACAAGGTTCCCAGAGGGCGATACGCGTCCAAAAAAATGTTGATGCAATGGAGGAATCTGTTTATGGTGCTGTTGATGTTTGTGGTGCTCTTGATGGTGCTCTTAACGTTTGTGGAGATGATGCTGTTGATGATGCTGCCGATGGTGCTGTTGATGGTGTTGTTGATGTATGTGAGGATGTGGATAATGTTTGTGGCGGTGTAGATGCTAAGTATCTCCACGCCTCTGCCTCTGCCTACCTTTCTTCCAAGACCTTTGGGGACTGCAAGACTAGATCCAACAACCCCACCAACAAGCGTATCAATGGATGCGAAAATCCCGCCAACGAGTGCAACGGTAGATACGCAAACCCCACCAACGAACCTAAAAGCAAGAGTGAAGGATTTACGTGTCCAGAGCAAAACAACAACATCGATGCCGCAGTTGACGAGTCTCCGCATCATGTAGACGACAGCGATGGCATAGATGACGGAGAAAAAGATAGGCATGGAGGTAGGTGTGTGGGGTTGTGGATGGAGGAAGTGTGGTAGGGTTTTTTTGTTGTTGTTGGGTATCGATGTCGATGTCGATGTCGAGATGTGGTTGGCGTGGCGGCGAGAGGGTCGAGTGATGGTATGTGTTTGGTTGTATCTGGAGAGTGTGTGACAAGGCTCTTTATTATTGGATATCAAGCTGTAGTTGCGAGATGGGCGGCGAGATGGTTGAATGGTGGTATGTGTTTGGTCGTGAATGGCAGAGGTCGTGAGCAGGTAGGTTGTGGATGAGAGAGGTCGTGAATGGTGATAGTATTTGTGAATGGGAGAGGTCGTGAACGGCAGAGATTGTGACTGTAAGCAGTTGAAGGAAGAAAACCATGTGCCAAAAGTGCTTTACACAGTACTATCAATACCAAGTCGTTGGCGGAGAAAAAGGTGTTGCCCTTGTCTTGACTTTGGCTATCACACAACACAACACAACACGGACGCGACTTACTTTGTGATGTGAATGAGACAAGGGTTCTTCCGATTTCTTTTTCTCTCTCGACTGATGCATCGTGTCTTGTTCTTTACTTTGACTACTACTCCCCACACATGCAGAGCAACATCTTCCCGTTTCCAACCCCCCAATCTCGCATCACTAGAAAGGAAACAAAATGACAACAGAGACAACTCTCTAGCAAACATCGAGGTAAGAGAAGGCAATCTGTCTCTATTCAACATTAGAGAAAAGAGTCGAAAGAACAAAGCGTCCCTGGTATTCAAAACGATAACAAACCCCGAGAAAACCAAGAAAAGCGAAAGGATACCCAGACAAAAAAGAAACGAGAAACACAAAAACTTCCTCGAGACATGCAACGGAAACAGTTGTGTCAAGGGGGAAAAAAAGTTGGTAGGTGGAAAGGAGAAGAAGAAGAAAAAAGAAAAAACGCCAATAAAAAAACCCGCGCTCACAAGATGCCATTTTTCAAACGAATCAAAACAACAACCTTTTACCTCAAAGACAACCTTCTAGATCCCAGCTTCTTGCTCGTTGCTATGGTGTGAATGCAGCCCGTTCTGCCCATTCAAATGACTCCAATCCCCCATGTCGCCTCCCTCGCCATCTTCACCTCCCTCGTACGCTTCCTTGGCCATGGCACCTCCGGCATCGAGCTGTTGTTGCATGACGGCTTGCGCGGATACTATCTCCGCCAAGCGCTTGAGTCGCGGCGTCTGCAGCCACGAGGGTGTGTACGTCTCGAGTGCTGTGATGACGCGCGGTTCGGCGATTTCGTAGGGCCCGCTGTCGTCCATGTCGACGGCGGGCAGGAGCAGGACGTCGGTTTTGGGGTCGGTGACGCGGGATGCGACGGCCTTCATGATTTCGCCGTTGATGGGTTGTTCGTAGTCGGCGACGAGGTACTGGTTCAGCAGCTTTTGGATTTGGTTGGGCGAGAGCCTAGTTCATGTGTCAGTATGCGTGGTTCGGAAACAGTTCAGGACAGAACAAGTACTCACATCCAGCAAATGTCCTGGATAATCTCAATGTCGTTGAGTGTCGCCTTCTTGAGCTGCAAAAGCTTGGTGGCTTGCATGAGGTGCTCAAGCTGGAGAGTACCCTCGGGCATATCGTGGCTCTTGCACCATTCCTCAATTCTGGTAATGTTGTAGTTGATCTGTAGGCCACGCTTCCATGAGAGGAAGTTACGGCGCATGAGAAGATCGTTGAAGGCGGTCACACCGACAAGACGGAGGAGCTCTGTGATGGTTTGAGTGATGATGGAGTCTTCAAGATAGAATGCCTTCATAGCTTTGAAGACGTTGTTGAGGAGGGAAAGTAGGTTGTCCATGCTAAAGGCAGGGGCGTTGTTGGATTGTAGGAGCTTGCCAAGGAAACGGTTGCTCTCGTTGGTGACAAAGCCGGGAAGTGATTGAGACTCGATGATGGCGGGAACAATCATCTTGTGCAACTTCTTCTTCAACACCTTCATCCAAGTGTGGTAGATGTTGAATTCAAGACTCTCCAAGTCGTGCTTGACAATCTCGAGAAGGCGGTCGTATTCAAAGTTGTCCGTCTTTTGTGCCTCGTACCAGTCTTCAGCAAGGAAGACGAATGAGAGCATTTCGTGGACGTTCGAGAGCCAGAAAGCACCAGGGTTGACTGCCTCGTCACCGTCGTGCTGCATGACCTCTTGCTGAATGGACTGCATGACATTGGCAAGGAAGCGCTCAGACTCCTTGACAAAGCCATTGTTCCACATCTCGGAAGTGACAAGGTTGATAAGATATGCAGGGAAAAGAACCTCCTTGTCGGTAGGCGGTGGGGTAGATCCGGGGGAAGGAATCTTGAGGTTTCTGATCAGGCCCATAGAGACTTCATCGTTGAGAGCATCTTCGTTGGCAAGCAAGTTCTCAAGCTCCATCTCAACATTCTCCAAGTCAGGTTTGAAAGTAGATCCGGAAAGAGTTTGCTGGTGACCGCTAGTAGCACCAAATGCCATCGATACTGGTCGAGGGTTGAAGGTCCCACTGAATCTGTCGGTGTTGGTGGGCTCGAAGCCAGCACTGCGGCGCTTGGGCTTCTTGGAAGATGATGACACAAGGTTGATGAGACCGCTGGGCTGGCCAGCACCGCCACCGTTGGTCATCTCGCCGTTCATAGGAGCAGCACGCTTGGCATGCTCCAGCTGATCTTGTAGTTCTGCCAGCTGTTGCCTCAATGACATCTTCTCAGTCTCGGACACGGTGACACTCTGCCTCGAGTTCTCCAACTCTTCGGTGGTCACGCGAAGAGACTCGCGCAACGTCTTTTCTTCTTCCTGCAGCCTGCGCATGCTGGACGAAGACTCCTCGTAGCTGTGTTGTAACTTGGCCATCTCCTCTTCGAGCTGACCGACCTTGGCGGCGCTCATGCCAGCCTGGTTGGCCTCTGCCTGGAGCTCCTTTGCCCTTTGCTCGAGTCCCTGGGTACGGTTCTTCCAGGTGGTGAGCTGGTTCTCATAGTTTTGAACCTGGTGCTTGAGAGCCTTGTTCTCGGTCCTGACAGCGCCAAGCGACTGGGTGAGCTCGACGACCTTATTTTCAAGCTTGTATGAGATTTGCTTGAGGTCTCTAGCCTCCTCACGCAGACCCTTGTAAGCCTTGCGAGCCTGCTTGCCTCTCCACAAGCCTTGTACAATGGTGACCTTGCGTCTGTAATCGGTCCATTCCTTGCGCTGCTGACCGGATCTCCAAGCTCTCTGGATGGTGCGTGCGGCATTGCCTAGTCTCGTGTCCAGAATGTTCTTGCGGCAGAGATATCCCTTGGTCGCCGCTTCGAACTGGATGAGATTGTTGCGGATAAGTACGAAGTTCTTTCGTTCCTTTTGGCCTCTCCACACCCGTTGGATCGTGGTGGCAGCTTTCGTTCGCCGCGCATCGTCCGCATTGCGCCGTGCGACGCATCCTCGCACGAGGGACTGAAACCCACGGACAGAGCCAATGGCTTCGAGGTAGCGGCGACGGTAGTACTTGGCACGAAGGTTCTTTTGAATCATGATGGCAGCATCGTTGAGACGGCTGGTTCTCAGGTTTTCGAGGAAGGCGAGCATACCAGCACGGAAGAAGATCTTGGTCAGACCAAGCTGGTACTTGCTTGTAGCATCGTTGGCAGCTCCGCCAAGTGCTTGAGTCAAGATAGCATTGGCCATGTCTCTGAGATCAGAGGTCCACAGTGCTGATGGTACAAGCATGTAGTACCGTAGGGCGAACTCTTCGTAGGTCCATCTTGTAGGATATCCAGCACAACTGATTCTGACAGTCTCAAGAACACCACAGGCACGCAATTGACTCAAGACCATGGGTCCTTCGAACTTCCAGGCTTCCTTGGCTTCGTTGGGCTTGATGCAGCGAATGTAGTGCACGTCGGTAGAGTTGATGGTGCTCATCAGTTCAATCAGAGACGACTTGAAGATACCACCGAGAGTAGGCTTTCTTGCAGTAGCAGCACCGGGTCTCTTTCCAGGAGCTGCAACAGCAGAAGGCTTGGACTGGGCAGCTGCAGTATCACGCTCGCGCACGGCAGAAGCAGCCTCGAGGATCTCGGTAAGGAAAGAGTTGGACGAGGCACGGAGGACTTCCATGTGCTCGTCAGGGACGGTATCTCTGTTCTTCTCGATGAAGCCTTCGGACTCGTACGCTACATCAACAGCATAATGACAGACGGTGAAGGCAGACTTTCCGAAGCGGGGCTTCTTGAAGAACTTTGACTTGCTGTCGCCGAAGCTGGTGTGGAGCTTGGTGACAAAAGACTCGTCGGAACCCATGGGCAGTCTCGATTCTTCATCTAGCAGGGCAAGAACACCAAGCTTGCCTTCGATCAGATCGATACAAGGCTGGTTGTCGGAGAAATCAATGAACTTCCAGTCAATCTCTTCGCGGAGGTATTCTTCCTGCTCAAGCTTGAAGACATGCTGGTTGAACTCTTGCTGGAGCTTCTCGTTGGCATAGTTGATACAGAACTGTTCGAACGAGTTCTTTGCGAAGTGCTCGAAACCGTAGATATCCAAAACACCAATGAAGGAGCTGACATTCTCGAGGACTTCGGGAGTGGCCAGACTGCTGTTGAGGATCTCGACCAGCCAGTCAAACAAGCTAGAGTAGATGTACTTGGCGACCGAGTCACGAACGACGGTGGCTTGCTGTTGGGTCAGGTTTGATGTAATCTTCTCACCTCTAGTGACAAGCTGCTTCTTGACGGTCCATTTGGCAAAGCTTTCGGCGTCGATTCCAAGAAGCTCGCAAGCCTTGACAACCGAGGCGTCGGTAGCGGAGAGGTTCGAGTCGGTGCGAGTGGCTACGATCTTGATGTTTCCAATGTGCAACAGAGCGGCGAGGATCTTCCAGATGGAGGTTTGTTGGTCCGTCGAAACACCGATTCTGGTCAAGGCTTCTTTCGTGTCGCCGAACTCCTTGGCGTCGTCCAGACCGTCTATCTGAGCAGCGTTGCCCTGGTTGAGGTAATCAAACTCTTCGACGGGCACCAAGCCAAGCTCTTCCTTTTCAGCCTCCGAGGCACCAGCGACAAGCTGGTAGAAGATGTGGTAGTTTCTCTCCCTGAGCGGTTGGAAGACCAGTCTCGAGCGCTCGAGCAGGTAGACTCTGATCCTCGCGCCAATAATGTCCGTCTTCTTGTCAAACATGATCTCAATGTACTTTCCGAAACGAGACGAGTTGTCGTTGCGGGTTGTCTTTGCGTTACCGAAGGCCTCCATGATAGGGTTAGTAGCCAAGATCTGCTCTTCGGTCTCGCTCATGCTCTCGACGCGGCCCTTTGAGCGGGAGCCCGGCTGGTCGGGCGATTCTCTTGTTGCAAAGTAGCGCATGATGTATTTGGCCGAGACGGTCTTTCCGGCACCAGACTCTCCCGAGACGACAATGGTCTGGTTGCGACCATCTCTCAGCATATCCCTGTCTTGTGTTAGCACAGCACTTTTGGCGAGACACACAGCACAGCGCTGGTGGTGGTGGTGCTGGGGCGGGCACGTACGCGAAAGCCTCCTCTGCTATAGCAAACAAATGCGGCGCTTGTGTTTGGCGCTGCTTGCCGGCGTAGATCTGGACCATGCCCGGCACGTAGAGCGAGTCGACGCGGGCAAAGGGGTTGGTAGCAATAAGGACGATGCCCGAGTATGTGTAGATTTCTTTCTGTGCATATCGTAGTTTGATGGCTTGCAAGACTGCAGGGCCGTGTCAGCGCTGTCGGCGTGTCTCTGGCAAGGCGTCTTTACCTGCGGGCTCGTTCAGATGCGAAAGATTGGTCAGGTCGTCAGAGGCCTCCAACATTGTCGGGTTCATCAGCGGCGGCAGCTTTGGGTCCTTGGCGTCTGCGATGGCGGCCAGCGTCGTCTCGATTGTTTTTGACTTGTAGCCATCAGCGCCGGCTCTCTTGTAGCAGAGGCTTGTCGTGGGCATACCTCTCCATTGGCCAGCTGGAAGACCAGCGTGACCTTGTCTCCGTCGACATTCTTCTGCTCGACCTCGGAGGCGATCCAGCCCTCGGTGACATCGGGCTGCCACGCCTGGGTGCCGACATCATACGTCGCTGCCATGCTGGCTCGAAAGAGGGCGGGCTACTCGTCTGGTAGCGTTGTCGCGCAGGCGTGGATAGTCGTGTCCGCAAGCGAGATCAAAAGTGCTGCATTTGACGAGGGGGTAAAAGAAAGAACAGCTGCAACCCCGAAGCGAAAGCGACACGTTGTCCAGCAAAAGATCAGGACTGTAGGACAGGTATTATGGCGAGCAGTTGCAAGTCTATCTTTTGGGAATCAAGACCCTCTCTCGCTCGCTGTCTGCCGATTCCACGGCATAACATTCGGAATCCGTGCGTTTAAGGGGCGCGCACGGGCATGCAAATGCGACCTACGCTGGAGCGACTCACGCCCGCCCCGCAACCACCTGAAACAACAGAGTCCACCATCTTATCCCACCGTGCTACACACGCGTGCTGCCTCTGCCATCTGCATCACCTATCTAACAAACAGCAATCTTTGTTACAAGCAGCGACACTGTCGTGTTCCGTTGGCTCTCACACATCAATCCCCCTTCACATCCCAGTGAATCCGTATTGCACAGCCAGTCAGGTTACTGAGATACAACCTAGTCACATAACAACAGCAGATTGCCTCTGGCCTAACAAACCCTACACAGTTCATAGAATACCTGAATATCATAATCCTCTCTACCACAGTCCCACCACAAAACCTGATCTCTCATCGCCACTGCTTGCTGAAAAGCACCGCAGTTGGAAGATCTCGTCAGGGTGTCACTCTCGACAGTCTTTGTTGCCACTTGTTCCTCCAATCCCTTGCTCTTGTGCAATTACAAGTCTATCAAACGAACAATGACAGAACACGTAAAGAACAAAGCACAGCCATAACAAAGACCAGCTGATAGTCAAAGCCTGGCCTTGCGCCATCTCAGGCGCCGACAAGACGTTGAGAAATACGGAGACAAGCGGTCAGCGCAACAGTTGAGCCTCATTCTGCACCATCAACATTACTCATGAGAAGGACATCCACAACGCATGCACTTCCATGTCACAATCGGCCAAACATCACACTTCTCCTGTAAAACATGTCTTGATTCCAGTCGTCATGCTATTCAACAAAACGAACTCCGCCCTTGAAGCACACCTCACAGTGTCCTTGTACGACGACCATCTGTTGTCCGAGAGTATGATTATCAGCTATATAGAGGACAAGAAAAAAAAGACACACGTTGCCAATTGGTCTGGGGAACAGAAGAAGAAACAACGCCGCTGTGAAGAGGAAAAAAGAAGACATCGAACTGCGTGAGGAGAGGGAATGGTGCTGCGTCAAGGAGCGTGACTTTTTTTGCTCCGATCCAGGCTGTATCGGGGTGTCGAAGGGCTTGCTTGAGATGGGAAGAGCAGGCAATGTACATGGCAAGACCCGTGATCCGAACGCCCGCCAATAGATCGGTGTGGTTGCCTGAAGAACCAAAGTCTAGAATGGTGATGTAGAAGGAACTCTAGCACATCTCATCTAGCTCTGCTTGCACTCGGCAGTCTCCTGCTTGGGCTTTGAGCCGTCACCCTGCGGAATCTGTTAGCTGCTTGTTCACCATGGTCACTGTCAGAGCGTTGCTTACCTCCTCGTCTGACTCTTCCTCGTCATCTTCCTCGTCACGGTCGTAGTCCTCCTCATCCTCATCGTCCTCGTCTTCGAACTCGTCCTCATCAAAGTCCTCGAAGCCCTGCTCGAATTGCAGAGCCTCACCGGTGAACCAGTCGATGGCGCGAGGAATGAGCTTCTCCTTGATGTCCTCACCGAGCTGGTAGTCGAGCTCGAGCTTGGCCTCAATGTCGTCCTCGACATCCTCGTCGTCCTCAGTAGGGGGGCTGGCGGGGTTGAAGAAGTCGAAGAACGAGGGAGTGGGGATGGTCTTCTTGACGATGCGGGTCTGCTTGGTGTCTGGGAAAGACGGTCAGTGTTTGCAGTTAATTGAGCGAGATGATTGCAAGCTTACTCTTGTTGCGCTGCTTCTTGCTCTCGACTCTAACGGTGAGGTCCTTGCCAGACTGCCAGTCAATCTTGTCACCCTCGGCGTGGTCGTAGATGAAGTCACCGCCGTAGCCGTTCTCCTCTTGGTAGTAGTAGGTCTTGGAGATGGTCTTGTTGGAGAAGAACTCGTTCTCGGCAAACTCGAAGATGAGGCGGAATCCGGGGCGGTCGAGGTACTCCATGCGGATGTCGGTCAAGAACTTGAGGGCACCCTCGTCACGGTCGGTAATGGTCTCGGCGAGCGACGAGTTCTTCATGGCCGACAGCCAGAACTCGGGGATACCCTTGATGTCGGCGGCAGACTTGTCGTCCTCGGCCTCCTCATCCTCGTCGTCCTCCTCTTCGTCCTCCTTGCCAGCCTCGACTTCTTGCTCGGTGGGCTCGGTGGAACCGTTGATGATCTTGGCGCGCTTCTCGTAGAGAGGGGCGTACTTGGCGAAGAACTTCTTCTCGAGGGCGAGGACTTCCTCCTGGAACTCGGCCTCGAGCTTGGAGTGCTCCTTCTGGACACCCTTGAGACCGGCGACACGTTTGCGGACAGGGGCAGGGAGCGACTCGACGTAGCCGGATGATCTACCGACGAGGCCGCTGAGCTTGTTCTGCATCATCGAGACGAGGGCGGGGTTGGCAGCGAATATTGAGGCAGCGTCCTCTGCGCGGGTTTGTCAGTGAGGGATGGCCGGGGCGAAAAGTCGGTCGCGCATACCTTCTTTGATGCTGGAGACACCAGGCTGTTGTGCGCGAGACGAGATGGGGGCCTTGTCGAGGGGAGTGTTTTGGGGGGTACTGCTATGGTCAGTGGCTGCTTGATCGGGTCGAATTGTAGACATTGTGGCAGCGAGGTGGCGGGAAAGATGTGCAAGGAGGAGTTTGGCAGCGTCGGTAGGTGGTTGATGATGGTGAAAGGGGATGGAGGCAGGCAAGAGGTGTTGTTGTGGTGTCGGCGGATGTGGCGGCTGGCTAGGGGCAAACTCACGGCGCAGGCTTGCTGCCCTTTTGGGGGATCATGTTGTCGCTCATGGTCTCGGATAAATCTGGTTGAAGAATGCGAGGACAAGGGTGGTGATGTGGGTGGGAAGGTGCGGTGCGGTGGTTGAGAGAAGCTTGATCTGGAGGTTTTTGCAAAGACGCGGGGGAGCAAAGCAAAGGCAAACAATCCGATCGCTCGCCCCCTTTGGGAAGTAGAAGTTTTCTACCACCCGACTTTTGTCACAATGTCGGCAAGATACGGCTACGACGTCTATTACAACGTCCGATCCTTTGTCTGCCATGAATAGTCGCTACCATGCCATCCGCCCATGTCTTGCCCATCCGTTACTTTCTTCCCTCTGCAGCACGACTTTCTGACCGACTCGCGCTGTTGTGAGTCAGCCCCAGCTTCTACAAGACCGCCACTTGAAATTGCCTCACAAAAACGATCAAAGACTTCTCAATGCTCCTGCCTGAGCCTTTTCCCTCGTCTACCTGTCGCTGAGAGATCCTTGTCTGCTGCTTGGGTCGTCGACTGGCTTCTTTGCAACCCTCGTCAAAGCCTCTGCTGTGTTTGCTGAGCCGGACAAGTGGCAAAAGCACTCGCAACGCCGTTGACTCATTCTTATTAACATTCGGTGCTTTATATCTGTGTTTACAATACCGTGTAACATGTTGCTTTGTGCAGAAATCGATATCGTTGAAGCGCTATTTCCTCAATGACGTGCAAACACGTGCAACACGTCTTGACGCGCGGAACCTGAACGACAACCTGCCATGAGACGACACCAGCCGAAAATTATATCGGGCAATTCTCCAACACCAAGATTGTGTATCGTCAGGCAGGGGAAGTGTGCCTCGTAACAAGTTCGCGAGTTTCCGACAACTAAGCGCCCAGTGACCTGGCTTCAACAGCAGCTCACCACTTTGCGAACGTCCCCAACGAGCGAGCCATCTAATCTGCGAATTGCCTCGACCTGCCACTGCAAACGTGCTGACGTGCATTCCATCGCCATAATCAGGTGTTTTGCCTAGATAACAATGGAGTGCCCGTTCTTGTGCGGCTTCTACACGCCCAACGATGATCAAGCAGAGTATCAAACCACGGCCCACATCGAGTTGCATCACACTCCAGAATCTCATTTTGCAGTTGAAGACGAGGACCTGAGATTTGCCCTCGCACTGCAAAGACAAGAAGAGCAGCAAGTATTTGCTAATACCAGACACCATGACACTCCGACCGATTTGGTTGCCGGAGACTTGAACCCAGGAAAAGAAAGAGCTGTCAACCCCATGGATGACGACTTCCCTTATGCTGAATGCCCCAAATGCGAGGATTTTGTGCATCTCATCGAACTCGACGAACACATGAACAACCATCTATCTTTACAGTGTTCATCCGATACCATCGCTGGCAACATGGCTGAGTTCGACTCTGGTCCCGATAGCAACCTTCATCAATCTTCGAGTGCCCTTCAAGACTCCACAACAATCGCTCGTCCAATGGATCGGCGTTTCGAACCATTATCTGACAGAGAGAACGCTGCAGCCTCGACAGAGAATAAACCAAAAGGAATCCGCCTTGGTGTAAGTCATCTCATATCTTCCCTTGAGTCTGCCGAGACTTATAGCACGACTCAAATATGGATGGAATGTGAATGGACGCTGAACGGTATAACAGAGGAAAGAGCTTGGCCCATACGCATTCGAAGACAGAATGCCTGAAAACATGCTCAAGCGGCTTCGCAACGGCGAGCCAACGAGACGACTCAACCGCATTGGCAAGGATGGCAGGATTTGCACTGACCGTATCGTGGAAAACGAAGTCCCTGGATTGGTCCCTATTATTCCTCGCCTTTGCCTCGCTTCATCCGACAATCTTCAGGCCGTCTACCTCTGTCATCCGAGCGTTCAGCATGTCCACAAGGGAACCAACCCAGGCCACTTCTGCGGTTACCGTAACATTCAGATGCTCGTATCATACCTTCAAGGCGCAAAAGCGATAGATCACGAACGCTTCGGGACGAACTTGCCTAGCATTCTTCAGATACAGGACTTGATCGAAGAAGCCTGGGATCATGATCCGCACAGTGTCGGGAGGCAGGAAACTGGAGGTATCCGCAATACAAGAAAATGGATCGGCACTCCTGAGGTATGATCCTATCACGTCCGACATCGCCATGCTCACATTCTGGTCTAGGTAGCACACGTCTGCAAGCATCTAAACCTCGCTCATACCGTTCACACATTCAGCAACACAAAAGCTGGGAGAGCACATGAGCAGCTGCTCAACTTCGTCGAACAATACCTCTCTCAGGATATTGAGAATCCTGGCTCCAAAGTGCACAAGTCTCACCGTCCTCCAATCTTCTTCCAACAGCCAGGTCATTCCATGACAATCATCGGACTTGAGCGCTACAGCAATGGCAAACGCAATCTGCTGGTCTTCGACCCCTCATTTGGACCAGCCAAGCAGCTTGCGGATATGGTCACAAAACCGTCGAATGCTGTAATATCTGCAACAGTCGCCGCTCGCCTTCTCGGACCCTACAGACGTAACACTGCTCACCTCGCAAGATACGATGAGTTTGAGACTCTGACGTAAGTCGAAATAAGAAAGCAATGTATTCTATATGGAGACTTACCGCGAATATAGCCTGGAAGCGCCAACACTACCAATATAGGATGTGAGGAGTATGCTCAGCGATACGCTGAAAAAGCAACTAATATGTCGCAGATCCTTGACAGACCAATCTTGAGTCGTTCTGTGGACCTCTTCATTCCGGGGCTGTATCCCAAAGGCGTCGGTTCAAGCGAGCTTGTTGAAGTGACTCGATGGCACGGAACGTTCGACATATAGTATGCTCAGATTATGTCCGGCGCCGACATCCTGAGAAGATACGGACACTTTTTTCCAGCCGCGTCGCGTTCGGCTTGTTGGTTCCATTGCGACCACATCTGAGTACACAATCTGTATATGAATACCGAACAGGGAATACCGTTACAAGTCTATGGTACGACAGGGTTGCCAAATAACGAGCTGCAGACGCTGTATGGTTGTTGGTCGATTATCGACGGCAGGGCTATACACGTGCCACCGCACTAACCAACTGGTCTCTCAGACCTGATTTTGCGAGTGTCAATCTCGGCTTGTTAACCAACGATAGCATCACATAACCTCTGGGAGTCGAAGTGAGTATATTTCTCCCATACTTCGTATACCAAATTCGTTCGTTCTGCTTCTTTCTGGCAGTTGTACATTTTCTCCCATGTGCTGAACCGTGTAACTCCCACCCTCTTCCTACAATGAAAACCTTCGAGAGGCCTTTGGATAGCATTATCAAGAGAGACACGCTGTAAAGAATATTATGGAGAGGAAGAGAATAAGATGATGCGGTATGTGATTTTTGCATGCATCTACTGACTACTGTACATTGCTCTGAGGCCTCTCTCGCTCTTTTGCCGTTTAAAAACCATTCGCATCTCTGGAATCCTCGAGATGTCCTGGTATCTCATTCGATGCCCGAGATTTCAATCACTCCTCTATCACCCATGCTGCGCAAGAACAAACAAAGACGAGGTAGAGTGATGAACGAAGCAAAGGCTTAAATATCACTGTCTTCACCATGCTCCTTGCCACCGGCGTCCTCCTCAGCAACAGCACCCAAAGCAGCCTCGGCTTCCTCACCAGCATCCTCGGTCTTGATTCTCTTGCCAATGGCAACGGTTTCCTCGTCTTCGTCAGAGGCGGCGGCAGCAACCTCGCGCTTGTTGTTCTTCTTTGCAGCAGCGATGGTGGTAGCCTTGGCAGGACGACCGCGTTTCTTGGGGAGGGGCTTTGCTTCCTCGTCGTCTTCGTCGTCAGAGTCGTGTTTGATAGCGGTCTTCTTTGCAGGACGGCCGCGTTTCTTTGCAATGGGCTTCTGCTCCTCGGCCTCGGCCTCACCCTCGCCTTCGCTTTCATCCTCAGAGTCATGCTTCACGGCAGGCTTCTTGGCAAGGCGGCCGCGTTTCATGGGCAGAGGCTTCGCCTGCTCGTCTTCCTCGGCCTCGTCGTCGGAGTCGGCAAGGTTCTTCTTGCCCTTCTTGGTGGTGGTGCCGGTGGAAGAGGCAGCGGGGCCGGTGATCTTCTTGCGGCGGACCTGGTTCCAGCGGGTGCGGGCGATGTTGGCATCCTTGTAGCCCATCTCGGTGGCGACGGCGTCCCAGTTTGACTATAGGGGGGACTGGGGTTAGTTGTGTCCTTATGGAGAAAGAGGGGGGAAATGGAAGAAAGGGGTAGTTGTTGGGAGGTGTGATGTGATGTAATCGTGATATAGAAAGATGGGATCAAGGAGATGGGTATAAAAGAGAGGGTGTGGTGAAAGATGAATAGGGGTTTGGGAGATCAGACAGTAAAAGGGGAAAGGGAGGGTCGAACATGTCGACGATGTAAGAAGTGAGAAAGGCATAAGAAGAAAATGATTGCATTCGACATAAGAACGCGACCGGATATGGTGGTAAAACGTGAAAGTGCGTGCAAAGGAAATACAAAGAGAACATACCTGAAGATCACCAGTCAAGTTCTTGATGATACTGATCAACAACTTGGTCTCGCCGTGCGAGAAGGTGGAATCAGGTGCGTCAGACATGATTGCTTGTTCTTGTTGGTTTGTTTGATGTGGAATGGGTTTGCTGATGAAAGATCCTTGTGGTGGATGGTGTGTGGATTGATGAAACACGCGGGAATGTTCGCGAATGTTGTGGATGGAGGGATGTCGAGGAAGAAAGGATGGACGAAAAACAGGGAAACACAAAGAGAAATAGTCAGTGGGGACTGGTTTCGACGATGTCGTTCTGAAGAATGATCCGGAATCCGAATGTGAGTGAGCCGAATTGCACTGTTGCCGCGGCGACTTTGTCTCTTCGTGATTTCTACAGCGAATGCAAACAGGTAAGGAAATTTTGCAGCAAAAGAATTATCGAGTGAGAACGATGAGACTTGAGAAAGGAGTCGATAGAGCTAAAAGGCTTCCAACGTAGATACCGTCATCGAATGATTGCTGCAAGTCTGATGACCATAAGACGATGATAACTTGAGCCAAAAACCTGATACTTGTGGGATGATCAAGGGCCGAAAATTGAACTCGGCAACACAAGTGAGAGGATCATTTCTGCTGAGATATCCTGGCAGTGCAGTAATCGAGGCCACTTGAAAGACAAGACGCACACAGGTGCTGCTTTCGTATGCTTGGGATGAGAAGCGAGTCCATACCAACTATAACGTCTGACAAACTCGCGCCGAACCACAGGACATATGGAAACCCTCGCAGAATGGACTGAATCAACTCAAGACCAGAATAACCCACTAGGTCCGTTCTGATACATCTCGAGCTTTGGTAGTGAACCAAGTCTTTCAAATGATACGTGTGAGGCGAAAGCTAAGAGGGACCAAGAAAATCACTCCAGAGTTCACCTGATACCGAAGGACCCATAAGGTACCTCTCAAACAGAGAGTCCCAGCACTGGATCCATTCCGGAAAACATTCATCCTCAACATCCTCGAGAGCAGCAAGCTTGTTCACCAGAATGCTGCTGATGTCATTCGATGCCGGTTCGATGCGAGATCGTTTATTGGGGGGACCGCCGCTTGTACCTCCGGAACTGGGTGCAGGCCTCTTCAAGTAGGACATGGGATCGGTAGCGTCGGTGCGCAAGTTCTTGTCTCTCTTCATCTCTTGAGCGCATGTATCAACCAGCCTGACCAGAATATCTCGGCGAAATGCATGAGGTACCAGGGAGAAGCGGCCGTACTCGTTTGGTGTCCCACTGTCTCTGAACTCTTCGAGTGATGCAGGCTCTTTGAAAAGGCGAGGATATATGAGGCTAACAGCAAGAATAACGGACGATTGAGCGAGAGTGGTCAGCTTGTCGGGGTACATCTGCCATCCGAGTTGGCGGGCTCCCTTTCTGCATAGAAGCTCACGCCTATCCAACCGAAGCTCGTTCCCCAGCCCAGCAGGAGGGTAGTAGATGTCGTGGGGTGGGGTTACGACGACGGGGATTCTCAGCTTTTGGCGTATGCATGACTTTAGTTCCTGGACTTCGTCCGAGTTCAGGTTCAGAAGGATACCGACGAACTGGTCGGGCATCGTGTCTTGCAGATATATCTCCATCCAAGTGGCGAATGTAGGCGCCTGGTATCCGAAGTGCTTGGGTTTCTCATCTTTCTCGTGGGTGGCTGTAAGGATTTGGAACGGAGGCATCGCGGAAGGAAAAGGAGATCCGGGCGATGAAGATTTTGGCACCCTCTTGTAGCAAAGAAAGATGATCCAAGAGGACGAGGGGGATCAGAATGGAGATGGGCGCGTTTACCGAAACGAGAAAATGATGAAAGGCGATGAAATAATCATTTTCATGAAGTGGAGACTCGAGAGTTGTCAAAGAAGAGGCATATGTGGTCCTGCGGGAAGTCAGTTGTGTGAGCTGAACTTTCGAGTCAAGATAGGCAGTCGCAATGGCACGAGACAGTAAATCATGACGCGAGATTTTAGCGTGAGTGCTGGCGGAGGCGCTCCCGTGATGAGTAGACTTGGATTGCAATTCCCCGACCGACCAGACAGTGCTGTTGAATGTAATAGTATGGTGAGTGGCGACTGCAGAAGGTGTTTGGACATCTGGCTCTTGATCCCCTGAGTCAAGCCTTCATTCCCGCATTTCAGCACATATGTTAATGTCAAGTTGGGTTGATCCCTGAATCTGCTGGGTGGTGTAGTGGCCACACCCTTTAGGTTACGGTAATAAAACATTCCGAGTCTCCGCCGCGTACGGTTAATGTGCGAACATATGCCGCCAGTCACCACTATCTGGTACCTTAGATCAAGGAGGAAGGGAGTTTTCCCCAGAAATGGTTTTTTGCTCTTTTGCTCTGAGTCCATGCCTTCTCTGGTATCTTTTCGATTGTGTTGTTGCTTCGTGTCGCGGTGATCTTGTGGTGGGGATTTGGGAGGTTGCGGAAACTCGGAAACTTTACCCCTTTTCTTACACGGCCAGCTAGCCGAAGGCACACGTTCGAATCCCGTCGCTGTCACGATTTGTTCACGCGCCGGTACTTTACTTCGCCTTGTGTATCGCCGCTGCTTCCTTCATCAACGTTGCTCCATGCCGCATGCGCCTCATCATGTGAAAGTCCAGAGGCCGTCAATAAGATTACCCCTGAGCGTCCCCGATCTAGGCATGCAGAAGGCTCAAGCCACGTGCTAGTCAGGACCTTTGCAACATTCAATCGGTCCTTGTTAGCAAGCGCCTCTGGATCTTTTTTGATGGACACTGCCGCGAAAATCTCACCTTCATACTTTTTCCGGACTGCAATCACAGTCAGCTGTATGGCTTTCTTTGACAACATTTGCTATCCAAGACCCATTAAGAACACACGGTCATGGGAGCAAAGATTTATTGATATTCTTGGTACCCGCGATGTTCCAATCCGAAAAGCCATGTCCATCGATGCTCATTTCTCATATGCTTCAACATGTTGTGTCGCCTGCATACATTCTGCAGCTCTCGACAAGCCTTTCTCCCTTTCAGGTCACCCCTGACTCAGCTGACTAAACGCCTGCTGCTCAGGATCGGTTCTCCAGCCTGAGCCATAGAAAGCTGTAAGCCGCGGAGCTGACAACATCTTGGCGGTTGGAAGAGGAACGTGGCGACGAATCGAAGGTGAAGACCCGGCCTTGAAAAAAGTATTCAAATCTTTGTGAGTTCTGGGCTGAGCATCCGAGAAAGCGCTTCCACTCTACGTTTTCTTGCTCTGCTCCCGATCTTTCTCCCTGCTCTTCTTCTCACTTTTTTGCTCAAATCCCGAAAACTCCACCTCCATTCCACTCGGGCTGGGGAAACGCTTACGAAGCAACCACATCAAAGCATCAATCAGACAAGCCTCTCCATACCAAGCATCCGGATCAAAAGCGTTGACAGGAGCATCACTCTGCTTCGTCAACAGAGATTCGCGAGAGCCGACGGTGCTGCGCAGAGACTGTAGTTCAACAAGCATGCCACCAGCCTCAACTTGAGTCAGATGAGCCACGTGGAACTCGAGATCGTTGGCGAGGGAGGCGAGAGCGGCTTCGGCGTAAAATGTGGGTTGGCTTCCATCGACGTTGTCCTTGAGAATGGTATCTTCGGAGCTGATGTTGACATCGAAAGGGGTTTCAGGTTGAGCCGCACGGTCCGAGCATGGGATCCAAGGGAGATGGTGGTGTTCTGGAGAGGCGGAGGAAGCTTCTGGGAAGTCCGAAGAGTGCATTCCTGAGTGTCCTGTAGAGTTGCCTTTGTTACCATCATTATCGTTGTTGTCGTGTTTGTCGTCGTTGCTGTGATCTTGATGGGGCTTGAGGTAGTTGCCCAGTTTGGCAAAACCACGAGCAGCAGCCTTGATCGATGGGAGACATCCAATCTTTGTGAACAAGAAGAGAGTCCAGATGCAATTGACGGCAATGAGGAAGCTGAGGACGAGCAACAAGAGGTTGGCTTCAAACAAGATCTTTTCGTCAACCATGATGGTAAGAGTGGAAGGCGCGAGAACGGTCATGATTGTTGTTTGACTTTCGTAGGCAACAAGGATGAACGACCGATGGAAGACGAAAGGACTCTTATATCTTGTCCACTGCTGGGTTGCCTGCGTGAAAGTGTTATCGGAACTCACAACAACACAGCCCTCACTTGTCAAGACACTCTAGTCTATGAACTCTTTGTACGGAAGCGAGCACAAAGCTAAGCAAGACACTGACTTTCGTGATTCAATTTCTTGACCGACTCTCTCGCTATTGCAGATGAGACATCTTGTCGTCTTATATCATTTCCCAGCACTTTGACCGCCAGTCTGACTGCCAATCTGACCAGTACCTATGCTTGTCTGACCATTCTGGATGTTTCTAACAATTACGTTGATGGTATGGACGTATGCAGGGTTGCAGAGATCTCTGGTACCTTGATTACGTTGAGCAAGTCTAGCGTAGAAGTCAGTGCTGGTAAGATCCATTTCTCTAGGAGCGGAAAACAGTTGCGAAGTTGGAAGACTTTGATCAGATGAGACAAAAGTTTGGTTTTGGCGAGTGTGAAAATAAAGTGAGAAGACATGCAGATGTATATGATCGTGCGGTTATGTATGTTTGGTTTTCAGTCTGGTGTGATAGACTAGTGAAAGCTATTCTTTGCGTTGTCATACATATCTTGTAGTGGTCTTTATTTAGCTAAGACATCTCATCTTTGTTGCAAAGATCTCTTTGTTCTGACAATCAGGATTCAAGATGTTTCGTATGAAGAGACGGCAGTGTATCAAGTGGTTGCGCGGTCGAGCAAGTTGTGGATCATATTGCAAACTGTGATGTGATGACACGAGCGCGTAGTTCTAATGTATCATCTAATGTACGTGCCTTCTAATATGTCACTCGTCTGATGTATGTGTGTCCAGAACTAGTTCGTTCTGTTTTCTGTCATATTCTACCAGGAACATCTAGCAGAGAGACTCAAGCTTATCACCAGGACGGGGAACGATGCCCTCAGAAGCAAGAATCTCCCAGGACCAGTAGTACTTCTGCTCAGAACCGTCGTCACCAACGATAGCATCACCATCGTGCTTGCCGTTCCAGAACATACTACCGCTCAGGTATTGAGTGTAGGCCTGCAACTGACTGCGGAAGAAATCTCTGCGAGTGTCGTCACCAAGATGGTTGAAGCTGGTGGCCTGAATACTCCATTCGCCAATGAATGTAGGGTTGCTGGCATTCTGGTAAGACTTGGCGAGGTAGCATGCACCATAGGCGGCATCGTAGGAGTAAGATCCACCGACGAAAAAGTAGATGTGGGTGTCGATGACGAGGTGGTCATCAACATTGGTCCAGTAGGGGTCCCAGGTCTGAGGACCGATAAAACCGTCCGAGATGGCGACAGGCAAAGTCTTAGATCTCTTGCGGACCTCCTTGAGAGCGGCAGTGTAGTACTTGTTCAGGTACGCGATTGAATCTTGGGTCTGGCCAAAATAGTAGAGGGCGGGAAGGGGCTCGTTGATCAGCGAGAGAGTGTAGCTGCCGCTGTTGGGCTGGGCGAGGATGTCATCGGTGGCTCTGCGCACCATCTCGATAGACAAATCAAAGGCGGTCTGGTTGTTCCACCAAGTGAGCTGACCAGTCTTGCCTTGGTTGTCAAGACCGTTCTGACCACCAGGAAGACCGTGCAAGTCCACAAGAATGTGCATGTTGTGCTTGGTGATAGCGTACTGAGCTATCTTCTGCATAGCAAGCTTCTGGCCACCGGTGTAGTAGTGGTCACCAGCGATGGCAGGCATATAGGCCCAGTAACCGATAGGGATACGTAGAGTGTTGACGCCAAAGCTAGCGAAATTGTCAATGTCTTTGTAGGTGATGTAAGTGTTGTAACGCTCCTCGAGAAGAGCGCCACACTTCTTCAGCCCAAGAGTCTGGCAGAAGCTGTCCTCATCAATGGCACTGGGTGCGTTGTCATTGAAGAAGCTGGGCTGGATGTTCTTCTCCAGAACAAGCCAACCACCAAGGTTGACACCGTTAGACTTGTAGTTTCTCCAGCCGGGGAAAGTATTGGGAACGGGACGGATCCATTGAGGACAGGTCCAGAAGATAACAACTTTTTGAACCTTGGCGAATATCCGTGCCGCGACCTTAAGAAAGTTGACAAAGGGACCTCTGGAAGCGGAGGAGCCAAAGAGACCAAAAAGATCTCTCTTGGAAAAGGTTGAAGGATCAACAGACACGGCCGGAATATCGTCCAAGGAAAGACCGGGAGTAAGGAAATCTGCGAGGGAAAGGAATTCGTTGCTCTCCACAGGGTTGGTGGTAAGGAGAGCTGGGCTGTCTGCCTTCAAGGAGGTGGCATCAAGGACCTCAGAGGGAACCTCGACCGAGATGGTGACGTTTATGGCTGCAGCCTGGGCAAGGCTGGTTGCTTGAGGAACATCCTGAGGCGAGGCGACGGAGGTAGTAGAAGTCTGAGCAACAGTGCTGGACGACTCCGGGATTGAAGCCTGGGGGAGAGCCGCGACAAGGCCGACGAGGCTTGCAGTGAAGAATGTAGCCTTCATGCTTTGAAAAGTGCTTTAAGAAGAAGCTGCTTGCTGTGATGATAAAGCGTGACTGGGGGGCCATCTCGAGGCATTGTATATCTCGGTGTCGCATCACAAAGCACCAATGCCGTGGTCGAGACACACCAAAGGTTCGTCTGTGCACCATGACTGAGCCGTGGCGGCAGCAAGCACGCGGTACGGCATTCTAGCTCTAACCTACCCAGTTTCCAGAAGGTTGACAAGGAGTGTTTCGGTACTCGTCCAACGGCGCTGAGGATTCAGGTTAAGCGCAGGCGCTTCAAGCGAAAGCGAAACATCACTGCAAATGGGTGGTTTCTGCATTGAATAGTATCTCGCCCTCGGATATCCAAGTTGATATGTATGATCAATTCACAGTCGCCCGTAAAGGCACCAAGCAAACAAGATGATCCTTGGATTGCTTCGCGATAGGATTGAGCCAAGTATTGAGATATGAGGAGGTAGAGAGAGCCGCCATGCATTGTGTATACATTGCGGTAGAAGCTCGACTTGCCTAGTGCCAAAAATTTTGTTTCATACTGCACGGTAACATACCGTGCAGCGGACTGAACAATGTTGGAAAAGCTCCTCTCACTATACTTTTGATGATAGACCTGCTTCTACAGCGCAAGGGTCTCTGCACCAGAAATACCGTTTGAAACGAGTTCACAGAGTACCAAGTATCGCCCGAAATTGTGAGTGCTTCTTTATTCGTTCACAAAAACTGGCGTTTTGGTGAGAAGTTGCAGAACCAAAAGCGAACTCATCCGTACTGGCACGCTGGTATGCACGATATTAGCTTAGCGCGATCTCTTGGCGTCGGCACGTGGAGGCGATCATCGGGATGTGGAGGAAAACATGTAAATATCAAATTCGAGTTTTGAGATCCACAATTCAGGTCGTTGGGATGACTTGCGTCCAAGCCGTCAGCCTGGTAAATGTCATAGCTACATGACACGACCGTCAAACCTGTTGAGCTTGTGAAGAAGTCTGGTTTGGGTTTGCTTGCAGACAATTAGATCCGTGCGGCGGGCGACATGACAGCTCAAACCGGCAAAACATCAATATGCTCCTATCGGGGCAAAGACCAGCGAGCCCTATAGGCTGTGCGCTTCTTACATCCCTGGTGCCAAAGACTGGCGGCACGCACATAGCTCCTACAATAGCCTAGCTAGGTGCCTCGGTCGTTATGGATCGAGCCCGAAGCACACGCAGACGTTTATGTCAGAATCATGCAGACAATCGGGTCATCATGTCTTGGTTCACGTACTGAACAACAAAAGGGTACTGTGACAGCGAAGCCAGAGATATGAAAAAGTATTGTAAGACTCCAGAGGTGGGTCGTCACAAGCATCCGTCATGTTCATGTCCCAATTTCAAAGTCTACACTGTCGAATTTGAGAGTTGACGGGATGTATTCCCAAGGTTCGTAGCATGACTACATACATTGTTCCTTCATATTTTTCTTGTATCACCTCACCATTTGCTTCAGGCAGATGCATTGACCAGACACTCCGGCTTGCTAGGGTTTCTGGCTCTTCCTACACTCAATCCTCTCTGTCTACCCACATACATGACTCGCTCAGGGTAATTGCTGATGATAGCATCAACACCATCATCAAGCAGCTTGCTGATAGTCACCTCGGCATCCACTGTCCATGGAATGACCTGCATGCCCAACCCATGTGCTCTGTCCACGACATCCTTGGTGGTGAACGGCTTGTAGAGAGGACTGTTGACAGTAGCATCGCTCGAGTTGCCAGTGCCGTGGTTGGGAGACACGATCGAGGAGCCAATGGAGTGTGCTGCAGCTACCCAGTCGCCGGAGAAGTCGTCGAGGTCAACACCGCCGAGCCATGGGTACTTGCTGTTCTCGAGCCAAGGGTAGGTCTTGTTGGTCATGTCGGGCACGACTGTTGTCTCGTCGAGCAAAGCAACAATGGGTACAGCTGGGTATGCGGCATGAACACCAATCAGGGTACGCCAGTCGAATGATTGGATAGAAGTACGAGACTCGAAGCCGTGCTTCTGCAGAATGGGAATCAGATCGGTGATGTAGGTGTCGACTGAGAGAGTCTCATTGGGTGCGGTGGGAGAGAGTTTGGTCTCGAGATTGATCGTCACGCCCTTGTCTCCGTAGCAGTTCACCAACTCTAGGACTTCTTCAAGAGTCGCAATGGTGGTGCCAGGATGGACTGTACACGAGATTAGTCGGTATGTTTTCGGTGGAGTTTTGGAAACATGACTTACGCTCTTGCTGAGGATGACCCGCAAGCTGCTGAGAACAATCGAGTGTCTTGACTTGTTCAAGAGTCAAGTTGGCGATATATTGGCCCACATAGTCACCAGTGCACTTTGTTGGGTAGATCCAATGCTGTTGCAACGGTCAGTCCGGTTCTCGGCAAGTACATCACATCTTTGTGAAGCTCACATCGTGCCAGATCACTGGGACACCGTCTTTGGTAAAAACAGTGTCCATCTCAAGCACATCAACACCAATTTCCTGTGTTATCGTGAGCTGTGTGTTTCCCATATCAGGTATACATCATCGATATACCAAGGCATGTGCAAAAGCCTAACATCACATACATATTAGTCTCGTCCTTGAAATCTGGCAGATGTTCATACCCATAGCGATTCCTCAGTCCTCATACCCAGGCCACCACGGTGACCCTGAACCTCGATACGGCCAGTCTTGTCCAGGTACGGGATGGTGAATGGCATTGCATTAACGGCGCCGAAAGCCGCAAGACCGGCGACGAGAGCAATGGTAGGTGCCATGGCGAAGGTACTTCAACGAGGCAACACAGAAAACGACAGGCAGATACAAAGATAGACGAGACTGATTGCCCATACTCGAGAGACAAGACCCGAAACTTATACCTAGCCACACACTGCTGATCCCGGCCACCTTCAAGCCGAGTTCCGCACGTGTAGACATCGATACGCCGTTATGGATGTATGGTTCACTTGGCAAAGCAAGCCATGCAGCTCAGGCCGTATCGATTCTTCCTATACTGGCAACAAGCTTGACCTCACGCCATCACGCTTTGCTGGAAGTGATACTTCACGCAAAAATCCGTTCCGCCCTTGACAACTAGATTTGAATGTTTCTGGCCGCACAGTGACAGCGAAGATAAAGGAAGGCGTATTCTTGTGTTGTTGGAGAGGGAAGAGAGATGTTTTGGTCATGACGTGCTGGCTTGACTTGACAGAGTTCGCCAAGAACAATCTACAGGTTCAACCATGCGCCAAGAAACAGGGCAGGATCATGGAAGCCCTCAAAGTCAACGCAAGGGAACACGAAGAAAGAGGTTGCTGCTCGAAAACATGGCATATCATGCAATCTTGGGATTTTGATATTGTTACAGACGCTCAACCTCGTTTTTGACTCCAGAAAACGCATTGCTTAGCCTACATGTTATCGCTTTGCTCATCACTTCTTGCAGACATTAAGCTTAGCAACCGAAGGATCGTGGTCCGAGATTTGCTGAGCCTTAGTCACCCATGTGTTGATATGAACATGCTCGTACTGTGCCTTTGGCTTGAGAGCCTGGCTGATAAACATGTGATCGAGCTCCTGGCTGTTCATGTCAAAGAGATAAGTGTATCTCTCGAGCTTCGGGATGTTGGCAGCCTCGTCAAGGTCGCGTAGATTGGATACCTCTTCGAAGTTCTCGAGAGGTTGGACAAAGGCAAATTCATTGAAGTCACCAGCGACGATGATCTTGGCGGCCTTGTCTTCAGCGAGAATGTCGGCGACGAAGTCCTATGACATGTTAGTGTTGTTTTGCAAGAGTTGTCTTGAACGACTTACGGCAGTCAATTGCATCTGTTCTTGGCGGTCGTCGACACCGTTGTTGACTGGAGGACGAGCATCTCCTTCAAGAGACGATGAGCCTCCCTTACTTCCGAAGTGGACGTTAATGGTGAAGAATGAGTTCTTGCCATCGAGTGTTTCAAAAGCAGCGACCAACGGCTTGCGACTATTGGTCCAAGCTGGGTCCGTGGGGGCGATAAGACCAGGGTTGTACTTTAGCTCAGGGCCAGACAAGACCTCATTGGCTTCTGTGCTTGACCCAGAGTTGGGCTTGCGCAGTTGCAGGATTTCTGGGTTGTAAAGATAAGCGTTACGGATGTTTCCACCAGGTGCACCGCCGTCCTTGTCATCAACAGGGTCAATCTCGACAAACTCATACTCAGGCCCACCCATACTGCTAATTGCAGAGGTCAGAGTGGTAAGAGTCAGGTTTGCGGATACGACTGCATCGTTCTTTTCTCCGTTGTTGTCCTGGATTTCCTGGACGAAAACAAGGTCGGGGCTGCGGAGGTAGTTAACAATGTGGGCTGAAATGTTGACAAGGTGGTCTGATTCAGCCCACAAGTTCTCCATGTTGTAAGAACCGACAGTGATACCGCCACAATCACCATCAGACACAAGACTGGTAGGTGGAGGAAGTGCAGGCTCAACACCCTTGACGATGTTCAAAGCAGTGAGAGGGAGGATAGAGTAGAATCCAAAGGTGTAGCTGACAATTCCAGTGATGTCGCCGAGAACGTCTCCAACTCTGGTGATCACGGGATTTTTTGAGCCATCGAGAGGTGTGCCGATGATGATGGCCTCAGGGTTGGCATCTGAAAACTCTTGTCAACATCTTGCATCTCATCCTCGTCAATAGTGCATACCTTGGTCAACCGTTGTCAATCCACCACGACTGTTAAGACCAGTAACTTTCCAGTCTCCAATAACCCATGTGTCACCGTAGTTGTTTGGTTTAGTCAAAGCGTGAGCACCCTTGACAGTGACCAGCTCTCCACTCAAACTCTCCCAGAAGTCCATGCCGTAGTTGCGCGGGATCAAGGTTGGGTTGGTCACAGAGATCAGACTGACGTTGTTCGGCACACCGAACACATCTCCGTTGTCCAGTGCGGAGTAATGCTTGTTGGGAGGGTTGATAGTGTCCTTGCCAATGATCAATGGAGTTGCAGCACTTCCAGAGGAGATCTTCTTGACAAGCTTAGGGTTGATAATCTCAGTCAAGTAGACGTATGCTTTGCTCGATCTGTATTCTGACACAGTGCCATCGAGCTGAATGACATCTCCAACGGCAAGACTCTTGCCGAAGTTTCTGTCGAAGACATAGACAGATTCGGAGGTTCTGTCATCCTTGTCGGGTGTAGTAGATCGGATCCAGATACCGTTTGGTCCTTTGGCAGTGACCAAGCCATTGACGTTGGTCACGTTCTTGCCATTGAATGGGGAAAGGTATTTGTTGCCGTTGATCTCGCTGACAGTCTCGGCGGACACAAGCTGTCCAGCAAACGAAGCAGCAGCCAACAATTGGAGATAGACACTAGCAGTCTTCATATTGGTGAGAGAACGAGGGGGAGAACTGGAGTGTCACGAAACATGTTGGTCGCGCATAGCTCTGTGATATACCATCCATGATCTCGACCTCCTTGAACTTGCATCAATGGCGAAGCAATATCGCCGCGGCTGATACACGTGAGCTGATATGCACTTTTAACACGTTGTCAGGAACGGTTGATGATGATTGGGGCATTGAACGGCAAGTCTGAAGAGCTAGAATGATGGCGGTAGATCTTGCCAAGCTTGTGGCCATGGCGAACCTTGGCATAGGTCGTGATCCCTTTATCTTCACATCGTGTCGGGAGTCGCCTCTATTGATTGGTTATCTTGCACCCTCCGAGAGATGCTGGAAAATATGCCAAGTTCATGCCGTATGCTTGTTTGGACGCCTCGTATCCTGGACTGGCAGCAAATACACAATCATTTGTCTGTACAAATTTGAACCGAGAGACCGAGGCATTAGCCGCGCCTCGTACTTTTCACATTCGCCAAATATGGAAGGCCATCAGCTAGAAGAGTTCGGAAGTCGCCTGAAGGACGAGGTGGATACATACCGAGCAACTGCTCTAGAAGGCAGGCGCAGCATTCCATTCAGCCTGAAAATTCACCTCTGTCTGAATGCCGCCAATATCAACTACTTTTCTGGTGTCATGCACATCATCGAAGTACTCCATGCCACCAACGACTCCACGTTCACCCACCTTCCATATGCCCTGCTCGATCAGGGACTTCCAGAAAGCGAGAACTTCGCGTAGAGTAGCGAGCGGTCGGTCACGCATCCACGGACACCACCTGCTCTCATACGTGAACAATTGATTGTTACCCCTACCATCGATGAACGTCACTGCATCACTCCAGCCTTCGCCAGGACTCAAGTAAAGACCTGCTCGTCGCTCGAGAAACGGATCGCGCTTCCAAAAGGTGTCCAGAGAAGATTCGGCTGACTTCAGGATCTAGTGTCACTAGGAAATAGAAGTGTGGGAGCAACGTCGAGGGAACCATGGGGATGATAGAATTTGTTTTCTGACATTCCAGTGCCGATGGCTTCTTTGCGTCCACTTGCAGCGTGCATTGCCTCGAATGAGTGAGATGTCCACACAGTAGCGCCTGGTGCGACCTTGAGATTTGGGATAGTAGGGCGGAGAGCCCTGATAAGAAAGAAGAGCTGGAATGACTGGTCAGTCCAACTTCTTGCTACCTTTTCTTCAACAAGTGGTGTTGCATCGATAGGATTTTGTACAGTCGCAACAGGTAGCCTGCTCCCAATAACAGTGAGCAAGTCGTTCCACGCTCTCAATGATTGCAGGGACTCCAGATAGCCCCAGGGTCGTAATTTTTGATCGACAGTGATTTTGCCAGTATCCCACATACGTCTTAGTATGTTGGCGAGTGGGAACCAGGATCCATCAGGAGGAACACTCAATGATGGGTTGATCCAACAGGCGACCTTACGCTTTTGACCAAAGATCAAGCCGCCTTCGTTGATAGTCCTATCGTCCGAATACAGGAGGACGAGATCATCTTTGTAAAATACGAATTGTGGCCAGTTAATGTAGTCAAAGAAGTGCTTGGAGTTTGGTAGTTGGCAGAATGGCATAATTGTGGTTACCTTGGTGTTCGAAGGCCGGGCATCAGTTCTAGTCAGAAACGTCTGAATATCAGGCGAGAGTCGTGCTCGTAGTGCTGTGCTGCAGAGCCGTATCACATCACGCGCTGGTCGTGCATCATCTACGTATCCTGCCAACTGGACTAGGCGATTGTGTAGCTGAGCGCATTCCAGTGGATCATATAGACATTCTCCTTCGCCAGAAGACATGGCGGACTTACTTTGACGGTGGAGCAGTGTAGATTGTAGATGAAGAAGCGTCGCGTGTCGCAAGGCAGACGCGTCTTGCCAAAACTTCACAACCGGGTGCCTACAGTATCTCAGGCCATGTGTAGTTCTCTTGGTTGCCAAGCTACTAAACTTCGTCGCTCTCACTCGTTGGAGATATACTATAAGAGGGATCAGGTCCACCGGAAAGGAGCGAAAAAGACAGATTCAAATCGAGACACCAACCGAGATTCTGCCGCTCCGATTCGACAACCTCCCAAACACTCAACTTCTTAATCACATTCAGTATCAAACATGGCCGGCGTAGACAAAGAGCAGCTCGAAATCTCCGAGACTCATCCATATAGGGCACTTCCGTCGGTAGTGGATGGCCTCGTCCCCCTGCAGCGCAAAATCCTCCATATTCTCCTCCAGCAGAAATCCCAGAAGGACATAAAAGTTAACGAACTCGCCAACAAGGTTTGCGTACTCTTCACACGCGATCCCGACCATTTTCAAATTGAAGAGAGTATCATCCAGCTCGCTCAGAACTTCGTGGGAGCAAACAACATCAACTATCTCGAACCGAATGGATGGTTTGGATCCCGCAGAGGAGGCGGTGAAGACGCCGCAGAAGGTAGATTCATTTACACAAAGTTGTCCGCCATAACACGCGTTGTTCTTTCTGAGGGAGATGAGAGCTTGTTAGTACGCCGCCTGCGCAAAGGCAAAACAGGGGAGCCGAGAACATACAAACCAGCCGTGCCTATGATTCTCGTCAATGGGTACGAAGCCAGCGGGCAGGACTGGCAGACTGATATTCCTCCCTACAATTCGAAGGATATCATCGAAAATCTTCGACGCAGGATAAGAGGAAGCTCCAAGAGTGATATGCGGCCCATGCAGCCATGGTTCCGCAACTGGACTGGTCAAGTAGAGAAACTGGATCAAACTCGTTACTCGTTGAGAGGGAAGATGCACAAAATCTCCGAGAATGTTATTGAGGTCACCGAACTGCCGCCCCGTCTATGGACACGAGACTTCAAATCTGAGGTAGACAAACATTCCTCCGAGCCTTTGTCAATGTTCAAGAGTTATATCGAGCATCCAGCAGGTTGGAGCGTACGGTTTGTGATCGAGCTGAATCGTCGTAACATGACTGGCGCGACACAAAGGGATCTGAAAGCAAAGTTGAGTCTCCACAAGACCATCACGAACAACAACCTCGTCGCTCTAGATGAGAATGGCCAGGTCCAGAAGTATGCCACGGAACTCGATATCATGGAAGACTTCTACTCATCTAGGCTGGAGTCTTATAAATCGAGAATGGACTTTCAGCTCGCGGCCATGAGACGAGAGCTAACGAAGTGGACCGATCAATCACGATTTGTCAAATTGCTCCTGGTAGGAGACCTTAATATATCTCAAGACAGGGACACTCTTCTCAAAAACTTGATCCAGCACAACCTCACTCTTGTGGAAAACTTTGATGACACAATGCCGACCAAAAAGAGAAAACGCGATGCTGGCTGTGACTCCGCAGTTCCTGGCTATGAACATTTGTTTGAGATGACTGTGGCTTCGATGATGCCAGGTCCAATGCAAGAGCTCGAGTCACTGATTACCAGCAAGAAAGCGGAAATTGCCGAGCTCGAAAAGAGCTCAGTCGAAGACATGTGGGAAGCCGATCTTCAAGCGATTGAAGAGGAGTGGGACCGACAGCTCGAGCACGATCGCACGCATCCACCAATGTCAACATGCAAGAAGTGCGGCGGCCTTGGTTGCTCACTTCCCGAGGAGGTCAGAGGTGGCCGAAGGTCGTGATCTCTTCGAGGCTCTTGCAGAAGCTTCCACCATTCCAGCCGGCGATCAACAGGGGTTGACTGAGAAGCTGCTTGATTTCGCCGTCTGCGCCATCATCGACCAACTACTTAAAAGCCCGAAACTCCTTGGGTTCATCAACTCTATGACTGCAATCTAGGATCACGCTCACTGATACCGCGAGTGAGAATGAATGCACGTGTGGTTTTGTTGACTTGAACCTATGGTCTTCAATACTTTACCACTGGATGATAGCGATCATGAGGCATCATAATGTCTGCTACACTCATATGTCTCATAGACTGCCAGCCATACAACAGCCGACTCAAAACCAGATGACCTGCCAAACAATGTTCCTCGGCGAGTATTCAGCTACTTGCAGCAGCCCGATTTTGTGATCATCAGGGCTTTCTCACAGACTACGCCATACACACTCTTGCAGCTGACATGTTCGGCCAACAATCGCTCGATTGTAAGACAACGGTAATTTGGTCTGAAGGATTCTTGCACAGGCAGTTCATAAGATGAAATGTCCAACTTGGATTGGCTTTTCTCTGGGCGCACGTCGTCGATAGGTATCTTCAAACCTTGATACCAAACAGCCGCATGGCCGGGAATAAAAAACATGAGGATGTCTAAGCCTCCCCCAGACTCGATTTGTGGGGTACTATCATGGACCGACATCTTGGGGTGTGCAAAGTCCGTCGCCACTGTGTCGATATCATCTAAACAACTTCTGCTTAGGCGCTCTTCAGGTTTTTGAGTTTCCAGAGCTTCACCTGCCCAATCAGGCAGTGCGGAGGAAGTGTTTGGCGATTGTGCAAGGCGTCTACTGGTCGTAAACTACGCCATTTTTTGGGTAGGGTCCTGATATGCCAAGCAAGTCTTGCCAAGGACACGAGATTCCTGCGTGCTGGTGACACGATAACTCGTTCATATGTGCTGCAAAGCCAGCTGGTGACGTGTTAGTCCCATCAAAGGAACCTTACACTCTGGGGAGAACTTCGAAAGGTTTACTGGCTACAGCTGGCTATGAGTACCACGTCGAGCGTGGAAACTACTGCATCGAGTCTCGCTCTACGGAGACGACCGACCCCCATCGATCACGACCGGCTGGAGTCTGTGGCGGTCATCACCCAAGCTGATCGGGCATGACGGTAAATTGACGAGCCCTACGGACATCTCTAACGTTCAAAGGAGAAGTCAGACGGCGATATGTCCTTTTCCACAGAAAAGGACCAATGACGTCTTCTGCGTTTTTCCAGATCCGCGGAGGCTCACCACGGTCCACAACCGAAACTTTACACTCCAGACATGTCGCTCTGTTTCCACGTGTGATGCTCCTCATTCCATAGGGAGAAAGATGATGATCAGGGTTTTTGGTTCCTGAGACGTCGGAAATAGGCTGGCGTCGGTTGCAAGTAATACTCTGGGCATTGCGACATGCCCATTATCAACAAAACTGGGGGGGGGGGGGGGGGGGGGGGGGGGGGGGGGGGGGGGGGGGGGGGGGGGGGGGGGGGGGGGGGGGGGGGGGGGGGGGGGGGGGGGGGGGGGGGGGGTTGTCTCTTATTCAGTGGGGCATTGCTCATTCCCCTTTTCCCACAAACCGCCCCCCCCCCCCCCCCCGCGGAGCCGCCTTATGCAGACGATTAGGAGAATGTTGAGCCTCGAGCTGTACTTTTTCGCAACTCTGCCCTAGGATTGGCTCTGGCTTCTGCTTTCTGCCATCAGGATGGAGGACAGAGTATTGAGAACCATAGCCTTCTGACGCAAGTGTGCCGTTTTCTGTCGACGATTTTTGGTTTTCGCTCTGGGATAATATGGCATATATCCTTGGATCGATGGATGTGAGTCGAGATTGAAATCCTTTTGACACCTTTTTTATTCTCTCTCCAAGAAAGGACTTTTGCGAACCGTACGTCCTTGGCTCTGCTTCCACGGCTATGTTCCTCATTCAGATCGGTGCTGGGGTATTGCCTCCGGTGCTTGTCGGTATCGTGGGATATGTCGTTTATGTGGTTATTGTCGTGCTCTGCAGTAAGCCTTCCCATAAAATCAATCCTCAGAGGAACGTTGACTGATCACTATACCAACAGTCGACCTATGGATCTCTCCACCCCCCAACCAACCACAAAAACTAGGCTCTGCCTCTGCCGTCCTGGTCTTCTTTCTCTTGTTCCTGATCCTCATGGCAACATCCTTTTTCAACTGCCTCTATCACGCATACCTTGACCCCGGTATCGTCGCCACCGGAGATTCGCTGGATCCGGAAAAACAAACCACACCACCAGTGGAGAGGATCAACGGTCTACCCAGAAAAGCCCACGCAGCACCCTCGCTGGAATTCTTCCACGAGCAAGCCTTTTACGAATGCGACGAGAGCGGCAAGCCAAAATGGTGCGAGCGCTGCAACCACTGGAGACCGAACCGCGCACACCACTCCCGCATGCTGGACAGATGTATCCTAAAGTTCGACCATTACTGCCCGTGGGTGGGCGGGTACACCACAGCGACAAACTTCAAAACCTTTTTGCAATTTTCGTTTTCGGCGGCCATGTTTTCGCTCGTCACGCTCATCTCCATCACGATACCCTGGAACCATGGCGCGTTTGATGGACACGATGTAACCAGCCATCTAGGTCTTACGGTGGGCTTTGCAGTCTTCTTCATGTGTCTTGCGGGAGGCACGGGGTTGAGCGCCATTCTACTCGCCTCTGCAAACCTCACCACCATCGACAACGCAGTAGGCAAAAAGAAGACATGGAGGCTAGCCGTGAGAATCAACGAAGGCCTCACGCCCGAGGAAAAATCCATCACCACTGCATCCTCAGGAACCTCGACCTTTACCACAAAAGACCACACTTTCGCCATCGTGGAAACACTGCCCGGCGCGAACCCCTACGACACCGGCAAATTCCAGAACTGGAAACAAGTCATGGGAAGGAGATGTTGGGAATGGGTGTTGCCGTTCCGAGTACACGGAGACGATGGCAGGTGCAGGCAGATGGAAATCACGCCTGCTGTTGCTGCGACGCTCGAGAACGCAGGATTGGGCGATATGGATCCGGCAATGAGGCAACGATGGCAAACGATGCAGATACGACAGAAAGGGTTCTGGCAATTGTTGGCTGCGGCGGGAGCACCGTTGAAGACGTTTGCGACGTGGAAGCAGGCGAGGAGGGAAAGGAGGGCGAACAGGCAAAGGACCTGATATGGCAGATGTTATGAACTTTCCAATGGTACCGTCGCCACTTTTAATTATTTACTGTCACCCGTATCCTTAGCCTTGATAGATTCTGCCGTGATGGGTCATTACCAGCAGCAACTTATAAATAAAGAATATATCCTAATCAACCAACTAATTACCTATCCGTACTCTCGAGATCACATCAGCAACGTCAGTAAGCTAAAAGTCCATCTGAACATCATCACAAATCATCTTTCCACATCAACAAAAACAGGCATAGGTTCAAAACAGCGATGTGACAAGAAATTCAGCATTCCGATCTCTGTCATCGGGTAGGCAAAATGTGCTTAGATACACGACATCGTAAAAACATGAGAAAGAAGAAATCGAGGTCGTGAGACGCGTTGTCCATTGGCCAGTCATGAGGTTTGCCCATTCTCTCATCCGCTTTGCGCCATTCGAACTGCATCCACAAGGCTACAAACAGAGGAGAATACAAAGAAGAAGGAACAGGAAGGGACAGAAAGGAGGAGAACAGGTAAAGGCACAAGGAGGAAGGCGGTATAGGGAGTCGTGTTGGAGGTTCATTATCGTGGTTGGCGTGGATAAAGGAGGTCGTGTGTAGTGTTTCATCCTCGTGTGTCGTTGATTTCGTGTGTATGGTGTGTCCATGGTGTCGTAGTTCCATCGCAAAGGAGCTTTCTCCCTTGCATATATGCTGGGTCTCGTGTGTCTTCATTCGAGATCGTTCTCTCCATCAAGTCATATCCATCAGGGCGTTCCAAAAAAGAGAAAAGAGAAAGAAAGAAGGAAGATAAAAGAGAGGTACAAGAGAAAAGAGAATCCCATCAGTCGTAATCGTCGTCATCACTCGTCGCTCGTGGCAACTGTTTATGCCCATGCTTTGCTGTCGTGTTTGGTAGCATATTCTCATAATCCATCAGTTTCGTCGTTCATTTGCTCGTCATCTCCCTGTCTCTGTGCGACAGCCCTCTTGAATGCTCTCACCACATCTTCTGGCACGGTATCCCAGAGTAGGCTTCTTGTGTACACCTCTGCTGCACTCGGCCCTCTGGCCTCTCGCATTCTCCCCAGCGTCTCTGCGAGGTTTGGACGGAGGTTTTGGGAGGGAGGTGCAGAGGCTATGGTGTCCATGTGTTGGTACGTAGTCAAAGCGGTGTACTGCTCAGGTGTCATGGCAAACGTCTGTTCTGCTTCCTGCACTGCGGTTGGAGAGGTTAGGTGTTTGTGCAAGCTGCCAATGTTGGAAGGCTGTGGCCATGTTGAGTGAACTGGTTGGGGGTAGCGGTGTGAAGGGGTAAGATCGGGCAGGAAAAGCGAGGCTTCTTTCGGGTTTTCCTTGAGCAGATTGTTGAGGACTTCGGTACTCGCAGCTCTGACTTCGTCGGGCATCCTCGGGATGATGCTGTTCTGCGCAGTATCTTTTGTTGCCGGTCCAGATCTGGAAGCTACGAAAGCTCCACATAGCAGCAACATGAACAAGATGCCTGAGGCTACTGGCTGCTCAGTGCTGGTCTTCGCCGCAGAATCTTGCTGTTGCTGGCTCAACTGTTTGGCCGGCTGGATTGTGGCGAAGGACTCGGCCGTATTGTCAAGATAGTCTGCATCTTCAACCCCCTGCACATTGATAAATGGATCCCAATGTTGGTCTCCGATTGCCAGATGGTCCATCTCCAAGTTGAAGTCAGTGAAGCCAGTACTGCTCGGCGCCGCACTCATGGCCGGAGCAGCAGGACTCGTGGCCTCGAAATGTTCTCGGTACCAGTTTATCTGACCACGCAGATAGGTAGTCTCTTTTGTGTGGTTGCAGATCAGATCTTCTTTTTCCAGCTGCATGGCTTGGATTCTGGTGTGTGCTTTGCCGTGTTCGGAGAGGAAGAATTGTTTCTGGTCTTCAGCCGTCTCCAGTTGATGACGAAGTTGATCGATTTGCTGGTGGAGGGAAAGGAGTTTGGTTTCGAGGTGCTTTTCTTTTTGCTCGAGGTTTTCTGTATGCTTCTTCTTTCGTTGGCGGGATGCGAGACTGTGATTCAAGTCAGTATGCCGTATCAGAGAGGACACGAGAATGACTTACGCTGCTTCTCTGTTTCTGAGAAGACGCTTCTGCGCCTTTAGCTGTTTCATCTCATCTTCATCCGTGCACCCCTCGATCAAGTCATCGATATTGTCCAGTGTAATCTCAGACGGGATGGGGATCTTTGCATTTTTCTTGCGAATGCCATCACGAGTGTCACGTCTGAGAAGAGGCTGATGACGAGGTTTAATAGGCTTGACATCTGCTGACTTGAGGGGCTTATTTGGTCCAGTCATGTCCATCCAGTCAGCATGTGCGGGTGGTGACAGAGACGCTTGCGGCGAACTCGACACATGATGTGCTTGGGAAAGAGGATGGGGTGGAAAGGAGGCTCGGTCTGACGGCAGACTACCAGGGAACGGTGAATTCTCGTATTTCGGTGCTGGATAGCCGTCGAAGGCTGCTGTGTCCACAGAACCTGTCGGCGACATCATCCACCCCTGAGGTGTGTAGACTTGTGAATGATCTTGTTGAACATAGACACCGTTGTTGCCAGCACGATAGACATGTGATGGATCGAATCCACTACCAGGGTAAATTTGCTTGTGATCCCATGATGAAGCATCGTTGACGGCGCCAGAATTTGTCGCGACAGAGTCTTTGCGGAAGTTGTGACTGGAAGAGCTTGTCGGCATCATTGCGACATTGTTGATGGACTGATCGGCGGCTGGTTCGTTGTCTTGATAATATTCCGAGGGCTGATTTTGTTGTTGAGGCGTGTCGTACTTTAGATGACTGACATTCATGTCATAACCGAAAGGGTGAGGATGTGAAGAGTGGAAAGCCATGGCAGGGCGTCCTGTTAATATTCGCGCTGCAGATGCGAACCTTGTTCAGGGAAGAGGCGGTGAGGATCGAAACCAGGGTGCAATGATGATGAGGTTTTTGTGACTGCGATTTCGAGACAGAAGGGTGGGTAGGGCTGATTGTAGAAGAATATTTGTAGAGCGTAACGTGGTTATCGTGTGAGTCGTGAGGTAGAAAAAGAGCGTGCTTTCATAAGAATACTTTCATGTGGTGAATGACCAGCGTCAAAAGGGTAGAGAGGTTATCAGCATATGAAGGGCAGGTCGAATAAGTAGCTATGCACAAGCACGATAAGGCTGTCATGGCCCGATCAGTCGCCTGTCGCTGCTGCCCCACGTAGCCAGGAAATCATAGGATTATTTGCTGAGATTATTGGGAAAGCAAAAGGAGCCTGCACCCCAAGAGTTGGGAGCTCAAGAAGATGGGCAGTGTCGTGCAGAATTGAAGGAAGCACGAACCGATACGGGAGCGTGCCGGTTCGTGCGATTGCAACAACAGCAATGATACTACCTTACCTGGCCGAGCTGCCGCATCCATCAGGTCTTCCAAGACCGTGACACGGCACGCGGGATGCGGTATACCTGTGACTGCTTGGAGACGAAGCCTTCACACACGCTCTATTCAGGCCGCGACGCGACTGTCATCCACAGGCATAGCAAGCCATGTCCTCACAAGATCACGAAGGTATTCGAGTAATGCGGGCATGCGTAGTGCGCCTCGTGAGTCGGGCATGTTTGCATGAGAAGAGGCGGTGCGGGCTGGCTGGTGATTGGCCAGAGCATGTTCGCAGCAGGTCAAAGCGACCAGCCACTCCGTGTCGACTTGATCCAAGAAACAAGGCCCTCAACCGAGATCACGAGTTTCGCGTGCATGCCATTTGTCCAGTGTACATCTCTTTTTACCCTTTGAAGGATCTCCATCCGGCGTGGGAGTTCACAGGGATTGTTGCAGCTGTCTAGACGTGCTGAGACGATTTGGTTGAGGGCTTCGGGTTATCTCGCATGTTGGAACTGCGCAGGTGCATGTCTGCCATGAGTCCGACGATCGCTTCTTCCAGACATCATGCAAGTCTAAACCTCGAAGGATGTTCAAGACTCACCACCTGACCCTGACACGGCGGCTGCTGTTCGACCTTGCAGTCGAGCGACTCTTTAGCCGCGCGCAGTAAGCGAGCAAGTTGGGCAGTAAGAACAAGAGCCTCAAGTTCTCACATTCAACCGCGCCGGATGCAAGGACAAAAGACCCGCTTCGAATCAGAAAAGGTCTTCTTCCCGCTGCTTCGGTGTGTCCGAGTGTGGTATTGCTGCAAGCCGCGATCGATGCAAATCTCGTTGCGTGCGTACAGATTCTTTTCATTTGCGAAAGGAGAAATGGTTCGAGAACGCGCATATCATCGTCGCACATTGGGAAGACGAAAAGGGAGAAAAACACCGTTTCTGATTTTCTGGTTGGATGGAAAGGGCCGCTCCCTTCCCTTCCCGCAACCCGCAACCCGCTCCGCCCGAAACTTTGACAAATGCGTCGCAACTTCAACCTCTTGTCCCTGTTTCGCTGCTGACGACAAAGACTTCTTCTTCGAGCCTAGAGATATATCCAGCCTCTTTCTCGCTTACCACCATCATTTGGACCTTTCCACTTCTCTTGCTGCCCGAAAGATATTCAGATGACTCGAAATCTCCAAGCCAGCTTCCTCGGTCCCCCGAACCCTCTGCATGACCTTGACCCAGCCAATCGCACTGTTACTTTGATGTTGTGTTTTGGGTCGCAATCCTATGATTGGACAAAAGATGATTTCTGCTTTGTTTTTCGAGTTGCTTGGACACCTTCCTGTTTCTGTGCGACGGAACCGTGGAGGGCTCGATATCTGGTAAGCTAAAGAGTTCTTGTGGTCCGGATTTGTTCTTGTCCCAAGCCCAAGGTCTATACATACGGTCCTTTGGATATGGCATTTGTTTGTTTTTCTTGTTTGTTGCTGCCTTTTTTCCCCCTTTCTCTGTTCACGCGGCACGACGAAAGAGGACTGTTCAGGCAGGTATGGTTGGGCTCTGTTCAGCTCAAGGTTTCGTCCGCGGAGAGTGGATGCTGTTTCGAGTGCGGGCTCAGATGATCAAGCACATGAGCGAGGTAACGCGATACACTCGTCACGTTCCTTGTACAACCGAGCTGTCAAAGAGTGTCGACAAACAAGAAGAAGCGCGAGCTTTGTGGCACGTCGACATGAGCCGTGTATGTTCTTGCTACCTGCTCCATCTGTTACTCTTCTGACTTTGATGGCCACATCTACTGGATGGATGCGTCGCCGTTTCGAGTAAGAATCAGAGGTGACACTGCCATAAGACTCTACACGATCGGAGAGCAACATCCGAAGAGCAACAGCAACACCATCGTGTCGCCTGCCATCAAAAGAAGCAGATAGGCCACGGGGGACTTGCAACCTTCGGAAAGCAGCATGGCCAGCATCACGGCAAAGGATATGGTTGACACTTGACAGGGCGGTCACACGAAAGATTCAGCAAAGAAAGATACAGTACGACTGCCGTACGAAGACATGGAAACAAGCATATCGAAGAGTACGAATGCTGTCGAACCAAGACTACTGGATGATAGAGTATTACCGATGTTGCCTGATATCGTCCACTGATGCTGCCATTCCTCATGATACCTGCCAATGCTGTCTCAAACCGATACTAAATCCCTATCAACAAATCCACTTCCTCAAATCCCCAACTCCTTCCTCAAACCCCCACCTCCCTCCTCAACCCCTTCCTCCCCTTCTTCCCCTTTTGAACCCCAAACCACTCCGTAACCCCCGTCTCCAACAAATGCTCCCCATACCTCTCATCCTGCGGATCATACCCTTCCATATAAAACGCATATTTCCCCTTGCTGTCAACCACCGGGATATCCCAAAACATGAATTCCGCATGGCCGGCAGGGAGACGCAATTTAATCCACCGGGTGGCGATGAGGGAGTGGCCCAGGGGCCATTTATGCGTATCGTGTTCTTGTTTGACGAGGGAGAGGGAGAGATCCTACCGCGGGGTGTCAGTCAGCCTGAACGACTTTTCTCGGGCTTTGGGAAGAAAGAAGGGAAGGACAAGGGATATTAGTAGGTGGGGGACGAACCAGAGTTTGCTCAGTATCCCATTTCACGCGAACTTCGGTGTGAGGAGAAATGTAGTCCCAGGCACCCGTGTCGTAGGTCACGTTGATGGCACTCGCCAGAGACGAGAGAGCCAATACACTGCTGACGACAAATGTTGATGCTTTCATCTCCGATCAATTTTTCGTTTTTTCGGCAAGTTTGATAACTGAAAGGATTATTGCAATGCAAAAGTGCTTCTGATTGAGTTTTCGTGGGTAGGCAGTTGGGAATGTCACTGATACTTGTACTATTCTTTGTTTTGACGTTTTATCCTGGAGCCTTGGGGGGTTGGGGATTTGTTGTTGCCTGGAGCTGCAGATGGCTGGTTTATTCTGCTGCCTTGGGTGTGAGGGTCGTAGCGTACATGGTGCTCTTTTGTATGCCGGGGTGATACGAGGTGGATCTTTTGCTTGGCGTGGAAGGATTCTATCCGCCTCGGTTTGGCCGCAGTTCAGTAAGTTACTTCGAGTAGACAGGTCGAATGGAAGAGAGTGTATATCGATTGGGTTGTCCCTGGTGTGGGCTGGATCTAGTTGTCTAGCTTGCGGTTAAGAGATGTAGGTAGAAGAAGGCTACGGCCTGAGATCATCTTCGCCAGCCAGTGTGACCCTCAGGCGCAAGTTAGATCCCGCATCAACTTGTCATAAACTATAGCAAAGGCAGATATTTCGCTTCGAAACAGGCACTTCTACTCTGAAAGCGTATCCCTTGCTCCATTGCCCCATTGCCGAGTATATCCTGGGATCCCCCTTCTCTTACGCTTCATGAGCAAAACTCCCCTCGAGTACCACCCTCAAGACAACAAAATCTGATTCTCGTGACCCTCAGTCGATGGCGCTTTGGTAATGGAAAACCACTCCGTCGTCCCGTTATCCAGCATATGCATCGCATAAGGTTTCTCTGTATCCCAACCTTGCATGTAAAAAGCGTATTCCCTATTTCGTCTCGACGATTAGCATAGTTCCCTTCTATACCCAAACACCCAATCACCCTTCCCTCTCCCTCTTCCCTCTGCCTCTCCTCCTCCACCCTCTCTCCTCCAAAACAAACAACCACAGCAAAAAAGCAAACACGCAAACCTCACCCCTCAAAATCCACCTCAGGAATATCCCAGAACACATACTCCGCATCCCCCGCCCCGAGTCTCAATTTAATCCAATTGGCACTATTTTCCACCGCACTAAACCCCAAGGGCCAGTGTTTTGTGTCTGCTTCTTTTTTGACGAGTTCGAGGGCGAGGGCGAGGTCGAGGAGTTGGTTTGTGGTCCAGTGTAAGCGGACGGGGTGCCGGGGTGGATGGAGGCGGGCGTGTAGGTGATGTTTATTGTTGCGGTGGTGAGGGTGGTGAGGGTGAGGAGGGGGAGGGGGAGTTTCATGGTGGAGGGAGGTGTGGGGGTGGAGGAGGTATGGGTTGGAATGGCGTTTTTTGAGGGAGAAAAGGAGGTGAGGTTGTGGATGTGTTACTTATATCGAGCAGGTATGCAGAAGGGTTTGTCCTGATGCCTTAGGTGGATGTTTTTGATGCAGCCCCGCTACGGATGGGGAATTTTTTATTCTGCTGCCTTGAGATGTGTGGTTTGAGGGTTCATCATGCTGCCTGGGAATATGTTCGGGGTTTTGTCCTGCTGCTTTCAGGCCGATTTGGCCATGCACGAATACGGCTCAGAGGATTATGGTTTCTTTTTCTTTTTCTGTTTCTTTTTTGTCCAGCGATATCGATGGTGGTCTTCTGGAGGTGATGAATTTCGTCACTTGAGAGGCGTTCCACGGATTATTGTTTGTTGACTATCCCGGTGTTGTTTCCTTGAAAACCTTGAACTGGACGATTTCTGATGACCAGTATATCCAAAACCTTCGGATGTCAGTCCCATCCAATCAATGGCTGTGCAATGTCTGCCCTCGACATCTCAAAAGTCTTTTCGTTCTCAGAGGCCTCGAATTGGGTGGGATGATGAGATCGTCGGGGGTCTGTATCGATACAAACATCATCTTCATCGTTGCAACTATCGTTCTTTTAGTGGCTGGTTGTCTTTGAATGTCAAGATACACGAGTCAAACTCAGGCGATGCAATGCGGCTGCTGCCCATGTATCCGTTGCAGATGGCAGTTATGAGATGTGCATTGCAGCTGTCTACCGAGCTGGTAGCGAACCATGCCCTTCAGTTCGGCGTGCATGTGAAGCCAGAAAAACAAGGCGGGAGACTGCATAAGGCTGAGTGACGACCGAAGATGTAACTGCCGCTATGACTTGATGAAGAGTGTACCAGATACCAGGTGCAGGTTACAGATCTGGCATGTACAAGCATATCGCGTGCTGTTGGGATTGTGTATGCTCCTCGAAATGCAAAGAAACGCCCATGTGGATATCCGCTAATGCCCCCTACTCCGTGAAACCCCTAGCAAAAATGCAACATAATGGTCTTTCTCTTCCTCTTCAAGCACCCATTTTCAACTCATAAAACTCAGGGTGGGCGGTCTGAATCATGGTAGTGACACGTTCGACCTCCTCAGCCAAACCCTGCACATTGGCGTCCCACATTCTCAACTCTTTTGTGCCGATGCTAGCACCGTTCGTCTTTGCGCCTTCGGCGTTGCTTGACTCATTGCTGAAGTGGATCAAGCCGTCGATCTGATCAATGTAGCCAGAGAGGCGTCCTTGCTCGATCATCTGTGCAGCATAAGCTTCGGCGCGGTCGGCATCGACACCCAACATGGATCCGAGGTTTGTGACGGGAATGTTTGAGTAGAGTTTGGAGACACCGAGGAGATTGTGTTCGAGGACGGCTTTGTCGAGAACGGTGCTGCCATCAGCAGTCTTTGCCATCTGATGAGGCTGCAACTTCTCAGCAAAGGCCTTTACTTCGGCGGGCGAGAGGACACGGTCCAGGAAGATGTTTTCCAGGATGGCGAACTCATCGCATTGTGGTGTGCGGTCGTCCTTGTACAGACGGGCGAGTTGACGGGCACGCTTGGGACCTGCGGGAGCGAGGACAGCGCAGATGATTGCGGCGGACAGAGCCTGCAGGCGTTCTTCCTCATCGATGACTGGTTCCAGTGACAGGTTCAAGTAGCTGTTGGAAGCGTCGAGGAAGTTGCGCTGAGAGTCGGAGATGCGGGCTTGGGAGAGCTGGAACTGCAGCTTTGTGGGTTGGTCTTGGACGTTGTAGATGACATTCTTGACTCTGTTGAGGTAGGAGAGGGCGTTTGTGGGGTCGTCTTCTTCGAGGTAGCAGCGGGTGATGCGGATCCAGATCTTTGCCTTGTCGTCGTCGGTGACATTGCGTTGTGACGAGTCGAGAGTGATGTGCTGCAGGACCTTGGCGGACGAGGTGAAGTCTTCGTTTTGTTCGTAGCTGTCGGCTAGCATGAGCTTGATGGCGCTGTCCTGCTCTTCGAACGAGACGACCTTGGGGGCGAGAGCGTCAATGGCCTGGGTGCCAACGGTGATCTTGGTGTCGGCATGGGAGAGGGAGGCGAGTTTGTCGACAAACGAGGCGAGCAGAGGGCGTGAAGTGACGATGCCGACCGAGTCGCCGAGAATGGACTGGACGTAGGCGACGAGGTTTGAGGATAGTTGATCTGGTTGCGAGAGGATCTTGTCGAGCAGGTCGTTGTAGCCTTGGATCTTCTTGCTTGCTTGAGCGTCTTCCAGTGCGAGGAGGGCACTCGTCACTTGGTCTGCGGCCATGCTTCCTGCCAGGTTGGAGAGTTTGAAGAGGGGGAAGGCGCAGTCGAATGTACGGAGATGGCGCGAGTGGTTTGGCAGGTGCAAGTGTCGATTGATTGACAAATAGAGGAAGGTGCGAGTGTTGATAGACAGGTCAAGGAAGGTGCAAGTGTTGATTGGCCGACGTCACTGAGGAAATCCGGGGATGTTCAAGGTCTGTGCGTCAACAATCGATTAGGAACGAAACATGAGCAACAGCAAGAGCGCACCTTGGTTGTTCTCGTCGCGCATCGTCACATCATGTCGTCCAACGGAATCAAGACGGAAGATGGTCCAAGCATCAAGCCCGAACACGACGCCGACGAGTTTGAGGACACGGGCGAGTGTCAGATGCCGCGGTCAGAGGAAGAGCAGCAGGCCTGGCTTTGCCGACTGCCCAAGTGGCTCTGGTCCGCCTGGGCTGAAATTGCCGACGACGACGAGATCGAGATTGGCAAGGTGCGCGTCTACCACCAGCCAAACCCCGACGGCTCGCAGAAGATCCAGATGAAGCTGCACGACCTGCCCAAGCACCGCGACGTGCCCAAACTCTACGACCTGAGCAGCTCTCGCGGCCAGTACAACAACACCGTCGTCTTTTCCGAGCGCGACCAGCCCGGCTTCAAGGCCTGGAACCCGAACCGCGTCAGGAAGGATACCAGGGGCATGAACTACAAGGTCAACAAGAACAAGCCCTACACTTCGTCCATTCCCAGTATGTCACTGTGATCCTCTCTCACCCACGACATCCCACTAAACTCGACAGAGCAAACGGCCCTCGCAGGCTTCGTCAAGGCCGAAATGGCCGTCACCGCCGTCGAGAACGACGAGTACCGCCGTCTGACCGATCGCCGCTTCATGGAAATGTTCCAACCCAAACGCACCACCCGCTTCGAGTCGGGCGCCGACGCCACCGTCCACTCCAACACACAAGCCAACCAAGCCTTCAGCAGCTTCATCAAGGCCACGCAAGCAAAGAAACCCGTCAAGAAGCAGCAAGAAAAGGCCGTCCGCGTCAGCCAGGAAGAACTCTTCGATCTCCTCACAGACTGCTTCAAGCAGTATCGTTACTGGTCGCTCAAGGCTCTCAAACAGCGCTTGCATCAGCCTGAAGCTTTCATCAAGCAGAATGTCGAAAAGATTGCCACTCTCATGCGCAGTGGTAAGTTTGCCATGAACTACAAACTCAACCCCGAGTACGAGAGGACCGTCAACATCGACCCGACCAACGTCAAGGAAGAAGTCGCCGACGAGGCCGAAGACGATGACGAAGACGACGACGACGAAGACGATGAAGACGGTTACGAGGATGTCAAGATGGAAGATTCTTGATTCCTCTCTTTCTGTCCACCTTTGTTCTTATGACATGCCCGTTTCTGTTGCATCTATGGCGTTTCTTGACTTGCTTTTGGACATTTGCATGCACTCTGGCGTTCCGGCTTAGACGACTCTATCCCCTTTTTAAAGGCTCAAAAAACAGGTCACACGGATTCTTTTCTTTTCTAGTCTTCATCCAATACCCATCGTACAACAAGTACTATCTACTACCTTTTTGACCAATCAAACCTCTTACCCAACTCGAGCAAAGACGAGACACCATACACTCATTCCGTGCTTCTGCAACTGCTCTTTGTATCTCTTGCTAGGGTTTTCGTCGGCAAGACTGGGGGGATAGGACAAACTCGACAAAAGCACCTTGGAGCCCCTTTTGACGGGAAGACTGGGGAGTCAGGCGAGGTAGGTGCGTGCTGTGAGGGTGTTGGAAAGCTTGCGTGCTTTTTTACCTTTGTGCAATCGTTAGTATCGCGTCCAGATCTCGAGTTCAGAGGGATTTGCTTGCTGTTTTCAATGCTCTTGGCCTCTTTCACAGTCCTCGACGCCCTGGTCGGACTCATGACCAGCATATCGCCATCTTTGACAGCAGCGTGTTCCGTTGCTTGGCTTAGGTTACGCAGGGTGAGAGAATCGTGACTGCAGACAGAATTTGTAGAGATTGTGTTGCTCAGGAAAAGTCGACGCGTGGTGAGCGACTTCCGCTTGCGCAGACAACGAGGGTTAACGACCTTCACACCTTTTTCCATCTCCAGATACAAGCCAGCAACCGTTTCCTCGCCGTCTTTCTCGCGACTTCTTTTACGCTCTCGGCCACTTTAGTCTCGATGGCCACGGCATCTACACTGCTAACGCTCTGCAGTCCTTCAATCTCGTCCACTTCGGCAATCTTCCAACTCCTGAGGAAAAGCGCACATGCAGCTGCGCCTACATACATGAAACCAGTAAACAGCTGCGCACCCAGGTATCCACCGTCAAACGACACAATCTCAAGTCCGATGGGCTCGGAAAAAGTGCAAGGGATGACGAGGACGAGCCAACAAATGTTCAGTGCAGCAGGGACGTTGCGCAAACCGACGACTTCGGCCGTGACGGGCGCAATGGTCGTCCAGAATGTTCCCGCGACTGTGCCACCGAAGATGGCGTAGAAGATGAGAACACCGAAGCTCTTTGCATTGGTCCAGATGATGAGGGCAAACAGGGCGGATACAAAGGTCATCAGGGTGGCCATGTTGATGCGGCCGATGTTGTCGCTGAAGTATCCTATGGGTGGACGACCGATGGCTTGTCCCAGGTTGAAGATTGCCGAGACTGTAGAGGCTTGAGTTGCTGTGAGACCGACGCTGCGGGCGAAGTTGGCGAGACTGAAGAGCAGGACCACGTATGCCAGCATGCTGAACCAACCAAAGCCTTGAAATATCGTTAGAAAACCCCAAAAGTCATGAGAAGTGGTGAACGTACCCAGCAACAACAGGTATTCGGTCCGCTTGAACAACTGCACATCGAACGCCAACTGCGAACTTCCAATCGCCTTGTTCCTATCCTTTACCAACATCGCACAAACACCATTGACCACACACGCCACGATCCCCAACACTCGAAAAGCCCACGCCAGCCCAATACTAGGAATCATCGCGCCAGTCGCCAGCGAATACACCAAACCACCCAAGCCAGACCCAGCAGTGGCAATACCATTAGCCAAACTCCTCTTGGTAGTAAACCACTGCGGCACAATCCCCACAGACCCGACAAACAGAAACCCCATGCCAAAGCCAAAGCACACGCCTTGACTGAGGAACAACTGCCATATCCGACTCGCAAAACTCGCACCAATCAAGCTCGCAGTCTCGAGTGCCACGCCGGTAAACAGTGTAGTCTTTGTTCCGAATTTGCGCGTGAAGATTGTAGCCACCGGCGAAACGAGCAACGCACACGCAATCGACAGAGATCCGACAAAAGCAAATTCCAGATAAGTAGCGCCAGGGAAGACATTGTTGGCCAGATAGTAGGCGAGAAAGACACCGTAGGACGAATTCAATCCCCAGGTATGGGCATTGATGCAAGCGACACAGGCGACGCAAACCCAGCCGTAGCCGCCGTTGGGAGCTGGTGGTGGTTCAGCTGCAGGCACGATGTCCGTGGGTGGTTGTTCGGTGTTGACCACAACCGCAGGAGGCGACTCTTTTCCAGCAGGTATACTGACATCCGAAGCATTCATATCGCCAACTCGGTCTTTTTCCTTGTCGACATTGTCGATGGAGGTGTTGGTATGGTTCATCTATGCCGAGGGTCGAGGGCGTGCTGTCCTCGCGATCGGGACATGCTATGCTCTAATTGACAACACAGAGGTCTGGATTTCGAGACAAAAAGTGGATCCAAGGGAATTGCGATTGTTATATAGGATACACGAGTAGATAGGTACATTGTGCCGTGTTCCGTTGTGTGTCATGGCAGAAATGAAAGCATCAAACTGCCCAAAAGCGGAGGTGCATGCGGAGTTCAGATTTGCTCGGCTGCCGATTAGCCGACGATATGGGGTCTCTGGGGTGTCACCCTGTCTACGAGTATGTACACGAGCTGAAATACTCCATGTAGACATGTATAAGAAGATTTTTGTCTTTGCGACATTCGAATCACTTGCCGCCATCAAGTCGATGCTCACCTTAGTACAAAGTGCTTTAAGATGGATGCGATGGACGATGTGTTTCCCTACGAATCTCACACATCAATGCAAATCGTGATTGTCGGTCAACCAGTCTGTGCCTTCCAAGGATCCTGGAACCATCCAAATTGTCGAGTATAACACTGCACAACACATCGAGGATACAAGATATAGGCAAGAAGAGCTTCGTAGTGATACCCTATGTATTCCTTGCGAGCAAATAAAAGAACAATAATCGCACGGAAGATCTTCGGAAAATCTTCTCTTCTGAATTCTTCAGTCTCTCGACTTCACTGTTTGATCAACCTATTGCCCAACACGTGCTTGACCATAACACTCTGTTGAGTTATGAGGGGCGGTTTGTTGCAAGTGCGACAAGATTGAGAGCGAATGACAGGATGTTGTATGAGAGATTGAAGAATGCCCTGGAAAAACCTGGTAGTTTGGGCACATGGGCAAGAATATTTGCCAGGTCGAGAAGATTCGTCGAATGCGCCGTACTTTGGATATACTCTGGAGCGGTTGTGGTCAGTGATTTTGCAATGCTCAGACGAGCGGATCGCAGCTCGTTGCCCTACACTATTGAGTGGAACATTAAGAGGTGGCTCAAAAGCAGACTGTCAATGTATGGATTCTTCTTGACATTTCTAGAAGTCTTTTGTGGAGATTGGATCCGAGAATAGGTTATTATAATGAATTAGATGTACAGAGTATTGGCAGGAGAGAAAAGGAGTGGCCATCACAAAGGTCAGCAACTACACGACCTCATAACGGTAGTCGGATTCGTCTTCTTTGACCTTTCTGGCTGTTTTTAGGCGTTGTCCAGTAGTAGGAATGGGCTTCTTCAAGCGCAACACCCATAGCAGCATGCCCTCGGCTGGCAGCAAAAGCATCCAGATTCTGTTGATGAAGAAGGCAACAGAAGTCGTAAAGAGAGCTACCACAGCGTCCAAGTAGTAGTGGTTAGCGGTCGCGACAATGACCGACAAGACCAACAGAGGGTAGCAAATTCCAGCCAGTAGCCAAAGACATCTCCCAAAGGTTGATTGTTGAAGTGCCTTGTTCTCAGAACGCCAGTGAATGCCAGAGTGGTAGATGAAGGTGCAGCCAATCACGAATGCGTAGGTAAAGTGGAGACTAGGCATTGCTGCGAGTTGGTTGACATTCTTGCCGCCTACCCAGACACTCTCGGCATTGTCTTGACGGACTGTGTCGTGGAAGCCAAAGGATTTCGGCAAGAGGCGTGGTGGCATGCAAGGGTAGAAACAGAAGACGAAAAATGCAGCAAAGTTGCCCAGGGTCATGGTACGTCTAGCGACAGCGAAAGCAGCGTGATCCGGGGCGGCATAATAATACCATGAAAGGAAACTGTCAGGGGTCAGCGATTGATGCATGGGTGTTTGTTGCAAGAGGGACGCACGTGACAGTTCCAGGGATGTGGACCAGCGAGTAAATTCGGTTAAAGAAGGTTAATATGAGAGGATGGCCGGTGGTGAAGAATGTCTGGAAATCCGCCTCCTTGACGGGGAAGAAGACGGAAAACATCGAGTCGTGCTCAAAGTTGAGAATGCTGATTCCGTGCTCCTGGGCGAGTTCGGTGACGCCGTCCTTAGTGGCATAGAGAGAAGCGGCGGTGGCCTTTGTGAAACTGTATGCCGCGTAGTTGAGGGCCCAGTAAAACATTTCTATCAAAAACGGGTACTTTTGCAGAACTCTGCTGTGCAAGTTGTCGGCAAAGGCGGAAGAGTCGGGCATGTTGAATTCCTTGCCAAAGCAGGTGCGTTTCTGGAGTCTGCTTGTCGCGTGACCCTCGTCGTCGCCCAGCATGGGACGTCCTTCACTTGTGGGCGACAGAGTTCCAGAGCGGGCATTGAGGTCTCCTCGTAGAATGCTGAAGTTTTTGCGACGATTCATGATCAATGAACCAACCATGATGGCAACAACAAACTTGAGAAGATTGTCAGTTTGGTCGCGGGCACCTTTATCGGGCAACGATTTCCACTCACGACCGGCTCTGCCCATTTGTGCGACGCGAATTGCGCACCTCCCAGGTTGACATCTCCCTTGTCTGCCATGACTGTCCAGCGTTAACCTCCGCAAGTTGGTCGTTGAATATAAGGAAGAGAAAAAAAGAAGGCCGGTTGTAGGAGTAGATGAGAAGCTTTAAAGCCAAGTTTAGGGGTATTTCCGGCTGTCTTCGGGGGGATTCTGCAGTCGAGGCGCCGTTGCTCCTGTCAAATTTGGCTAGTGCAGCACGAACTCGAACCGACGGAATTGTTTTCCTATCTCTTCCTGTCGGGACTATTGCTCATGTGACTCCGATCAGTGAAGGCTGACTTTTTAAGGACTCGTGCTGATGTGGGAAAGGCTGTCGATGTCTCTTTAACAAGTCATATTCGTCACAACGGACGCCTCTGCTTTGTAATTTTGGACGAGTCTCCAAAGGATTGCAGCACCAAGTCTTTTGACCCCTTCCAATGCCCAGCGCTATGACAAGTCAAGATGAAACACAGCCCCTCGGTCCTCTCAACACAACCCCATACACAAGCCCAGACTCGCTCAGCTTTTGCGGGGTCGTGGCAACTCTCTCAACAAGGCACCCAGCGATCGAGTCTTGACACGCCTCACGGACAATTCTAGGAGACTCAGACTGACGATTGCTGCAATCTCAAGGACAAAGAACGTGCATTTGATGTGTTGTGAAAGTCAATGTTACAGAATCACGTTTGTCGCGTGCTCTTGGCGTGTGCTTCATCTCATCTAAATTTAAAGCACACACCGCCCCAAAGGATCAAGACACAATCGATACGATATACGGTTGGTGAGCCGCTTGCGTATGAACTCTCATCTCTGGCAGCCTGAACGTTTCTTCCTCCACCGACCAAACATCTTTTCAAAGCCGACGTCAGCACTCGGTTGTTTTCGTTGTTTTGTCTCTGTGTGTTGAAAGTGCACCACGGTGCGTGAAAAGAATCAACACTACGACTGAAGCCAAGAAGGATTGCCGATCCTGAATTCCGCATTCATCATGTACAAGAGGCGTCTCCGTGGACCATGCAACATCCTTCACGATGATCCTCTTTTTCGAATCCACTGTAATGACTCTCTCGTGATTATTAGCGTGTCTTTTTGCACGGTCAAGAATTGATGGCGGGCCAAGTCTCTTTCTCACAAGATGAGTCGAAGGAACTATTCTTCCTACACTAACAAGGCACATTGCCAGGAAACCACACTTCCATCGCTTCCAAATATCAGGCGCAACAAACCATGTCAACACTGTCACTCCCGGAAGGCTATCAATACAGATTCATACCAGCAAAACCATGCCACCAACACGTCGTCGAGGTCCTGACTCCACACATCCCAACCATCACTCTAGGCATCCTTGCTCTCACTCTTCTGCAATGGCATCAAAAATCATGGACTTATCGCATTAGCGACATACTTGCCTACTGTTGTTGCCTAGTCCTCCACAACTTGTCTCATTCGCTGTTGTCCCTTTGCCTCGCAACTGCCTATACAACCTGGGCTTCCTTGCCGGGGTCCTTCTCATCCCTCATCCTACCTTCACATGCGCAGTTTCTCGCAGAGACGAAATTTACACCTCCCCCTCATGCCGAGGATGAAAAATGCATCATCTGCTGGGATGAAGAAACGCCCCTAGGAAGACTCCCTTGCAAGCACACAGCTTGTGAAAATTGTCTCCGAGCCATGGGAGCACAACACCAAACCGCATGTCCATTATGCAAACACCCTCTTTTCTCCCTCCACGATCGCCTTGTTTTCTTCATCAGCAAGACTACTCTATCCATCCAATCCGTCACCAGCATACTCGAACTCTTGGTTCTGTATGACGAATTCCAACATTATCGATACATGAACACTGCCATTCAAGTGGCATTGGTAACATTCTTGGGTTGGATGCTAGCCAATGCATACATCCCATTGATTAGGAAGGGAGGGGAGAATTGGTGGAGACCCTGTGCGAGCTGTAAAGGCGGTATGGGTTGCGGTTTGGGAGTTATCGGTTTGTCTTTTTTTTTGGTGCTGCTGTTCTGTGTCATACTCTATATCTCAACCAAGACTTGTTTATGTGAACGACACGGACGGGGAACAGAATATCACAAGCCTACCTCAGCTTTCGTGGGAGGATATCAAACGCCACTTATCAAAATAGCAACTAGAGCTGGCCAACAAAACCACACCGCCCCGAGGTCAGACATTGGAGATGGCATGTTACCTATCAACAACAACTTCTCGTCCCATGGACAAAGCGCGAAACGCATGGCCACGATCGGTTCCTTCCTTCTTCCTGGAAACTTCCTCCAATCACCTACGAAGAACTCGAACGCGTCACTCTTGTCTCGCCCACTTATTAGAATGCCGCTTTCATGCCATTCCGACAGTCGACGTGTGTTGTGTGACAGGAACACTTTCGGTAGGTTCAGACGCATGCACATGCACGATACACGACGCTGTAGCAACAGGCGCCTCCCCCACTCAACACACACACACACACACACACACATACACACACACACACACACACACACACACACACACACACACACACACACACACACACACACAAATAATCCAGGTTCGCCACATTCCATAGAAACCCCCTTCGACACCACTTCCAAACACCTTCACTTTGATTTTCTCACCAGCTCAGCACTCCCAACAAGCATGGAATCCCTCCCCTTGGAATTACTGGCGAATGTGTTCTCGTACCTACACGACGACAAGTGTGTGGCTGACTTGGCTTCTTGCGCGCGTGTTAACTGTACATGGACCGACCTCGCCAACACCGCACTATGGCGAGGCCATCCTGATACTCAATCGGAGACGAATCGCCGGATGACCGGAGCCTTTGCCAAGCTGCCGCGAGCTCGCTCTCAGTATTACGCAAATCGTATCTCCGTGCTTGACCTTCGCTTTATCAGGCACTCTCTCTTTCGCGCGGTCTTTTATGGTCTGGAACTCCCAAAATTGGAGGAACTCATCCTTGGACATCTTGACGAACCACTTTATCTCGAAGTATCAAGATGTTTCGGACCCAGGCTGAAGACACTAATCTTGGAATCCTTGGTCGACAAAGAGCACAAGCGCGTGACTGCCTCGATTTTGGTAGATCTTGCGGAAAAATGCCCGAACCTGAAGCAAGTGTCCTTTAAAGCAAGGATGGAGATCACGCCGCTGGATCTTGCGACGTTCTTTCGATGTATCCGACCTCGCAAAGTGAGTCTCAGCTGCGAACATTACAAAGCCAGGTTGATTACATACGACGTACTGTCCGCCCTGTCTGGTGGTGGCTGTCTCGAAGCTTTGATATTGACGAGCGGCTACCGGCTGCATCATGCAGAGGTCGCGGCCACTCATTTGCAACGCTTTTATGAGAGCACAGCAAACCCGTTTCCGAATCTCAAGGTTCTAGAGATGGGCCTGAGTGATGAGACTGCTCCCTGGGTCGCCAAGTGTTTTCCTGCAAGTACAACGTTGCGGACCTACCTCTACAATCGTAGTGACAGGCTCATAATCGAACATCTTGCGAGGATGCTCCAACTGCGGGAGCTGGAACTAAAAGGCGTGAAACGCAGAATACCAGCAGTAGAGTTTGTAGCTGTTGGCTCTCTTTCCCGACTCTCGGTGCTATGGCTCGGCAATACACTCGATCCCGTCGATGGGAACTTTACCGAAGCAGATGCAGAAGCAATGTTTTCTGGACTTGCTGGTTTGGAAAGTCTTTCTATCAAGCTTTCTCATTCAAATGAGAGGTATACTCAATACCTCTTACGGTCCATGTCGCGATCCTGTCCCAGGCTCAGTTCCATCGAGTTTACGGGCTTTTTTAATCCGGAGCATCTCGCAGGGATAGGAGCCCTACGCTTCGGAAAGCTCAAAGAGATGAACGTCAGATGGTTTAGGGGTAAAACCCCGGTACCCGAGGCGGTGAGGCTAATCGTTCAGATTGCGCCTGCACTGAAGACACTGTGTTCCCTCGACACTCCTTACTCGAACAAGATATGTGCTGCCTTTGCAAAATTTCGACGTCTTCCGCCAGGATCCGACAAACGCTTCGAAGTCAACAAAATCCTTTCTTCGAGGTTCAAAAAGGTCGGGCGGGGCAAACAATTGCAGTACTTGGTCGAATACCCAGAGCACGAAGATTCGTGGGAGCCATGGCAGAACTTGGTGGATGGAGCCGAACAAGCAGTTGCAGACTTTCATGCGCAAAACCCGAGGGCCTGTGGACCGTGGCCTGGTTTCAACGCACCGGCTGACCTTGATGATGTGGACGGGGAGGACATCCCTCCAGGATCTGTCGACTTGGTCGAGTTTGCCATTTGAGATTCGAGCGCTAGCCACTGCTCTCTGTGCAGACCATGGCAGACAATCGCGTGTAACACCTGTCATACACAGATGAGTTCTCAGAGTGCAAAAAAGGCGATGGCTTCCAAAGCAACAATTGGTGGACGACAGGCGAGGGCATAGTATCAGATTTCGACAGTATGAAGTATCACTTCACAAACCTTAGCCCGATAGAGCGGCTTCCATGATGCCTTTCTTCGCCTTCGCTCTGTACAGAAATAAATTCCCATGATTTCTTTGAAGAATGTTGGAGTTGCAGTGGCCATGCCATGGTTATCCGCTATATCCTTCGGTGTATTGACATGCGAGAGCATGATATCAAAGTTTGACAGTACGAGGCAGCAACTTACAAACCTTGGCCCGAAAGAGCGGCTTCTATTGCTTTTCAGCTTCGCACCGTCTATAGATAGTAGAAGCACACAGCGATTCCTTTATCCACCAACCATCCAATCATGTATGCAGTTCTTCGATGAACGCGTATATACACTTGACTCTTGTTCCCCAAGAATTTCTTTTCGCGAATACTATACCAATCCATCTCTTAAGACTACCTTCCCTCGCTGTTTCTTGCTGTATCTAGAAAGTATTTGAGGTTCAGGGGTGAGTAAGTCGAGACAAAGGGTTCTCGTGTGCGATCGATTAAACAGGGTAGGAAGTTTGGATTCCCTGATCCTAATCATCTATAACACGCTGCAAGAACATAGATCAAGAGAGAGAAGAAACAAAAAAGTGATGGGGAGGAAAAAAGAAGGAGTCATGACATTTTGATTTCCAGGCCAAACGCAAAAAAAAAAAAAGAGGCGACACCAAACTAAGCAGGAAGAAAAAACAACAAAAAGTGGTATCGCAAAAGAACAAAATGGGAATAAGAAGGGGAGAACACTGAAGAAGAAGAGAGAACAGAAGAACGCCAGGGGAAAAAGAATGACGCAAAAAACTCCACGACCTTGCGCTCGCTCTAACCCAAGAGTTCCCATATACCCGTACACCAAGAAACAAAAACAAAGCCCAAAACATACGAAATAGACATGCTGGAGGCCGGGTCACCCGACAACACCATCGCGCTCGACCATCTCGCGAATCTTGGACATGAAACTCGCTGGATATTGCTTGACCTCGTCAGGAGAAGGTATGCCGCGTTTCGGGTCCTTGCACCTCTCGACCACCTTGTCAATGATTTGTGCGAGCAAGTCCTCACTCATGGCGACGGCGTTACCGACATCTGGGTACAACCAAGGATCCGAAAGACTGAGGAGTTGCTTGACAGTGGGGCGAGCGTGCAAATCACGTTGCAAGCACCGGCGAAGAGTGCCCTTTAGTGCAGAAGGCACGGTAACACCACCGACACCCTTGTCAGGGAACTCGATGACGACTTTTGAATTCGTGATGGCCATAATACGACTGATCTGGTTGGCGATGTGGGCGAAGGGTGGACGGCCATAAACCATTTGATACAGAATACAGCCAAGGGACCAAACATCCGAAGGCTTGCCAATCTTCATGCACCGACTGCCATTGTTCGAGGTGCGTTCGCCGCCAGGTGTTGGTGCATTCGTATCCAATATACTCTCTGGCGACATGTAGTTGGGTGTTCCAATGTGCGAGTCGCGGTGAACGTTGACAGTATGAGCAATGTCGATGGCGTTTGCAATACCAAAGTCGATGAGTTTGAGCTTGCCCTGTACCGACAGGAAATTGGCGGGTTTCAGATCGGAGTGAACAATATCGTAATCGTGGACAGCTTGAACACATTCAAGCATTTCTTTCCAGTAGAAGCGAGTCAGAACCGGGTCGAACTTTGGGTCGGTACCATTGAGCGCGATTGTCAAGATTCGGTTCAGATCCTGGTCGCCCTTCTCCATCAGCACGCTGAGAATCTGCTTCTCATTGTCCAGTTCCCAGTCAAAAAGTCGGATGACGCGGTCAACGTCTGCCAGTTTTTCCAAAAGATCGATCTCGCCCTTGAAACCGCGCATGGCTGATTCGTCACAGTCTTCCAGCTTGACCTTTTTCAAGGCAAAGAGTTTGTAGTTTTCGGCCATAACACAGTAAACATCACTGCTTCCACCTTTTCCGACCTTGTTCATCTGGGTGAACAGCTTTCCGTTGATGAGGATATGTTGACGTCTCTTCTTGCTCTTGGTGGTGCTCGCGCCGGCGGTTTTTGTTGCAGCATCCAAGACACTCATCTTGGGCGGTGGTGGTGGAGCAGGTCGGACAGGAGTGTTGTTGCTGATGGCAGTGAGAGCTCTGCGAGGCGATTGATGTGCTGAAACAGACATGGGCATCTCTTCGACGGGTTGAGACTTGGAGTGCAAAGCAATCCTTTCTGGCTTTCCAAGGTACTTGAAATCGTGATGTCTGTCGCGTTTGAAGGTTGGAGGAGGAATGTTCTCTTGGTCTTCGGTTGCATCGTGTTGGGCGCTCGAGGTTGGGCGAGTTTGTCGTTGATGTTCCAGTGCAGGACGCGAGGCCATGTGATCGTTACTCGGCCTTCTCTGGGCCATGCCTTGTCCGTGGTTTGAGTTTGCTCGAGAATCGCTACGTTCCCGGTTATGAGGCTCGACGCTCGGCCTACTTGCTGGTCGCTCCATGCTAGGGACACGAGTAGATGCGCGGGATGCTACTCGGTGTGGGTCGGTACTCGTGTCGCGTCTCGAGGGAGCGGAAACTTCGCGGCTGTGGTTTCTTGAGCGTGCAAAGTCGTGTCTTGATACAGCAGCGGAATCGGCATTGGCGCTGTCTGCCCTGCTCGTTCGGCCAGCGGTGTATGCGGGCTCGTCATCATGGTCTGGTTGTGAGTGTGATTCGGACAGAGGAGCACTGCCGTCGTGCGGGCTGACATTTTCTTCGCTCTCGCGCCTGCGGAAGCCTCTTCTCATTGGGGCACCTCTCAAGAAGGCACCAGGAGCTCTCTTGACGCGTACAGAGCCAGGATGGGCGGATGACTCTGCTGAGGCGTGACGGGTCTTGTTGAGGGTTGACGGCGGCATGTGTCTTGTTGAGGCATCATATTGTGAAGCACCAAAGTTTTGCGACGCGTCGTGATCGATCGAGTCGAGGGCGGGCGAAGGGTTGCTGGCGGATCTGCTCGCAGACGAGCGGGTTGAGCGTGAGGCGGGAGCAGGCGTGACAAACTCGAGGGCGGGAGTGGTCTCCCTGCTCGACGCGTATCTTTCCGTGTGACGTGATGAGGAGGGGTTTCTCTTGCTGACCGAGACAACGCGCGGCGAGGTGGCAGTCTGGCTGTGTGTTGGTGAAGATTTGCGGACAATCTTTAATTGCGGCGCTCTGCTAGGCGTCTCGTAGTCGCGCGCGCCGTTGTCTTTTGGGGACGAGTGGTCGAGGCCGCCTTCGGACTCGAGAAGAGCCCTCGTCAGGGCGCTGAACTTCATGGGCGGTGGGATTTCATCGTCGGAAGAGTCGCCAACGTCGATGCGCTGCATCATGGGAGCGTCGGCAGCGAAGCCTTGTGCCGGGTTGAATACTGATAGGGGAGAGCCGTGGCGGTAATATGGGCGTGAAGTAGTGGCCATTGAAGCAATATCTGGGGGGATAATGCTCTGGAAGGGGCTGGTGGCTGAGGTGTGTCGGGTAGTCCAATGAGGTGAGAGTAGTCCAATGAAGGTAAAGTGCTGTAGAGGAGATGGTGGTTAATTAGAGGAGGGCCCAGGATCGATTGCGCGCCATGAATTGGTCGGGCTGAATGCTGAATAGTACTACTGTCGCAAGATTGCTATGGTCAAAAAGTCATGTTTTGCGTAACAAAGTCGCAGTTGTCAAAGAATAAACCAAGCGCAGGCCGGGAAGTCGCAATGCGAAGCACTCGGCTCTGCCTGTTGACCCGACAACGTCTGCCAAGTCCTGTCAACATCAACTCGACGCACACATCATTCTTGACAATCTCTATCTGAGCATCAACCCTGTTATGAGACTGTTTCTCGTCAAATCAATCAAATACAGCAGTACTGATCACACATTGTAATCACCTTTGAATGCATTCCTTTGGCTCACAAAGGGTCGTATGTCCACGAAGCACCAAGAGCAGGGTGTTCCCACTTACCACGCTCCGGGAACAGCGGGTGCCGGCGAGCTGGCCGTGACGTGAGCGGGGCAGGCATCGGTGTTTTGTCGCCCGACCAGATCAGCCTGATGTGATTTCTACTCTCTCTATCTCTCTCACTCTGTCTCTCTGTCTCACACACACACAATGGCACCTCCAGCAATCATCGCTCCCTCGATCCTCTCGGCCGACTTTGGCGCGCTGGGCAAGGCTTGCTCCGACACAATCGGCCATGGCGCAGACTGGCTGCACGTCGACATTATGGACGGCCACTTTGTCCCCAACATGACCTTTGGCGCTCCCGTCGTCACAATGATCCGCCCTCACGTCGACAAGCCTTCCGAGTCCTTTGGCAAGGGCACCTTTGACTGCCACATGATGATCGCCGAGGTCAGTCCACTCCCCATCCACCCTCGACCATCCCCCTCAGACCAAGATGCTGACCAAGGCCAGTAGCCGAAGAAATGGGTCAAGGAGTTCAAGAACGCTGGCTGCGATCTCTACTGCTTCCACTACGAAGCCGCCATCAACTCTACCGCCGCCGAGGAACCCTCTGCTACTTCGGACAAGAAGACCTCCCCCAAGGATCTCATCAAGTACATCCACGACCAAGGCCTCAGAGCCGGTATCGCCCTCAAGCCCGGCACCCCTGTCGACGTCCTCTACGACATTCTAGACAGCAAAACCTCAGCCGAAGTCCCCGACGTACGTCTTACAACCCCACTATTGCACATCCCAAGCCGCAACCACTAACACAATTCCGCAGATGGTCCTCATCATGACAGTCGAACCCGGTTTCGGCGGCCAGAAGTTCATGCCCGACATGATGCCCAAGGTCGAAGACCTCCGCAAGCGCTACCCCGAACTCAACATCGAAGTCGACGGCGGTCTCTCCGAAAAGACCATCGATGTGGCTGCTGATGCAGGTGCCAACGTCATTGTTGCTGGTTCCGCTGTGTTTGGCGCAAAGGACCCTTCAGAGGTCATTGCAAAGCTCAGAGAAGCTGTCGAAAAGAGGAGATGACTGCATGCGAAGATCTGAAGAAACGTTTGGGAAAGCATTTAAGAGGAACAAGGAGAAACATATAACCCCGTTGGATATACACGAAATACACGACTTATACACCAATTCTCCCAGCCATATATTCATGAAGTATATCAGCAATCGCAGTCAGGCGGCCTTTGACTCGTTCCAATCTACTCACCATCCACTAGGCCACCCAAATCTCATGACTCTTGTCCCATCCCTGTTTCAAGATCAAGAATACTTACTGGTTCTCCAATACACTTCCTACCAGCGGTAAATTTGTCTAGTATTGTATTGCAACCCGTAGAAGCAAAACTGTCATGTGACCAGTGCACAAAAGGTCGCAGTGGTTTAGTGGTAAAATTCGTGCTTGCCATGCACGAGCCCCGTGTTCGATTCACGGCTGCGACATTTTTGTTTTGTGTCATTTTGTATTTGTTCCACTTTTTCTCCTAATAAAGTGTTACATTATAGTCTTTTACGTTCCTTTTCGTTTGGCTTGTACTTTTTTTTCCCGTTCGTAAAACAAATACTATCTAAATCCCCTACTTTCCATCTAAGAAAAAGGAAGGTATAGCCAAGTAAAAGGAAAGCTATTAGTAAAAAGTGCACTTTATTAACCTCCTTAATAGATTATCGATTTTTTTTTTTTTTCTTCATCGCTCCTTTCCACTACTAAAAAAGACTACCCTCGCTAAAGGATATCTCCTATATATGTCCGGACCTTCTAGCTAACTAGAAGCCCTAGGGAATTAAACGAGACCACATACGGTAGAACAATAGTAAGAAAGGTAAGGTATTTATACTACCCAGGACTTTTAATTTGAACCCCTTAAGAGGAGGGTTCAAAGCGTGGTTGCTTGTTTTATACGCGGGTAGTGTAGGAGTGTTTAGCTAGTAGTACAAGTATTTTCGAAATCCCATCCCGAAAACTCCATTTTTTTGTCTTGTTTTGGATCCGTGGTATGTTGTTGTTGCGAATATCCTTCCATGTAGAGAACTCCATCTTTTTTTTTTGTTTTGTTTTCAATCCGTGATATGCTGTTTTTGTGGTGAAAGAAAATTTCTCGCTGTGATTAGCGGTGAGACAAGGGAGAGAACGAACGGTTTGATTGGAGTGTGATGTGAAAGATCGTGAGGAACAAGGGTACAGTTGACGAGGTCTCGAGGATTGGCAGGGGCGTGTCGAGTGATCTCAAGAGGTGTCAGGAAGGCCGAGCCGTAGTGAAAAGCCAAGGAGTCTCGAGTGTTACGATGCACGCGTCGGGAAGGTTGAAAGTTCTGCATTACCCCTGAATCAGCAAAAGTGCCACGACACATAAGACGTGAAGACGTACAAGACAGACAGCGAGATCTAGCCTTTTTTGGAATCGTGGCCACAGCGACCGTCCTGGTGATTCAGAGGAAGAATGTTTCCTCCTATGAGATCCTTCGCCCAATCATGGACTTGCTGGAGGATGGCATAGCCACGGTCAGGCATGTCTTGGGTGACCACATAGGCGGTGACGACGTTGACGACAAGTCTAACGAGCGAGGCAAGGACCAACTTGATGGAGGACGCCATGGGGACTACTCGTGGATGCGTGATGAGGAAAGCACGCGTCCTGCAAGACTCGAGAGGCTTCAGAGACGGCTTCTCGAAACAGCCGAGACTAAATTTAGCTGATGAAAACTGCTTGATGAAGACCGATGATAGTTGTTGTGGGAGCCAGATGGGGAGGGATGGTGGATGTACCGAGATGAAGGAAGCACACGTAGAGCAAGACTAGGGAGCCCTCGGAGACAACTCTTTGGACAGAAGAGTGATGTGTTGGTAATGAACTGTGCGCGTTGTGAGCTGTTAGAGGAGTGATGGTGACTGTTTTGGAGGGAAGTGAGGGAAGTACTTATACAAGCAGTGGGAAATCATGACAGCTGCCATCTCGCTCGACCCTTGGATCAAGACGCCAGAATTTACAACGCGACCACAGGAGACTGAGTGATGCTTCTGCCTATAGTCTCTGGCGCGTGAACCCCAGATGATCTTCGGGGACGAGTAGTCAGGGCTACTAAATATCAGAGAACACGCACGGTCAGTTTCATGCCAGCTTCACGCTAACCTTGTCGCGGGACGCCAGATCTCATGCACGTTGTAAGCGCCCAGTAAATGAAAAATCCATCGACGAAATCTCTTCGAATTTGCGAGAAACTAGGTCGACTGATTTCTCGAGGTTAAGAAGAGCGTCTTCATGCTTAGCATAGCGACAGGGAATGAAGACAACCATAAGCTACTACAGAGTAGCGTCAGTTTAAGGTGGGTTAGTATTAGACGACATGGTCGAACAAGTGGCGAAAGGGGTGATGGAAGTGGTTAATGTTATGCCGGGTTAATGAAAAGTCGAAAAATTCCAAGCTGTCAAATCTACCAATCCAGTGACCATTGTTGTTGTAATTATCGCCTGTATAAATCCCGTTAACATAGCCATTGATGTTATTGACGGAATGTATATACACCTCATGAGTGCATATAACTGCATGGCTCGGCATGCAGAAGAGTGGCTGCAGAGGCCGGTGTTGAGTCGAGTCCCCTGTTCTGTAGTAGCAACCACTGGTAGCGGACTGGTGGGAAAAGCGCTCTTTGTTGCTATGGCGGCTCGCGGCTCAGCGTCCTGAAGATCAATTCACATAGCAGGACAAGGAAGCCCGGGCCCTTGCTCATTCGCACCTTGCCCAATTGCCTCCGGCTATGCATGTTGGATAGTCCGCAAGCATCAAAGCCTTGAATGTCAACGGAGACGCATGCTGTGCACATCATCTCTATTCTGCACAGAAGGCATGATGCATACTATACTTGGTTTGCGTGAAGACCCGTCGAATCGATGGAATTTTCATCTGGGACACGTCTGAACTGACAGCCATCCCGTCCCGCACTGTCTAAATCAAAGTGATCTGTACAGCATGATTATTAGAAGAATAGGAAACGTGTCGCGGCGGAAGATGTAGTATCTGAAGCTACCCGTCAAGGATCGGCAACGATGTATAGGAGTGGCCTTGGCAAGGATGTCGCGACCCTTGTTCGCGTGTCGTATTTCTGCCAGCCTAGAATACGTCAAGCGGTCCTGGATTGAGATCAAAGTAGAAAGTAAAAAGTGTGGATTAACGTGTGATATCAACGGTCGTCTTGCATGGGAAATCCAGCGAAGATGCAGGTGAACTAAACGTGGGCGTCGCATGTGCAGGTTAAGCACTGATCCTCGTGTTGGACTCCATGCACAAAGCAGAAACCGGTATATCTCTGATTGAGTTGGGGCTGCTGAAGGCATCAAAGGTACAGAGTCAAGTGCATCTCTGCTTGCCATGGATGTGGCGAAACATATTCCTGATGATACAGCTCGTCCGCGAGGATTTAGACGGCGAGCAGGTACAGGGTAGGTAACAAGCCTATTGGTATCCCAAGAGAAGGCCGATGAAACAACGAATAAGTGGTTGCCTGCAGAGACTGCTGCGTGAATCTTCTTGAGCTTGGAGGACCAATGATGAGCAAGAACAGTGTCTTGACGGTCGTCATGAGTCATGGTATGTCCACGGCGTAGAAGCGAAAAGCAAATTTTCGGAGGCGCAACGGAACAAGCGCAGCCCTGTCAATTCAAATCCACTCTGTGGTTGACATGTCATCGGCACGGGGCGCGTACCTGACAGGCGGATCGGATGCTTGCCGGACCAGAACTAGCGCACGGCCTGGCCACGACTTACAGTTCCTTATACAACGCAGACGGAGCGAAAGGCAGGATCTGCAGGAACCAACACCTGTTTTCTGTCTCCCGAGTATCCGCGACCGGAATCTCTCAGCTGAGTGTTCTTGATTCAGTGGTTGCCTGGCTGACCAAGCGTTAAACGAGTACCGAGGGAAGGGTATCGAGAATACGCGCAGTGAGCGAATGTACAACATACGCATTTCTGTATAACCACACCTCGATTCCCCAATCTATTGGTGTGGGTATGAGACTTCTGCAGTGTTCTGAGATCGAGCCGAAGTCGATAACAGAGGCAAGCATAATCAGACCGTTCTAGTGCTGGCCTTCTATGCAGGTATGATCGGGAAGTATGGCACAGGCTGGCCAGAAAAGAAAAGGCTTTGAGAGACCCTTCTGGATTCGGTCGATGCAGACAGCTCGCACGGGTTTCCAAGCCAACAGCATGTAGGGTCCAATCCAGAGTTTATTGAGAAGACACTCTCTCGGAAGAAGAGTCTAACCGTTTTCACAGGGTCCAGGAGATTGTGACATCTTAGCGCGACCACGCGGCCATGCCGAGGATGAAAGAGTCCCTTTCAGCTGCAATCTTTTACATGGACGTGTGCATCAAGGCGAACCGCGTTGAAAGAAATGATGGCCGAGCAATCTTGCAAAGCAATTGTCGAGAGGTGAGTTGAGAAGCTGAAACAACAGGCGGTAGCTGGCAATCATCACCTTCACTCTTACAGCCAGATCAGCAGAGCAAAGAGGTCATGGCGCAGTCGTAGTGGGCCGGGGCGACATCGTCCAAGGCAGGGTGCAGCTCAACGGTCTGATAACCTGTTACTGCAACCTCGTGAGAATGTTTCGATCTTTTGTCACCAAGGGGTAGCGACAAGGGTTCGGTACAGCGACAGTAAGCTGGTCGTGTGGAGTAATGGGGGGTCGCTAGTAGTGTCCAGAGAAGTACACATGACAGTCCTGAGCGTTCTCGTCATTGGCACAGAGATCAGCCTCGAGTCATACCACCACTGATCATGACGACCTGACCAGACACCCATTGATTTTCTATCAGAAGTACGATAGCTTAAAGCTCCATCTCTCGGATCGCAAAAACGATTACGAGTAATGAAGCTCGCGATTTGATCAAGTTCTGCCTGTGGTCCGTCCACGGCCGCTTGAGTCAGTGTTCCTAAGCTTGGTTGAAGGTTAAGGAAAAGAAGTGAAGAGCAATTCAAGAGGTCAAGCAGTAACGTCAATCGTAGGGAAGTGAGATGCATAGGGATGGTGGGGAAACGAGATTCGCCGACGCAAAAAGTGCTGCGAATTCTGTGTGGAGAAGTCGCAGCGAATCACACACCGAATCTCGCTTCCCTATCCATCTCGTTCCCTATGATTGACGTTACTCTCTTCATCAACCATGATTGCCCCAGCCCTACTTCGTACCTAGCATGGCTCGCTGGCACTCTTCAGTCGATCGTAGGGGTTGTTCGGGCATCTAAGTTCAAACGGATCAACCGAAGGGTTCGACTCTGTTACCCAGCCTTGATACAAGTCGCCTAGAGTGCGTCTCGTACGCTTCCAACTCCAGATTGTCCATAGGTCCTCGATATATGGTTGATGTCAGAAAGAAAAGGAAGGAGCTGTTCTGATTGGCGGGGTCAAAGTCACGGATGAACACCGGCAGAACATGCAAATGACGTGTGTAATTTCTCTCCGATACCACGAACTCATCGTGTAAACACAACGAGAAAGATATATTAAACATTAATATCATCTCTTGCAGAGCCTACAATACGGTACAGAAATACAGCGCAGTAAGCACAAGCAACAAAGGCGACATTGTGGTTCCAAGCGGCCACGCGCTTTCCGCAGAAGCCCGACTGGTATATGGCGCGGGGGTATGAGATGAATTCGGTGCAGTCGTGTTCCCGGTCACATTCGTCGGGACCGACAAGTTGAATTTCTGACAGACATCGTCGAATAATCTCTCGAACGCTGTGTCGGTCAGTAAGGGCATCGTCGACGCTCTACCAACACGTACTCAACAAGTCCGCAGTCCCATTGACACAGGTTGAGTTATGCTGGACGCAAGGCACGATGTTGTCGAGGATGATCGTATGTTTTATGCAATGGCAGTACTGGTCTTCTGATGTACAGTTGGATGCTTTTGTCGCTTGTGTATCGCAGGCTCGCATACAGTTGGGTATCGACGCGTTCTGAGGCCCGGTTTGCGAAAGAGCTAATCCTGACCACAACGCCAGGAGTAAGGCAACAAGAGTAGTCGCTGTCAACATGACACTTGCGTAGAAACGAGCGGACGCAAGAATGCTGAAAACCACACGAAATCAATAGTACACTGTCGAGACATATATATATATGTTTTCGGACAATGGTTGAGGATCCGGTGAGCTGCAGCTGTATGATCCCCACCATCGAGCCGCTTACTTGCTTTTTCAGTCCTTATCCTTGCACGATATATCGAGATTCCAGGTGGGAGAGCGACGCTGCCCCTCGGCTTCCTCAGATCGTTAGCCGCCTCTGATGCAACAATGCATATATTGAAACATTCCCCATGGGTTCTCCATTCGTTGGTAAAGCTTATCACACAAGGCGGTATTGAAACAAGAATTGTTGCATTTTGATAAGATATGACCGCCAGATACCCGTTTAGACAGGATCGCAACCGCTACAACGCCTCGCTGGAAAACAGGTATATACAAGACAAAAGAGAGACATGAACGTTCCACCATCGATGAACTAGGACGATACGATTTTGCGGGCAGTGTCAACTGTGATGGTCTGCGTGTATGCAGCTCTCCAGCCCATGTTTGCAGAACCAACGTCGCCGGCATGGAACATCATGTGCTTGCCATCAGCAGCGACTGATTGGCCGCCAGGTGAAAACAAGTTATCAGTACCGGTGACCATCATAGGGCCAGCTTTGACATAGGGGCCGTTGATGTTGTCGGCAAACGCATAAGTAACGTCGTAGTTTGAGAAAGCAAAGCAGTTGCTGCTGAAGAACAGCACGTATTTGCCGTTCGAGGTACGCATGAGTGAAGGTGCCTCAATCAGAGGACCGTCGAGATCACCACGGTCCAGAAGCTTGACAGGGCTGCCAACAGGTGTGATACCATCGTCTGCCAGCTTTTGGAGCATTATGGGGGTGTTGACGATCGGAGCGACAGTGTTGCCACAAACGCCGCCGTGGCCGATCGCGTTGCCATCGACCTTGTACAAAACGTATTGCGTTCCATCAACATCCATGAAATTGTCCTAGTCGATCGCACCGCCCTGTTCGAGTGGACATGCGAGAGGGGTGGCTTGTGGCGTGTATGGGCCTTGAGGTTGAGTAGCCACAGCAGCACCCACGCAGTGCTTGCCGCGACTTCCTTTTACAGCAGCCGAGTAGGTCATGATGTATTGACCCTTCTTGTTCTTGCTGACACTTGGTGCCCAAGCAGCAGCACCTTGATTGCCAGCGTTGGCATCGACCCAAGCACCGACCGTTGGCAATGCATCCATCCCAGTCACCGACCATGAGTTGAAATCCGGAGAATGAGCAACTTGTACGTTGATCAGACTACCACCAACTTTGGCGATGGTCTTGTGATTGTTGCTAGCAAAAGCCCACCATTGAGAGTCGACTTGCAAGAGATCAGGGTCTGCGAAATCGATATAGATGACTTTTGTCGGATTGGTGCTGCCTGTTGTCTTCATAGGAGCCGCAATGGCAGCAGGCAGAAGACCAAACAGTACCGGGGTAAGAAGAGATCCGATCATGATGATGTCGGTGATAAAAAAAAGTATTCGAGGGATAGGAATGTAAAGACATAAATGCTTGGTGAGGTGAGGCAAAGAGACTCTGAAGATCTATTGGTATAGAGGGAAAAGCTGGGAGTAGTGTGCTTCCTACTTTGAAAGATACAGCATCCATCTTATACCAAACCTTTTAGCCAACTAGTATGACTCTGCAGCTCCATCTTGTGGCTATTTGAGGAGAGACAGATCTGCGTCAGCAAGAACCTTCACCGAGGCATCAAACGTGCTTCTACACGAGCACCTAGTGGACAAACAGCGCAATAGAGTGTGTTCGTCGGTCTTGTCTGCATATCACTTATCCCAATAGGTAGAAAGGGCCGTCATCAGGGCTCAAGCCACTGGATCTAACGCAAAATCGCTCCATCGAAGATCAACCTTAGGGCAGTCTGAAGCGAAGAATAGGTTCTTCTTAGGAACATGTCTCTCAAAAATGGCGTGGGCACGGGTTCTGGAAGGAGCATCGAGGATTCGAGGCTGTGAAGAAGAAAGTCAAATGTAACGTCTCGCGCGGGCCGTGAGACGAAGCTCTAATTCTGACCTCGTACCGGAGCGGGTAGGAAGGTTGCAACCTCTAGCTGACCACTGAGAGTGTGTTTGCAGAGGCTCAATAACTCATGATCAGATCGATATGGCCTATCGCGAGCCCACGACTGGTGCGCCTGCATGAAGTTATCGAATTCCTCCCGAGCGCAGACGAAGAGATGGATCCTTCATGGAAGAAGCAAGCCCGCACTTGACTCTACGCGATGTTGGAAAGACGCACGTGACAGCCCGTTGAGATTTTGGTTGGACACTTCCTCGGCACACTGGCTGGTCAGTGGTTGAACGTGGAGGCACTCAACGTTTCTGCATTTCTGCACATCTCACGATGACTGCTGCCGCTCTAGGTCACCAGAATATGTTGATTACCTATGTCTGCGAGTGTGGTGGGAAGTAGATGAATGGTTTTTCGCGTTCGTACTTGAGTAGGCAGCATTATAAAATCAGCTCGCTACGAAACGCACCAACGTCCCCGCCAGAATTCGATTTGAGTCTGGACCCCACCAGCACACGTTCGTTGAATCAAGTCCATCTGCCGTTCCGGTGACTCGGGACCACCGAGCGCATCGTGGCTCTTTTTGTTTGCTCTCTTGACTGCCTCCCAAAATAACTCTAGGGCAACGACACAAGCAGTGACTGCACTCTGCGCAGGTACAGTAGACCACCGTCTGAGATGGAACCACAGGCCTGATCTCCACCTATCACCTCCGCATTAAGATCCCTACATCAGATCCCCCGTATATCATGGATCGGCCGAGTCCACCCATAGTCTTTTACAATCCTGGAGGTGTTCGCAAAAGACCTGCGAATCAACCGCATCGCGTGGCCATCAGATGGATTCAAGAATTTCCAAACCAGGGTTCAGCAGCAAGCCGCGAGGACCCAAGCAGACGGGTCGTGGACGAGGAGTCTGAAGCAACGCGCGAGTCCAGAATATATCGAAGAACAGCGACCGGTGAAAGACAACTCAGAGCTCCCCTTTTGAACGCCTACCTTCTTGCGGACGCGCCACTGCGATTGACCATCGGGTCTCAACGCGACCCATTCTCTTCCTTACCGGTTCCATGGAAGCCACCCTACGGCATCATCACAAGTTACTGTAAGATTTGCGATGCATAATTCGATGTGGCTATGGAGTCGCTGAACCAATTCCAGTCAAGTACGCTATAGCTCCAGCCATCGTGGCCGAGAGCTTCGAGCCAGAAGGCAAGACGCGGCAGGAGGCGCTCGAGGATATTGAGTGGCCAATGGCACTGTCCGTACAAACCAACGACCCTGCCTTGTTCTTTTCTGCTCTCGCCATGTCATGTGTTCATCTTCCTGAAACGCACGAGTTCAGTCCCCAGAGCAATCCTTTCTTCTTCCGCTGGCTTTCATCCAAGTGCGTCGAGTACCTCAACAAATCACTCTCGAACCCTTCTCGAGCTTGCAGCGATGGGACTCTAGTCGCGGTGACTTTCATCTCATTTTGTGAGAGTATGGCTGGCAACCATCGTATCGCTGCTACAGTCCATCAGCCGGGTTTACGGCAGATGGTCAACACACGTGGCGGTTTGGACTCGATCGCCAAAGAGTCTGCTATTGGTGAAAGGGTTACCAAAGCAATATCCGCCTTGGACATCGTCGTAGCCTCCAAATTTGGATGCACACCAATATTCGAGGATTCTTATGCTCTCGCTCTGCAAGACGTGGAGATGACCGACATCGTGTCAAGGATTAAGAAGACAGCCGAGGGACGTCTCGACCCTGCCTCTCCAATACCTCGTACAGTCATCCTGACACAGCGGCTTAAAGATCATGACATCTTCCAGTCGCCCAGTCAGAGAAGCCCTGCCCGTACAGAAAACGAAAGCCCAGCCTCACGCAACTCCGACGAGGAACACGACACTCAAGATCCACTCTGACTTGAAACCCACGACTTCAAGGAGTTGGTAGGCTCGCTCAGCCTGTATCAACTATTCATCCGAATGTGCATCCGTGGAGCACGCCCACCGCTTGATAAACTCTCACAGTTGCTCGCGGATGCAGAGAAGCTACTAAGAGATGTACGAAACACAAAGGCAGATACTTAAGACTCAGGGTCGTCCCCACTGGAATTACACCAGATGGCAAGAACTTTTGTGTTTGGTATCATGCATACTGGCCCAGCACCGATAGTCCATGCTTGTGGGCGGGAGGCCATCTGAGACGCCAACGAATCCACTGCCACACCAATCCTACCAAGCAAGAGCCACCTACTAGATGTACACGATGAAGTATCACCGACTATTCATCTTGCAGTATGCTGGTACATGACAAGACGACGCATGAGAAACATATCGTAGATCGCCTATCATGATCTCAAGCTTGGAATTGTAAGGTACCGGCAAGCGTGGCGCAAAGAACCCAGACTCCGAGTCTTAGAGATGGATGAGCTATCTTCTCGGCGCAATGACCACCCTTGTTGGCTGCATCTGCTTGTTCTTTCTCGGGATGCCTTCTGAGGTCAAGTGGTTCACCGGAGAAAATGGCATCGCCAATGCACGTACCGTCAGCAACAACACTGGACACGACCGTACTGGCCGCACTTTCACCTCTTCTTTTACCTTTGTGGGTTATTGTGTTGGCAATATGACTGGGTCGTAGATCTACAATGCTAAGGATGCACGATACTATGTTCCTGGTGTCGTTGGCTGTGCTGTTTGCTTTGGACTCGAGTTTGCGGTGCTCGTGGCCTGGAGGATTGTACTGGTGCGGAGGAACAGGCAGTTGAACAAGGCTATCACGAGTGACGGCTTGAGTGAGGAGGAAAGAGCATTGAGTGCAAAAAATATGGGAGAGCAAGACTAGACGGATTTCGAGAACCCCTAGCTTCGGTACACGGTACACGTTGTAGGTTGCGAATGGAGAGAGAGCAAGACAATGTGGAAGAACACCTATATACAATTTCAGCAAGCCAGGTGATCAACAGCGATAGTGCATTCCACTCGAAGTTTTCAATATGCTTTCCGCAAAGCAGATCCCCTGATATCCCGGCCACTCTAAAGCTAAAGAGCTAACTTCGTACACCCCTCAAGAATTTGTTATGCTCCAAGAGAGCTGCCCACAAAACTTGAACACCTCTGGCAGCAACATAAAATGCAATGCACTTCAACAAGAGAGCGATGGCGTAAATCAGATTCTGGATCTCGTCGTGATAGGCGCGGAGACGGTGTTTGTGTCGCTCTTCCTCTAGGCTTTCGCGATGTGCTTTGAATTCTTCTTTGTTCATGGCCTTTGGATTTGATTATGAGGTTAGTTGTATGATGGGGATAGGGGAAGTTGGATAGATGAGGGCTTACCATTGTTTCTGGGCGATGGTTACACCGTTGAGTTGATGTTATACGTGGTGATGGGAGTGGTAAAGACGGTTAAATTTGAACTCTTTAGGTAACTTACCCCTAGCCAAGACACTAATGAGTTAGTTTCCCGCCTCAGACTGCTATCGAGCTAACTATACAAGAAGGGAATAGAAGGCGTCTATGAGAGTCTACAACCTGGCTTGAGGCTCTCCAATCCCTACATCCTCAAGATCCTTGACCTCATTCCCAGGCCTTCCACTGTCCAAATGCTCACGATTTCCATACTTCCACTCTGGCTTGAAGTCACCCTCCAACGCATTAGCGATATACTTTCCAATAATGGGCAACATCTTGAACGCATGCCCACTATCCCCTGTCGCCAGCAACAACTCGCCTCCAGGATACTTGGGATGCATATCAATCAAGTAATGCGCATCTGGCGAATCCGTACACCAACACAATTTCGCACCTTTGATTTCTCTGCTTTCGAATTGAGGGATTACGGTGCTTATAAAGCGTTTTATGGCGATCATTGCTTCTTCTGGGATGCCGTCTTTGGGGTACTCGGATGCGTAGCGTGGTATGCTGTACTTGTTTGTTTTCCCGGTGGCAGGGTCGGTGTATTCTCCTTTTTGCCATTGATAGCCAGGAAACTCGTTGCAGATTTTTATCAGACGGCCTTCGGTGCTGGGTTCGAAGAAGAAACCCAGTTCGTGGTTTAGAACAACTGGCATGTCTTTGAATTGGGCTGCTTCTTCTTCGGTGAGTTCGAGTAAGCCGTAGGTCCAGCATTTACTCCATAGTTGGGTAGAGAGTTCAGGGAGGAGAGCCGGAGATGCAGCGCCAGTGGAGAGGATGTAGCGGTCTGCGGTGTAAATGTCACCAGATTTGACTTTTACTCCTGTGACTTTGTCGTCGGAGGTCTGCAGAGATACCATTTCGCCTGCTGCGCCAGAGATGAACTGGACACCCATCTTGGCTGCCTCATCGGCAATCTTCTTGATTGCGTTTGCTGCGTGTGCCCACCCAGCTTGCTCGTTCCAAAGACCTTTCCAGTTGTCAATGTCGCGGGCATTCTTCAATTGCGGCACGTATCTTGCGATCTCATCTTTGCCTTTGACGAAATCGATGTTGTGGGCTTGACCTCTTGCCTTGAGATTCTCGTACGATTTCTGGAGATGAGCAGCGGCTTTTGGGTCGCCGAGGGTGGTTAAGATCCAGCCGGTTTCGTGGAATATGTCTTTATAGAGAGGGTCTCGCCATGCTTGGATGGCTTCGAGAGCCATCTCTGCATAGAGGGGTTCATCGTATTCTGTCCTGATGATTTTGTTCTGTAGGACAATGGGTCAGTGAAGTTTGGTAGGGGACGGTGAGGTGGTGCACACGATATCATAGCCAGCAGAGTCGAGACTCGGGTACGGCCATTTGTCAATACAGACAATGTTTGTATAGCCGCGTTTTGCTAGGTGGTACGCTGTGGAGGCACCAAAAGTGCCGGTACCGATGATCAAAATCTTCTGATCTTTTTGTGTTGACATTGTGAAGGGCTTCAAGCAGGTCTTTGATGGAGTCAGGAGTTCACAGTAGTCATCAGGGCGCTCTGTCTATATACAGACCTCATCGCCGCTTTTTCGCCTGAGTGGATCTGCGCTGCGCTTGTACCTTCCTCCTACACGGAAGGAACGGCTGAGATGCTACACTCAGTCACTAAACCCACTGATATCACCCGAGCCAACTTTCGTTTTCTCTAAACAGCCAACCTGCCTTGGTGTATATTCTGGTTGCTCACAGGAGCAAAGCCGTGGCTGTTGACTCTTGAGATTCGCTGGAAGGTCGAAGATAGAGCGGTGCAAGAAAGCAGCGACCTCGGCTCGGAGGAGCGCGCCGTTGCCGGAGCTACAACAACCTTCTGACCAACACACATCCACGAAATGTCTTGTCGTTCACTCGCGCCGTGATGTCGCTGAAACTGCTGTTTCAATTTCATAGGAAGTTCCATCCTTTGGACTGCAATTACATCCTGCCCGAAGGTTCTCGACAATGGGTCGTCTTCCCATTCTGCGCGTTGCAAAAAGACGACGCAGCGTGGTCCTGGTATCACTTTCAGAGAACAGGAGAAATCTGTTCTGTAACTACCATTGGGTCGCGACATGTCTTTCACACGTCTGTTCCATCTCTGACCTTCTGATCTCGATCGATGTTGCGTGACGAATCTGACACGGAAAGGCAGGTTGCCTTAATGTCCTGTCGTTTCCCCCAAACTGGTCAAATCGCGTGGCTAGAAAGCAGCGTAGTGTTTGTCCGGACATTTTCCATTCTTTCCTCTGCCAACACTAGGTTGTGAACCACCAGGATTCCACCTTTTGAAACATCAACACGCGAGCACAGATTGTTCTTGAAACTCTCCCGTACCCACTCGCAGCTCAACCCTGGTATCCTTCTAGAATTCCATGTAGCGGAGGCTTCAGCTGTTCGGCACCTGATATTGACACCCCTGATGGAAGCTTGTTCCTTGGACATCAATCATCAAAGGACTGAGCACCGGATACACTGACGACATTGTCGAGCCTGGAAATGCCTCCATCTTGGTACACTACCTCCAATTCAGGTACATGACACTTCAGGACAAGGATCAATGGACATGAAGCTTGGCGGCAAACCTCAAACTCGTCCGGCATTAATGGTGAGTGTTTTCACGTAGCAGATGTAGGGCTTCTGGTTTCGACGTATTACTTTCCTCTTCTCTTCGTCTTCTGCGTGATCTATACCAACAGATCATGGCTTCAGATACCTTGGAAGGACAATGCCTGACGCTGTTCGTGGTGACTATGTTCTTTTGTGTCGTCTGCTTTGTGATGGTCACACTACGATGCTGTACCAGGATATCGATCAAAGGATTTGGCTCAGACGACTGGCTTATGTTGATTGGAACTGTACTACCTTCTGAGAATCACGATACGTTGGTCGTTGCTAATACATGAACAGATATTCGGCATCCTGACATTTATCACCGTCCTTTGTGGATGTAAAGCAGGCTTGGGCCAACACGACTATGATATTAGTGAAGGAGATTACTCCAAGATCAAGCGCGTACGAAATCTACAAGCAGAAATTGCAACATTCGCTAATATTTTAGCAGGCTCTCATGACATTCCAGGTACTCTACTGTGCCAGTCTCATTTTCATCAAGAGCAGCATCTGCGTGGCTCTCATACGACTTGTCATATCCAAGCGCTTGCTGTACACGCTCTACGCTATCTTGGCTCTCAGCGCCAGTTATGGTTTCATCGCCATGATGACCGTGTTGTTACAATGCAAGCCACTGAAAGCGACGTGGGAGCCATCCGCAGGCACATGTTCCAATGAGGCCATCATTGTCCATATCTCGTATTTTGTCACAGCGTGCTCAATAGCAACTGACTTTGCTTGCGCTGTCATGCCTTTTGTCATTCTGTGGAATCTGCAGATGAGAAAGAGACTCAAGTTCACGGTTGCCGCTATGTTGAGCCTTGGTTTCTTGTAAGTATCCTATCTCCACTGGAAGTATGCGACTGACAGTGATACAGAGCGAGTGCGGCCACCATTGTCCGTATCAAGTACCTAGACTCATACTTTGCGACGCAGGATCTAGCATGTCAGTCGCCAGATCGAGAACATGATGACTTACCAACTGAACCTTTCTGCAGTCAAGGTCTCCAACGTCGTCCTCTGGTCAATCATCGAAACCGGCATCGCCATCATCGTCGGCTCCATCCCTTCCCTCAAACCTCTCGTCAAGTCCATTCCCTTCTTCGGCTTCCACCACTCACACTCGGAGAGAAAAGGTCTCAATCCTCATGACGACTATCAATCCTTCGCTCTCCGATCTATTGCACCTCACGGTCATAAGACGCATATATCTTGTCCGAGCGCCAAGGGTCGCGACGTGGAGGATGGTGATAGCATGAAGGACTCGCTGATCAACGATCCGGATATCATACTCGTGCGTTCCGAAGTGCAGGTTGAAGAAGGCTCCAGGCCGAATACTGGATATAAGAGCTTCAAAAGTTTCACATTCTAAGCAGCATGTTGTTTTTTCTGCTTCGTTAGGCTTCACAGAACAGGACGGCAATAGGACACGACACTTTTCAGCTTGCCATGGAGAGTTGATAGTTTCAAGTGCTCTCACTACGATTTCTGTACATGATCGCGTCTTTTTACAGGTTTCGAGATGCCACTTGCTGCGACAGGAAAGCCTGAGTCGACACTAATGGGGTATCACGAAAAGAAACGATGTGACGTTTAAACAATGCCTACAAATAGAAGCCACTTGTTCGAGAAACATCCAGGCAGGGGGTTTGTGCGGTATTTGCCCATGAGTCTAGTCGAATAGTGTTACTGTCGGCCATCGGGAACTCGGTAGTAGCTGACTCGATGGAGCTGCTAAGTGCTCTAGTTCGTGCCTTGGCTCGGTTCGACCGATGACCAGGCGAAGGTGTGTCGAAGGTGAAGAGATGGGCAATAGAGATGGTGGGTATAAGCTAACGTAGACATACAGTGGGTCTTGTGCTCGGAATGGGAGTTGCAAGACACACTTTCTAGCCTATGTCACGACGTATAGATGGTTAGGAGAAAGTGATAACTCGAGTAAAGAAGCCGAGGAAGCAAATTAGGAAGGAAAGAGAGGATAATAACGAACGTAGTCCTAGGGAGTGATTAAACAAACTTTCGAGAGAATACGTAAATAAGAAGAACATTTAAGAGGATGGGGAAAAGAAAAAGGGAAACACAAGAATTCATGAGGTGACCGACCTTAGGTATACTGCCGAGGGCGGGTCTTGAACCCGCGACCGTGTCACTTCCTAGGTGTTAGCGAGGCGAAGCCTTACTAACACCTAGGGAGTGCGATACATCAACCTCTGTCAAACATCCATAAACAACAAGATAGACAAATCCAAATAGAACATTTTGAAGACAAGATTTTTCCCTACCTTTTGGTTATAGAATAAATGATATTCAAGGGTGTCGCAAAATCGCCCTCTTTCATCGGTCGCCATTGGTGGTGACTCGCGTCGCATCCCTACGCGCTCGAGGTGTCGACGCTTACGTGAGCCCGACCAGTCGCAAACACTCTCCAAACCCATACAACCACAGACACAGACACCGCCTTTCTTCTCCGGTTTGGAATATCTGAGAAGATAAGAGCCACACGCTCTACCGATTGAGCTACCCCGGCAGGTCTGATGATCAAGTTGTGTGACACAACTGGCTGCTGACATGTTGGTGAGTGATCCTGGATGGTATATGAATATTGGAAACATGGCTAGCATAGATGCACAGCCGTGGGTGGTATGTGTCCGTGTGGTCGCAGCCCTCGGTCGGTTCTCGGTGAGACGGAAGATCGACTCGAGAGACGACAGCGCCAACAGGGTCAGAGTCCGAGCATCAGGGTGTTGGGTATAACACGATGGATGAGGTCGTGTATGCGTGGTGAAACTTGCTGTATTGAAACGGGTTGTCAAAGGTCGACATGCAGGTCGACATCCAGGCCAAACCCAAACAAAGCTAGTAATTCCAAAACTGTTAATCCCGCGGATGGTGTGCTTGTCACGTCGACGAGCTGGTTCGTATGCGTCGCTCGATTCAAATCGAATTACCTGCCTTGGTTGAAATGATCCAGGGGAGCTAGCATCTGGAAACGTCCGAGAGACCTAGCAAGGCAGCATCAATCCAAGTCGACGGGTTGGAAGAGAAGACGACGATAGTCAGGAATGCGTGTTATCCAATGTAAAAATTGGATCTTCTGTCAAGAGCTCCGTTGACATCATGTCCAGGGCTGGCATGTCGACACTATACATGTATTCCATAAAGACGGCGAATGTGGCAGAAGCCAAACAAGACAACTTCTAGAACTCAAGCAATCGGGAAACGGAAGAATGAAACAACAAGAGAATGATAAGATACAGTTGTGGTTGGAAGATGGACACGTCGACATAACGGTGCTAAGCGTGAAAGTGGGAGACGGCGGCGGAGACGGCGGCTGCCAAGACGGGGGTTCGAGGCGTCGTCATGGGGGTTAACAGCTATCGGCATTCTCGAGCAGCTTGCACTTTGCTCAGGAGCTCCCGGAGACAACAAGCACCATGAGGACGAGGTTAGCGACGTGGACAAGGCTGCTGTGCCTGGCACTGTCACTGACGGCCGTCTCTGCCAAAAAGGACGCGCCTGCCGTCGAAGAAACATCCTTCAAGTCGCTGCCTGCCAACATCTTCTACTTTGACGACAGCGACACTGTGCTCGTCACCGACCTCAAGCCTGGCATTGTATACCGCTCCACCGATGCCGGCGTAAAATGGAAAGCCATCAAGGACATCCCCGAGGGCAAGATCGGACAGGTCTTTCCCCACCCACACGACCCCAAGGCAGCCATCGCCATCGGACAAGACAAGACGCACTGGATCACAAAAGACCGGGGCGACTCCTGGACCGAGTTCAAGACAAAGTACGAAGTCGCCAGCGGCCGCGCCCTGAGCTTCCACGCAGACGACCCGGACCGCATCATCATCAGCACTCTCGACTGCCACGGCTCCATCTGGGGCGATTGCACTCCAAAGGTAACGCCGCTCGCATCGCTCTCCACTCGAGCCACTCTGACATAGCCGCAGGCTTACTACACGCTCAACGGCTTCAAAGACATCGACCTGCTCCACGACAAGGCCGTCTCGTGTCTCTGGGCGAGATCCACCAAACTCTTCACCACCGGCGACGACAAGCTGGACAAAGATCAGGTCCTCTGTGCTGTCGAAGGCAAATACTCGACATGGCAAAAGGACAACCGCCTCTTGATGTCTAGCGATTTCTTCGACAAGAACGAGGTCGAGCCCACCTTGGCTGAAGGCCGCACCGTACCTGGCGTTGTCAATGTCGCTGCTGTCAAGGGCTACATCGCTGTCGCCGCCAAATCAGAGGGGACCTCGGAGCTCGCCATGTACGTCACTGACGACACCAAGACGTGGCACCGCGCCGAGTTTGGCAACCACAAACTCGAGGAGAACGCCTACACCCTGTTGGAGTCTACAAACTACAGCATCCAGGTCGATCTCATGGCTTCCTCCATGTCCTCCCCCATGGGCGCTCTCTTCACCAGCAACTCGAACGGCACCTACTTCACCAAGAACATCGAGCACACGAACCGCAACATACAGGGATACGTCGATTTCGAAAAGATCCAAAACATCCAGGGCATCGTTCTAGTCAACGTCGTCGACAACTGGGAAGAGCTGGAGAAGGACTTTATGGCCGACAAGAAGATCAAGTCCAAGATCAGTTTTGACGATGGACGGGTGTGGCATGACTTGAAGGTAGGCAAGGATGACCTACAACTCCACTCTGTTACCGATCAGCGCAACATCGGTCGCGTCTTTACCAGCCCTGCTCCTGGCATTGTCATGGGCGTCGGAAACACCGGCAAGCACCTCAAAACCTATGAAGAAGGCGACACTTTTGTCTCGGACGATGCTGGTCTCACATGGCGACTGGCCTTGGAGGGTCCTCACCTTTACGAGATGGGCGATCAGGGTGCGATCCTCGTTGCAATCGAAGACACCGACACAAAAAAGATCAGGTGGAGCATCGATCACGGAAAGAACTGGGAGTCGTTCGAACTGAAGGACAAGATCAGACCCATTGTCCTGCTGACCGTCCCCGATTCCACGAGTCTCAAGTTTATGCTCGTCGCCTCAAAGGGCACTGGTTCCAAATTGGAGCACTTTACATACGCTCTAGACTTCAACGAGCTTCACGAAGACAAGTGTAAAGAATCCGACTTTGAGAAGTGGGCTGCACGTGTCGATGAAGACGGCAAGCCAAGCTGCATAATGGGCCACAAACAATTCTTCAGCAGACGCAAGGCCGACGCCGACTGTTTTGTTGATGTCGAATTCAAGGATCCTCAGCCTGATTACGAGGACTGCAAGTGCACTGATGCCGATTATGAATGCGACTACAACTTCGAGAGGTCTGAAGATGGCAAGGAGTGTGTGCCTGTTGGAACTCTCAAGACCCCTGAGGGTGCCTGCAAGAATGGCGATGAAGAGTATGAGGGTAGCTCTGGTTACCGCTTGATTCCGGGCAACACGTGCGACAAAAAGGACGGCGTCGTCAAAGACAAGCCTGTCAAGCGACCCTGCAAGGATGTCGCCAAGCAGCCAGCGTCTGGCAAGATCTCTCACGATATCAACAAGTTCAAGGGCGCCAAGTTTGCCGAGTACTATTACCTCGAGAGAGCCGCTTCTGCTCACGGAGATGACGAGACAATCATCATGCGAACCGATAGACGCGAGGTGTTCATCTCTCACGATGGTGGCAAGAACTGGGATCAGGCACTACCCGACGAAGAGATTGTCTCGGTTTATCCTCACCAGTACAATCAGGATACTGTCTACTTGATCACTCCTTCGAAGAAAGTATTCTACTCAGAAAACCGCGGCAAGAACATTCACCATTTCCAGGCTCCAGAGGAACCCAATCAGGACCATGTTCAGATTCTGAGCTTCCACCCGACTCAAAAAGACTGGCTCATCTGGACAGGAGGTCAAGATTGCAAGGGCTTCGGCACCGATTGTCACTCTGTTGCTCACGTCACCAAGAAGAACGGTGAGGACTGGCACACTCTACTCCGCTTTGTTCGCAAATGCCAGTTCGTCGCTAGGGAAGACCGCAACGGTAGCGACAGCATGGTATTCTGCGAGCAGCATCAGGATGAAGACCCTGACAAGCCTCTGCAACTAATTTCCAGTGACGACTTCTATGAGCACAAGAAGGTTCATTTCGAAGATGTTATCAGCTTTGCTACCATGTCCGAATTCATGGTTGTCGCCCTCAGAGACAAGGAAGGAAAGGATCTGCGTGTGGACACCAGCATCGACGGCAGAACTTTTGCCAATGCTAAATTCCCCAAGAACTTCAAAGTCCCTCACCAGCAGGCTTACACTGTGCTCGACAGCTCAACTCATGCCATCTTCCTCCACGTTACTGTTAACAACAGAGAGGGTCAGGAATATGGTTCAATCGTCAAGTCAAACAGCAACGGTACCTCGTACGTCATGAGCATCGGAGCAGTCAACCGCAACACCCCTGGATATGTCGACTTTGAGAAGATGCAAGGTCTCGAAGGTGTCGCTGTTGTCAATGTTGTTTCCAACGTTCAGGAAGTCGATGGTGGCGCCTCCAAAAAGCTCAAGACCATGATCACTCACAACGATGGCGCAGAATGGGGCCTCATCTCTCCTCCCGAGAAGGACTCTGACAACAAACCTATCGGTTGCAGTGGTGATTTAGAGAAATGCTCTCTCCATCTCCATGGCTACACTGAGCGCAGAGATCCTCGCGACACTTATTCTTCACCATCAGCCGTTGGTTTGATGATGGCTATAGGCAACGTCGGACCCACTCTCGGCCCTTACAAGGAGGGCAACACTTTCATTACACGTGATGGTGGTGTCCAATGGTATGAGGTCTTCAAAGGAACTTTCATGTGGGAGTACGGTGATCAAGGGTCTATCATTGTCATTGTCCAAGAAGGAACACCTGTCGACACCGTCTACTACACTACCAACGAAGGCGAGAAGTGGACTGCATACCAGTTCAGCGACACCAAGGTCCTCGTCGACGACATCTCCACTGTTCCCTCCGACACATCTCGCAACTTTATCCTTTGGGGCAAAGACGGAGGTTCCTCGGGTGGTCTTGTTACCGTCAACCTCGACTTCTCCGGCCTCACAGACCGCCAGTGTAAACTCGATGAAAAAGCGCCAGATGCAAAGGACAGTGATTACTACCTCTGGGAGCCCAAGCATCCTCTTTCGGATTCCAACTGCCTCTTTGGTCACGTTGCCCAATACCACCGCAAGATCCCTGACAGGGAGTGCTACAACGGTCCTGCTATCCAGCATCTTCACGACATCTCCCGAAACTGCTCTTGCACTCGTCAAGATTTCGAATGTGATTACAACTTTGAGCGTAAGAACGACGGTTCTTGTGCTCTTGTCCCTGGCTTCCAGCCCATGAGTGGACTCGAGTACTGCGCCGCAAACCCTGATCTGGACGAGTACTACGCACCTACCGGATACCGCCGCATTCCTCTCACCACCTGTGTCGGCGGCAGGGAGTTTGACAAGACCTCTGAGCCATACCCCTGCCCCAACCATGAAAAGCAATTCGAGAAGAAACACGGCATCAGTGGAGCTGGTCTCTTCTTCGCCATTGTCATTCCCATTGCTGCAGCTGCCGGAGTGGGATACTGGGTCTACCGCAACTACGACGGCCAATTCGGCCGCATCCAACTCGGCGACACCGGCATGATGGGCAACGGCAACGGCGCCTTCGACTCTGAGCAGCCGTGGATCAAGTACCCTGTCGCTGCACTCTCGGCCTTGGTCGCCGTCCTCGCCGCCGTTCCCATGGTTGTCGGAGGACTGTTCCGCATGGCTGGCCAGCGATTCGGCGGCGGTGCTTCTGGTGGAGGATACTCGCGACCGTACACCAGTCGCAGCAGCTTCTCCAGGGGCAGAGGCGATTACTCGCATGTTGATGCCGATGAGGGCGAGTTGCTTGGTGATGAGAGTGATGAGGAGGTGTAGAGAAAGGAGTGTGAAGATGCTGTGTTTTTTTTTTTTTGACATGTATGATGAGAAGAGTTGTTATGTGGTGTAGAATAGGATTGTCACATATTCATTTTTCTTACACTTTTGCACCTTTAGCTTCTTCTGCTGTGCTTTTTGATTTGCGAAGGGGTTGTGCGGAGTGGTGCGGGGACTGAGAATACAGGTCAACCGTCTACATGCTAAGATGGAGCTGGATATGACACCTTTTCAAACACTTTTCACCAGTGTTGTTCCATCGTTTCTCCCCGGTTGTACCGGGCTCATGGATTCATCTCTATCGTCTCTCATTCTACACCGCTTTTTGACAAATCAACAAGATTTACGAGGATTCTAGGATCCCATACTTTGTCTGCGGTACCGGTCTTGATGCGTTTGTGTTCTTGATACGGTCATTTTCAACAAGTTGAATAATGGAGGTTTGTGCGATGGAATTTGTAGAGGAGGGCGAGTTTTTCGAGTTGTTCGAGTAGGACTCGAACTTTTTTGGCCGTTTGGACGTGCTAAAGGTCGATAGGTGAAGATGATCGGGCTTGGAAGACCTCGGATGCAATGGATCTCGACGTAGGGACCAGATATGTCGTTCGGAGTGAGCGGGTCTTGTCTCGGGTATACAGTACACAAGCTAAGGAGAGAGAGAGAGAGAGAGAGAGAGAGAGAGAGAGAGAGAGAGAGAGAGAGAGAGAGCAATGATTTTTCTGGCAAATGTCCTCGTTGTGTCGTCTGCGGGGCTTTGTCCTTGGACACGTTGGCCGCGATCATGGTTGTTTCTGCGTACAACTTCTAACGAGTTCACGTGAAGAAGATATGCCCAGTCCGATGGAAACAGCACTCAACCTCGTGGCAGAACATCAATTCGTGCATCTCACCACCCATAGCACCAATCACAAGTGAGAGAAGTAAGTGCTCTTTCCGCATCCTTATAAACTAGGTATCTGTGATCACTAAGCTTGAGAACAAAGTCATACCACCAAAAGTCTTCGGGCAAAAAGCGAAGCGCAGTGGTAAATTCCCAGTACTCCGGATACCAGCCTGCAGACTCCCAATCTATGAACCCCGAGACGTGTCCATTGTGTACAAGGATGTTGTGGTGTTTGAGATCGCCGTGGGTATAGACGATTTCGTGTGTGTCGTTGAAAAGTACATCTAGTCTTTTTTTGAGGGCGGGGAACTTGGGGTTGCTGGAGTGGGCGGCCGGGCCGTATGGGTAGAGGAGGTAGTCGTTCATTTGCTGTTGGGAGTCGAAGGGACCCATGTACTTGGAAGGTACGCGGACGCTCCTGATGGAAGTTCCTGAGGATGAGCATATGCGTTTCTCACCCCATGGACTTTTCCACTTTCGCAATTGAGGAGAGATACGCCTTCATTTCCTCCAGAACATCGTTGGCCTCCGTGGGACTGAGGCTCTCGAATACTTCACCCAATTCACGTCCGGGGAGTCGCGTCATGAGTATCGACACCAGTGCGTGAGGGCAATCAGGATGTTCGCCATAGCAGATGACTCGAGGCACGGGCATGCCAGCCTTGCGAGCGGCTTCCATGGCCAAGACTTCCTCGACACGCGTGCCGTCTGACCATTTCAGGATGAGTCCGAAGGGCAGATCCCAGATTTGGCCAGGGCAACGGATGCCAGACCAACGGCAGTAGAGCCTTGAGAAGTCCACGAGCTTTTTGTGTACGAGGCCCCAGAAGCGGCCGACGATGTATGGTGAGGCGTGGGGCAGTGGCTGCATCTGAAGGTTGTGCGAGACTTTGTAGCTGTAGGGCCAGGTGAAGGAGGGGGAGAGTGGGTTCCACATTTCTGTGCTGTTTGCGCGAGGGAGGCAGCTACCGTAAAGAAGTTGGCACTCGGACTGGAGCTCGACAAGAAGGAAGATGCAACAAGTTTGAAATGTGTCGAGTGTTGCCGATTGTCGTTGATTGTCGTTCCAGACACGTGACTCTGTGTAGCTCGAAGGACCTGTTTGTCATTGGCTGACTTATCGAGAGCAGTGCTCTAAGCGCCGGGCAACTGGACAAACAAGCCAACCAGAATCATGCAAAACTCGGGTTTCATCACAAAAGGGGTAAACTGTGTAGGCTGTTTCGAACATACACTGCAAACGGCCGCAGAGAGAAAGACTAAAACGGATTGTATCAGTGAATTGCAAAAGCTCCATAGGCAAGACGAACAACAAGAAAACAGATATCCCATATCGACAAGTGGAAACCACAATCCGAACGCCAAAATCCTCAACCGGGCTCAAAACGAATGAGCAACCCATGTCCCGTGTGTATACCCCTTAACCAAATGCATGCCCAAAACGCCTCATTATTCAATTTCGTGTTAGCTTCTCAATGCGCTGATATTTCCAGATGGCTTCGTTGTAGTGCTCTTGCCAACTCTTCTTCGGTGAAGGGTGTGTGGTCGTGAGCGAATGGCGCTCTTGGCTGGGCTTGTGATGGCATTGATGTAGGTGCTTGCGTCGTTTGTGCGAGTGGTGATGCCTTGACAGGAGCCCTTGTTCTATATTCGGCGGTTTGGCGTCGTGAGTAGACGGGTCGATGCGGTTTGTCCTCTCTCGACTGTACTCGTGAGAGACCGACTGATTTTTACTGTTAGGCAGAATCTCGAGGTGGGTGCATGGTCGATCACATACCATTTGTCACATCATCGTCGCCATCGGCTTCCATCTCGGTCGACAAAGCAGGCGCGAGAGCAGCGTGTCTCTCTCGCGGCACTTCCATGCTTTCGCGGCCACTCTTGACTCCTCCTGAAACGCTGTTTCTCCTGCTCATGTTCATGCTGTTCCTCATACTGCTTCGACCTCCAAAACTCTTTCTGCTGATCAAACTCGCTCGTCGACTCGGCATTCTTGTCCCCATGGGACTGTATTCACTCGTGAAACTCTTCCTCCTCCAGGCAGATGCAAAATTGAACGACTCCAGTTTCTCTTTGTGTTCTTTCTTGACCGGGGCACGATACTTTGCTCGAGGCATTGGTTCGCCAGGCTTATATACATTTGAAGGCCATCGCTCTCGACCTTTGTTGGAATCTGTTGTAGACGATTTGTGAAGTGACGAGTTCGGGGAAGCCTTTCGCAGGGCCTTCTTGATACGCTCGCGGAACGCCATGGTCGAGTCGATGGGTGTGATGCGGATGAGGCCGGCTCGAAGATCGCGGTGGAGTTGTGGCGGGGATGATCAATGTGCCACTCGCGTGGGAACAATGACCAGTCTCCTCGTGCTAGAAACGTGGAAACCGGGATCTTTGTCTGTTATGAAAGACGCAAAGTCCGAACGGTCGGTTTGGAGCGGCTAATTTGTGGTTATGACGTGCGGCCGGTTGGACCGGCTTTGTTGTTGGTGAACAATGAAAGCGTGCAACGAATTGATCAAAGACGCTGGTTGTTTGAGAGCCAGGTGGTATGTATTTGAGATGGAAGAGAGAAAGCAAAGAGGCAGTTGGCCATGGAGGGAATAAGAAAAGCGCCGTCTCAAGTTACGGATGTGGTTGCGGAGGACTGCCTCTCCCCACTCGTGGATACGGTCGGTGCACGGTTCTCAAAAAGCCCTGGCCGAGAACTACCGTCCGATGCTGCCTTCGGCGGTATTCGGTCCAACTCGAGTGTGAGAGGAAAAGTGCGGAGAGGTATGGAGAAGGGCTTGGATGACAGGAGGCTGAAGGATGTTGGCTTTGTGGTCGTGAGACTTGAAGTCCATACAAAAGACGATCGACTTGGAGATTGACACGCCAGTGACGATGGCGACGATCGATATGCAAAAGAAGCACTTTCGAAGCCCATGCGTGTGGGGGAAGTCTCACTGTGAGGCCGAGGGCCAGAGGCCAAGCGGACATGGATGCCAGTTTTGGTGTCTTTGGAGGGGGAGCGGATGTACAAAGAAAAGACACCGACTCGGACTGACCTTTTCGTCTCTCCTTGAGAGGACGGCATTGTGGGTGGAGGAATATGGTCTCACTTAGCGGTAAATACTCGTACAGAGGCGTCGGCGACCCAACAAAGTAGGTACTAAGATGCAGTTGGTGAGGATGCTGCAGCGGAGGAGATGGACCTTTCGGACGGTGTTCTCGCCTGCAGCCTGCATTGATGGCTGACCTGGCGTCTGGAATGCAGCGAATTGTGACTGTTGACAGCGGATGGTTGGCAATATGAAGGAAACAAAGGTGCTAAGCCACGAGCAACCACGTCAAGCCACCGACGCCGCACGACAGGTCCGTACACGTACCCCGCCGTCGAGACGCGGCTGGCGATCACCGCGTCACTTGATCCCTGTTTCGCTCCCGCATCTTCATCGACAAAAGAGTGATTGAAGGCAGGAAAAGGAGCTCGCTTGAGCCACAGACACGGGAAATGTCTCAATCAAGCTTCTCGTGTGATGCGGATTGGTCGCAGCACTGGTCGTGCAGGGTTTCAACGCCCGTTTTCCTGCCTTGAACTGCTGTAGCTTGTGATGCAGGAGATCCGACGAGCTCAAAGTGGAAGATTCATCGACGTCATCCGCATGCCTCGACTTCCTGTTTAAAGCAAACTATTTGACCTGCCACCTTCCAATCTTGAACCCATTCACACTCGCACTCCAGTTTGATTGTAATTTTGACGACCAAAACCGTACTTGACGATACACGAAACAACACATCTCCCAGTAACGACCCAGATCTAACGAACACCAACATGGAGAAGCTCAAGAAGATTTTGTAAGTGCTACTTCACCCCCGCACGCGCACTACTTGCTGACTTGTCTCGTTAGCTCTCCTGGACACGAGAAGGATGAAGATGTCATGTATAACGACCCCAACACCAGTAGCACTTCTACTACCAGAGAACACGCTGCTCCTACCCATCACGCTACCGGATCGAGCACCAGGGACACAAGTCTTAGACAAAATGTCCTAGACCCTCAGAGCAACGCCAACTCTAGGCCTGACCCCATCACAGCCGCCTCAGATGTCAGCACAGCAAGCATCAGATCAGGTGTTATTGGCGCCGGCCAAGAGCCTCGTAACGTCGAGGGCACCGGCTTCACAGACTATGCTACTGCAGGCGGTCTGTCAGCACCACAGCAGAAGCTTCCTGTCAGAAGCGTCACTCCTGTTGGGCAGTCTCGCCCCAAGCCTTCGCAGATGGAAACCATGGACCCCAGTGGCTTTGTGAACAGCTCACACGCACACAGAGGTCTTGGTCACAACTACAACGGTGACCCCTGTCCTGAAGACCAAGAGACGCCTGTTCCTGGCTACATTCACTACCAGCACGGTCACCACGGCACAGACATGGCCAACCAACTCGACCCGCATGTGCCCGGCGGCTTCCCTTTGGACGACGGCCTCGAAACGCAGGAGCGTAGAAGAGACGGTGGCTTGACATCAGCCGCCACAGGCATCGGTTCGGGTGCCTACGCAGCAGAGCAGCGCACTGCTGCACTGCCAGGCCAAGGAATGAATACAACAGAGCCCCACACCGGCCACCACTACGGCAGAGACGCAGCCCTTGGTGCCGGCGCTGGAGCTGCTGGAGTCGGTGCTTACGAGTACGCCCAGCATCAAAACAATCTCACTGCCAGGGTCGAGGACCCCAACTACGATCCGCTGCTTGAACAACAAAGACTGGAACGTCAACGTGCCCTTGACGCTGCCCTGGCTGCTGGTCAGACGCCGCAGACAGATGCATACAACAGCAGCTCAGCTGTTGTGTCTCCCTCGACCACTGATCGCTCCTTCCCGCTCAGCAGCCACCCTACAACCGCCACCGGCTCAAGAGACGTCCCATCAGAGACATCCAGAGATCACCACTTGGGCAGAGATGCCGCCCTCGTTGGAGGCGGACTTGGTGCTGCCGGTCTGGGCGCACACGAGGCTGCGTCTCACAGACCTTCACACGAAATCGAGGGCTACGACGACCAGCGCTTCGATCCCTCTGCCGCCTCTGGCGACAAGCCCACTCGCATTCCCAACCTCATGTATGGCACTTCAAACAAGTCGACCCACGAAGGACAGCAGCGCACTGGTGGGATTCCAGGCCATGGAGTGAACGCAGCAGAGACCGCCAACGGCCACCAGTACGGCAGAGAGTCACTGCCTGGTCATGGAGTCAACGCAGCAGAAACCGCCAGCGGTCACCACTACGGCAGAGATGCTGCTTTGGCTGGTGGCGCCGGCGTTGCTGGTTCTCAATTGCAAGGCTACAACCATGGCGGCCGCACCGAGACCGACCCTGCTTCCAAGACTGTTGGCCCTCACAACAGCAACTTGATGAACATCATCGACCCTCGCGTTCTGCCTGAGCCCGAGAAGATGAAGGACAGAACTACCGCTGGTCCTTACCAGAGCGACACGATGAACCGCGCTGACCCTCGCGTTGACTCTGACCTGTCCAAGCAGAATGAGCACCATTATGGTAGAGATGCTGCTCTGGTTGGAGGAGCTGGCACTGCCGGTGTTGGAGCTTACGAGCTTGGCAAGCACCACGGTGGACCTACCGAGAACATTGGAACCTCTGCTTTCGATCCTCGTTCAACCAACACCACAAATGTTGTCGACCCAAACCATGACCCAATTCTCGAGCAGCAGAGACTGGAACGTCAACGTGCTCTTGAAGCTGCCATGGCTGCTGGTGTAGGAGGCGCAGGTGTTGGTGCTCACGAGCATGGCGGCCACCACGGTGCCACCAGCACTCTTGAGACTTCTCCGTTCGCCTCTCGCTCTGCCGACACCGATCCTACTCTGGCACAACAACAGCCTGGACACCACTACGGCAGAGATGCTGCTCTTGCTGGTGGTGCCGCTGGTATCGGAGCAGGCGCATACGAGCATGGCAGACACCATGGTAACCCCGCCGACGCCGCCGTCGGAACCTCGACCTTCGATCCTCGCTCGACTAACACCAGCAACGTTGTCGACCCTAGCACTGACCCTGCTTTTGCACAGCGAGAAGGAGGACACCACTACGGCCGTGACGCTGCCCTCGTCGGAGGCGCAGGAGCTGCGGGTGCTGGCGCTTACGAGTACGGCAGGCACCACGGTAGTGCTACCGGTAACAACCTCGGAACTTCCACTTTCGATCCTCGCTCTGCAAACACCATCGGCGTCGTGGATCCCAACCACGACCCAATGCTTGCACACCAAAGAGAAGAGCGTCACCATCTCGGTCGTGACGCTGCTGTAGCCGGTGGAGCTGGAGCAGCCGGGTATGGTGCCTACGAAGCTCTTGACCCCAAGGAGCAGGAGAAGTTGGCCAGGCACCAAGCTCACGAGGCTGAGAAAGCACAAAAGGCACAACAGCATCAGATGGACAAGGATCTGAAGCACCAGCAAAAGGAACGCGAGCACGAGATTGCCAAGCAAGAAAAGGCCGCTGCCAAAGACCGTGAGCACGAGCAGAAGAAGCTCGCTGCTGCAGCCGCCGCGGCTCACGAGAAGGAAGAGAAGAGGCACAAGCATGATCTCGAGAAGGCCGAGAAGCTACGTGAGAAGGAGGCCGACAGATCCGAGAAGGAAGCTGAAAGGGCCACCAAGGAGAACGAGCACCCTGAGAAGAAGCACCACGGTCTTCTCGGCTTCCTCCACCGCGACAAGAAGGATGAGCCCGAGGAGGACTTGCGCCAACAGGGTCGTCTCCAGGAAGCAGACATTGCTGCACACGAGCGCCACCAACGCGAACTCGAAGCCCGCGCTGCTGATGGCTCGATCCCTGTTGCCGGAGCTAGATTTGAGCCCTCGCTCGAGGAGCAGAGAGAAGGTTCTCTTGCTTCAGGTCCTGGATATGCCGGTATCGAGGAAAGAGGACATCAGACCGTTTCCACCGATACTGCTGGCCGTCACCGTCTGCACAAGGAGCCCCCTGCCAGTGTGCTCAGGGAGCGCGGTTCAGAGCCCGATCATCACCCCTATGGAGATAGCCACGGAGCAAACGTTCGTATTGCTTGAGCAGTGACGGAAAGGAAGAGCTATGACGGGTCGCTTTCCATGGAGTTTAGTAACGACGGATAATGCTTTGATATCTCGATAATGGATGCTATGGTTATAATTACGAATGACTTTTACATGTTTCCACTTGACAAACCCCTTTTTACAGTCTGTACACCGATGTTGGAATAATATCCAGGTCAAGATTAATGGTTGTCTACCGCAAGAAGATGCCGTGCGCTCTTGTGCAATGTCGAGTATTGGTGTTGGATAACACGTCAATCACAGTGTTTGTGGTATCCAGTGGTCCAAGACTTCTGATTCAGTGATAACGGAAAAACGAATGGGAAAGCAGCATTACAGAACGATGGTTTTACAATTTTTTTTTATTGCATTATTTTTTTTTTGATATAGTCAGTCTCTCTCGCTCATGACTTTCTTTAGATGGGATGTAATGAAACTCAAAGAGGGATCCTTATATATCGGTCCAGGGTGGCACACTCGACGAGAAAATCTTGGCGGAAAACCAGAAGGACATCTTTGTCGTACGAGCTTGCCAACCAACTCAGCGTGTCGCATCCTTCGATCTCGGTATCTTGGGAGTCTCCCTCTCTATCATCGTTTTTGGGGAGCCCTGAAGCTTTTGCTTCTACCCAAGCCTCTCTTGGGCTTTGCTGTTTTGCGCCTTTTTGCTCTTTATTTCTTTTGGGGGGTTGGAGGAGGAAAGCTCAAATGGCGGCAGCGGCGCCTTCGTCCTCGGCTTGCACGAAAGGGTTTGGGATTTCTTCGCTGCCGTCGAGGGGGGAGATGAGGACGAGGAGGGTTCCGCGGGCGACGAGGAGGCCTAGGGGTCTGGAGGAGGTGTTGCCTTCGTCGTCTGGGTTGATTGTTAGGGGTCTGTTTCTGGAAGCGAAGGGGGTGGGGATAGAAGATGGAAAGGTGTGAGGGTGGGTGTATTTGCAATTACCTCTTGTGATTTCCTTGACGTCGTCGAGGACGAGGTTCATGAGTTGATCGTAGCCTTTGAGTGTGCCGGTGACTGTTTGTTGGAGAGCATTTTGTCAGCGCTTTTGTTTCTTTTGGATCGTGTTCCCGGCGAATCCAACTCGTGATGTTTCGTATCCTCTTGATGCTTCGTGCTTCTCTTTCTGGGCAAGGCAAAGAAACTCACCCTCTCTACCCCCGCTGAATTTGACTTGGATTTCCTTGTCCATGTACTTGTTCAAGTCGAGAATATTCTCCTTCTTCGGACGCGGTGTTTCCGAGTCGTTGTTGTTGTGCGATGAGTTGTTGCTGTTGTTGGCGCCGCCACGGTTGCCTCCTCTTCCACCACGGTTTCCTCCTCTGTTTCCTCCTCTGTTGCCACCCCTGAATTGACCGCGTTCTGACATGATTGTTGGTGGAAATGTGTTTTGTGGGTGAGAGGATGGTGCAGCTGACGTAGAGCTGTGGATGGCGGAGTTGAAGCACGGCGGAGAAGCGTGCAGCGGAGAGGAGCGTGAGGGGAGGAACTTGGGCGCGGTGGAGGGTCGGTGCGTTGTGCTCGTTCCGCTCCGCGATGTGATGGATGCAGGCAGCGTCGTTGCGGGCGTTGCGGCTTTTTTGTGACTTGCCGTGATAGCCTGAATGGTGACTGTGGAGGCGCAAAAGACGAGCGTGGATTGTCACTTGGTAAGCGTCACTTGTAGAGCTTTGTGGTTAGGCTTGTGATATGAGTGTGAGATTAGGTTCGTAGATATGTCGCTGGCTATCAGATTGGTATTCCCGCGAGGAGCACCTTCTTCTTTGGAGTTTCCACACCGCCCCGCCGGGATGCGAGGGTGGGCAGGAGGAGACGCGGCCGCTGACGAATACACGCTGCACGCTGGACGAGGCTGGCCGGTCCAGACTGACGGGGTAGAGAGCAGAGACAGACTGCCGAGCTTCCTGGCCGACCATTGCCGCCAAGGCCCAGTCAGAGGCTTTGAAATAGACAGCGTGATGAGTATTGGCAGCATTGGCGGCAGCGACACACACAAATCCACCCGGCCTGTCCAGAGCTTCCCTCAAACACGCGCATACCAGAGTGACCAGTCGTCGTTGCTTTTTGGGTCGCCAGCGTCCACCGCCACCTGCCTCCCACCGCACACCACCCACCGCCGTCCGCGCTGACAATGTCCGAAGCCGCTCCGCCCACCGATTCCCGCGCAACGAGTATGTCTTTGACAGCCCTCTGCACTCACTTTGCTCACCAACTGACGCCGCCATGCAGCCAACCCTGGCGCAAAGCGCAAGCGAAGCCCTTCGCTGGCTCCCTACCAAGCAGGAGTCGCGCCTCAGAACAAGGCGCCCAAGACGGGCAACGTGAGCAGCCAGCTGCAGATCAACTACATTGCGAGACAATGCATCGACGACCTGCCCTTCATCTCAAAGGAGGACACGCTCCCCGGCATGCTGGAGACGCTGTCGTCGTACACCCAAGTCCTGGACCGTCACGAGTCGCTGGCTAGCAACCTCGGCGCTCGTCCCCTCGGCCCAATCCTGATCAAGCGCTTTGAGCGCTGCTTCGATGCGCCCCCGCGAGTCATCGCCTCGCACTCGCACGCGAGAGAGGTAGACCTTCCCCAAGTGACCTGGCTGGACGTGGTGCACTTTGCGCAGGCGCACCCCTCGCAGTTCACCCTGTCGACCTTCAGCGAGGGCCGCCGCGTGTGCCAGTTCTACTATCCGCAGAAGCAGGTGCGCGTGCAGATCTCCGAGGAAGACTACCTGTTCATCAACAGCGGAAGATGCCAGGACCTGATCCCACCACTGCCCATCTGGGAGGACGAAGAGAAAGAGGTGGCCACATGCGAGCTTGTCGAGAAGGCTCTGAGAGAGCTGACTGCCGCCGCCGACTCGGTCGCTGCTCGTACCCGTCAACTGGCCCATCGTCTCAAGGGGAGAAGGATGGCCATCCTCGAACGCAGGTCTGCCGAGGAGTCGCACAACCATCAAGCGCAGCAGCAAGCGACACACCCGTCTTTCGTTGCCGTCAACAACAACACCAACCCACAGCCAGCCGTGCAGCAGCCTCAACAGCAGCCACCCATGTCTCCCGAAAAGGTCGACCCTGCCCTGCACATCCGCAATGACCTTCTCAAGCACTTCCAATCTCTCCCTAAACAAGTGCCCCAACAACCCGACAACCGCCGCATCTCGTCCTTCCAGCAACAACCGCAATCACCATCCTTCCAGACGCCGCAAAACTTCAACCACCAGCCCCGACCGACCCTTGAATCAACATCCACCTCGGTCTCTCCCGTACCCACCACCGTTGCCGCTCTCGCAGCTGCCGCCGCAGCCCAAGCCTCCCACTACACCCGTGACGAATCACCCCAATCCCAACCGCGCCACAACTTTTCAAAACCCCTGCCCCCGTCGCAAGAGGTCTCGCAACCCTACCGCGCCATTTGTCAAGCCCACATGGAAAGCCTGCCCCGGGGTTCTCGCGTCATGCCACCTTGCGACCGCTGCAGACGCCTGAAGATGGATTGTCTCAAGAACCTCTCTTCCTGCGGTGGATGCACCAAAAAGCACGCCAGATGCCACTGGAAAGAGGTTTCTCACCAAGAAGTACAAGGACTGGAGGGCTTTGAAGATGCAGAGAGACTGGCTACTGAATATGCAAACGGCACCAGAAGGTTCAGTACCGAGTACGCTGCCAGCGACACGAGTATGGACGTAGATGCCCGAAGCCCTTTCAATTACCCCCCTCACACTGCAGCTTCCACGCCCGGCGGCTTGGGTGTGCAAGCATTTGCCCGACCGGTTCAAGGATACCCAGACGTCCCACAGCAGCAAAACAACTATCCACCACCTGTACAGGCGCCTCAACAGCAGCAAACCTACGAAGACACTTATCGCACTCAGCCTGCTGTCCAACGACCACCACCGCCTTTTCCAGAAGACTTGACGCAACAGCAACAGCAGCCCCCACAACAACCTCTACAACCACAACAAGACCGCACAATGGACCTCCTCCGCGTCCTCGGAAACCACAACAACAGCATCTCCACTTCTACCCCCACCCCTCCCGTCGACCAACCCCACCAAAACAGAAACAACGGCGCCTTTCGCTCGAGCTTCACTCCCGCGCAAGAGCAAACCCCTGTGGTTGCTGCTCCTGCGGCAAACACGGGAAATGGTGCAGAAGCAACTCCTACCAGCGAAGGCCAAAGAGTCTAGAATACTCGAGGGAGAAGAAGAAATGTACACGGAGATGAAGGTGAGGATAAAAATGAAGTGTATAGAGACAGACATCGGAGAAGAACGAGGGGGAGCTTGAGGGCTTTTCCTGCGTCGCCTGAGTTGGGGGAGGGATGGGGCGATGGCGGTGGCAGTGTGGCGAAGAAGAGGTGGTCGATTTGAATGACTTGGAGTTGCAGATGGAGAGAGGGAACGCTGCAAGGATAGCAGGATTGAGGGTTGTGTTTTTGTTGTCTTTGTGTTCTTGTTCTGGGGGAGCGAGCGATGGGGGGTTTGCACATTCGTTTTTAGCAAGGCAGCACTGGGTTTTGCGTGTTTCGATAGGATGTGTAGCGTGTAGCGATTGACCAAAGTTCTTCTTCTTCTTCGAGAGAAAAGCAGAGGTGATTCATGACAAAGGGACGGCGCACATATCACATGCAGTGTTAACAACGCTTCTCTCCTTCACTTGCCAACAATCAACTCGCCGTGCTGTGCTCTACAAACCCCTCAGTCAAACACCATACTCTCCTCATCCTCATCCTCATCTTCTTCCCCCAACCCCACTCTACCACTCCTAAACCCTTCAAGATCAAAAACCTTCCATTTGCCCTTTCCCCTCTCCACAACAACACAATTCCTCCTCCCCGCCTTCCCATTCGCAACCAGCCATCCAGGAACCCACGTTTCTTCAAACGCGTGTGCTACAAAGCCTTCTTCTGCGAGTTCTCGCATACTGTGCCATTGGCTGTTTACTTTGCTGCTTTCAGAGGCACAGCGATAAGGCAAGCAAAGCAAATAATCGCCGCTTTCGTGGCAAAAAAGACATAGAAAAGTTTCGTCGTCGAGGAATTTGAGGGCCGAGATGTGAGATGCAGAGGATGATGATGGCGAGGAAGGAAGGATGATTTGTGTGTATCCTCCATTACCGATTTCGCCATTCGCACCCATGGTGTGGTGCCAAAGCGCCAATTCGCACGCTTGAGTATTCTGCTGCACGGGAACACCCAGGACAAATGTTTCAAAGACGCTGGTAGAGGTTTCCAGCATACGCACATCGAGACAGGAGCGTACGGAGGTGGTTACGGTGGTTCTGCAAGGAATGTCCAGGGTAGAGGGTTTAGAGCTCTGGTGCCAGAGGGAGATGTGCTGGTGGGCGGATTTGCACACGGCGCTGAGATGGGAACTCCACAGGTGGAGCGAGAGTAGAGATTGGGTTTCTGGGTCTTGGAGCTGCATTCTGGAGGCGTGGATGCAGGTGATGAGGTCTTTTGTTGTTGCTGGTTCCGAGGCGTCAATCGAGGGCGTGGAGAAGACTATGGCTTTTAGTCGACTGTTGGTCAAACCACCCTCTAGATATGCAAGTGTGTTTGGGAGATCGAGTTGTGGTGTTTCTCGCTCGGCCATGTCTTTTGCACTCAGTGAGTCTGGATCTGCGGCTGCGAGGTCGATCTGATGTCTTAACCATCTTGAGAATGCACGGAACTGGCGTTGTTCTGTGCCTAGTATTTGTACCGTTTCGTGAACAAGGAGCTGAAGAGATGACAAAGTCGACAGGATAGAAGTAAAGGCCTCTGGCGGGACATTGAAGTGGGGCGTGTCCGAGTAGTAGCGAGCCAGACCTCGGAGGTTTGTTGCAACAACAGCACTCCGTTCGAGAACAGGAAGCAGATTCGTGTGTAAGATCTTCGAGAGTTCAGTGTAAAGTGTTGTCATGGCGTGATCCCACCGTTTGTGACCGCGCTCGGCCAACTCATCACGTAGCCATTCCAAAATTGTTGGTGTAAAGTTTCCAGTCATGGCGAGGTGATACAAGTTGTCTTCCAAAACACCCTCACCCTTCTCCTCCAATGTTTCATTGACGTTCTCCATGAACCGAGAGGGTAGATTGGTATGTGTGGTCCAGTCACTCTTGGCTGAGACGATGCTGCATGATATGTATCCGCACAAGTCACGAAGCTGTGCTGTCCGAGAGACAATCAGGTGCAGATGTGATCCTCCAGATGACATTAGTGGTATGTCGAATAGACTGATGTGGAGATTCTTGAGGCCTTGGTCGGATCCATCCGATGCTTCACCATCACGCTCTGCTCGCAAAAGAGCGTGACGCCTCGATCGAGGATGTGATGTGTACATGAGAGGTACAAGGGAGTGTGGTGTCTCATCATCCTCCCCCATAGGCCATTCGACATCCGAGCCGGGAAAGTCGGGTGTGTATTTGATCTCGAGAATGTCATCGACAGTGACTCGATTCCTACCGCCAGCATGCCCAACAAACATGACATCAGCTGCTAATCGATCCTTCCTTTGCATAGAGTTAAAGTAGTCGTCTAGAGCTGCTTGTGTCGCAAACATGTCGTATCGTCCACTGGCAGTATGTCGAGTAGGAATCTGACTGAGGCGAGGCAGTATAGATTCGACGTCAAGGAAAGCCAGTTGACGAGGTAGGTCTTTCAACAAGGCTTCTTGTCCTTGTGTCTCTAGGTCATCTTCGTCGCCTGCAGGCGGTTCCTCACTGGGGTCCAGCCCAAGACGACTCCATAGATCATTGGTCATCGATTGATCCAATGCAGGCTTTAAAGGCTTCTTTGCTTCGATGGTCTCTCGCGTCAACACTGTGCCCCAACCTAGGCAGGTAATTTCACCCCGGTCGACCTTCGATTTGGGATTTGCAGCATCGATAGTGAAAGGATCATCACCACCATGTCGAATGATCTTTCCAGTTTCTCCAGAGACGATATCCACGAAACCAGTTTTTAGAGCTACAGCCAGGCATTTACCTATCATTGTGTCAACTGCTGTACGGACGCGAAATATCTACAAAACAAACCATCACGTATCCATTCGAGACCAACAATAGTCGTAGACGGACTCTTTCGCTTCACAACAAAAGCGCGTTGACCGCCGATGCGATAGACTTCGATCACTTCATCTTGTGTGACAACTGCAAGCAGATCCGTCCGGGGACAATAGGCGAGAAGATGAGGTTTGATGGTGTATGAGAGAGCCTTTTCTGATTGCAACGGAAGGCGACACTCTTCAGCCATTCTCACCAGTCACTCAAGAACGCAGAACCATCAATCTCGAAGTCGAGGTTGAAAATGTAAAAAGTCAATGCCGATGGTTGCTAGAATCGGATGGTTGTTTACTTCCAATGTCTTGGCGTTTTGATGTGGCAGTCGCCATGCACAAAGAGCAGTCAAGGAGAAAGAAAGTCGGGCTATTGAAGTTCGAAATCACAGCAAAGTCAAGATGGGAGACGGATTTTAACGTTCTGGGACAGTAGCCAATACTCGTTCGCTTTTCGTGACACAATCTAATTACGCCTAACCGACCATAAACCCTTACACCACCATGTATCCATCCGCCACCGACTTGATGTCCTTTGAGAAAGAAATATCCTGGCCCATGTTCAATAGAGTCACCGATGAAACCTGGAGGGTCATTAGTACAGAGATGACGGAAAGCAGATGGAGCTAGACTTACGTCGACCTCAACGTATGGTCGGGTCTTTGCGAAGCTGACGCTCATAGGGAAGAACTCGGCTTCACTCTCTGCTTGAGCCTCAAACTCAAAGCTGCCGTTGGCATTGGTGTCATCCACGTCACCAATTGTCCAGTCAATGCTATCGCCAGAAACCTCATAGACAGCATCGAAGCTAGAGACAGAAGGCTCGCTGGTTTGGTAAGGTATCGAAACGGTAACATCATTGAGAGCATCTCCACCAGTGAGTTCGTATTCAAGAGTGATGTTGTATGTGCCAGAGCCAGTCTCGTTCACCCAAGCAGTGAAAGTAATGGGAGGGTCGCTGATGTCTTCAGCCTTTGCAGCCAACCTCCAGCGCATGACACCAATCGAGTTGTTTGCCGGAAAGCCTTTTGAGGTGTCTGTGAGTTGGATGATCTTGTCGTTCTTGAAAACAGCCTTGTCAACCTTGGGATGGGAGTTGAGTTGTGCGCCACGAGTGTCACCCAATGCCAGGGCGAGTTGGACTTGTGTGAGGGAAGGATCGGTGATGCGGAGTTGGAGATCACCCTTGACTTCGAACGACTCGAGCGAACCCTCCCGGCTGAGCTTGGCGGAGATGGTCTCGGCGACCGTGATGTGGAGAGCGTCGCGATCCGAGGAGGCGGCAGGAGCGGCGGCTTGGACGGGAGCGGTGGCAGCAGGAGCCGAGGGGACGAGAGGGGCCTCTGCCTCGGGACCGAGATCGCCACGGACTTGCTCGAACATGGACGTCGTCTTTGTCTTCTTTCCGAGCTGCATGCCCTTGCTGCGGGCAGGAAGAGACTTTTGGAATGACTTGTTCTTCTCGGCGTTGTACGAGTCGTAGGTGTCGGTGACGGCGGGCTGGGTAGGCGGCGGGGTGTAGGTGGGATATGAGGGAGCGCTGGGCACGTTGGAGCGACCAGAACGCGTGGCTTCCTTGCGCTGCATCTCGAGCTGCTTGGCCTTTCTCTTGCGCTCCTCGGTGGCTTCGAGTTCCTTGTTCTAGAGAGTGTGTGAGTGTGCGACGCGGTGCATGTGCAGAAGACTGGCGTACCCTTGAGATGATGTCCTGGATGCGCTCCTCGTGCGACTCCATGTCCAAGAAAGTCTTGATCTGGCTCAGGGTGAGGTTCTCGCGGTAGCCCAGAGTGACCAGCTCATCAAAGGCGCTCAGGAGCTCAAAGGCATTGCGCAGAATCTCGCGCTCGTCCAAACTCCTGCAGATGCTGGTAACGACTTGGGCGAAGAGGTGTAGCGAGTCGATGTCCTGGAGAATGTTGGATTGGCGGTTGGTGATGAGGACCATGTATAGCTCGTCAAGGGGCTGGTAGACGAAGCGGACATTGTCTTGCTCGACGGTTGTGTGCTGGGTGCCGCTGTCGGCGAGCTTTGGGAACGAGGCAAGAAGGCCCTCGATTCTCGATCGCTGCATCTCGCGGAACTGGCGTGAGAGGACGGCCTTGCCGCCGCGCGTGCAGATGGATGCTGCCAGAACAACCTATACCATTGCATCAGTTGTTGACTTCAGTAACAAGACGTGTTCAATCACCATTGTGTCGGCAGGAGGATAGAACGGGCGTAAAGGTTGTTGAAGTCAAGGACAAAAGGGAGCTAGAGAATGGTATAGCTCGTTGTTATTCAGACCTTAGTTGTCCTCTCCTAAACTTCCCCACGCTCCGTGTCTCCTGCCCGGCTGGCCATTCATCGTCTCTCTGCCAAGGAAAGAGCGAGCCAAGCACCTCCGCAGCCAGTTCCGCCCACCGCTTTCCCACTCGCGCTTGCACTGCCGTTTTCGTCCTTTCGTCTTCTGCGACTTTCTCTCTTCACTCAACACCGCACAACGCGACTATCACCGGCCACCTGTAATCTTGTACGCTTTGTACACGTCGAGCGTATCACTTGTCTTGCAACTGTCCGACCAGTCAGACACGCTTTCACGTCCCAAGACGCTGTGCATGTGCATCGCTGTGGCAAGCCGCTAGCCCACGTTCCACCGCTCTGACATCTCCGGCATTCCTTTGTTCTCTGCGCACAACACGCAGCCCTCCCTTGCCGATTTCTAGTATCACCAACCTCGCCCTAAAGCCGTCATGGCTACCACTCTCCAACCCTCCTTTGGCCTACAACAGCCTGAAGATTCCATGGAGATCTCATCCGAGTACGGCAACAACATGGACGCCGACATCGACATTGACCTTGACGCTCCCGATGCCCCCGACACCAACATGCAGTCCTTCCAAGTAGACGACCACCAAATGCAAGAAGACCCCAAGTCCGACCGCCCCGATGACGATCTCATGATCGATGACTCTAATCTCGACGACACCGACCGTATGATGCAAGACGATGCTCCACCTCCCCAAGAGCAAGACGAGGAGCTGCTGGACTTTAGTGAAGATGAAGAAGACGTTCCCATGAATCCTGCAGAGCCCAGCCAGCCCGAAATCCAACTAGTCGCTGAACCTGAAGCCCCTGTACAGCAACCTGCACCCACCCAAGAACCTGTCGAACACGTCCAGTCTGAGATCGCATCCGAGCTTCTGGCCGAAGGTGTCCAGCCCATCAACACCGAAGTCCCACAACCAGAAGAAGCTACCCAACAGCCTCCTGTTGAACAGCTCGAGACACAAGAACCTGTAAATGACCAGACCGTGATCAACGATGAATCCCAAAATTCCGCCCAACCATCCCTTAACCAAGGCGTCACATCAGCGCCACAACCTGAGCCTCAAGAAGAGACGCAGCCCTCGCTTGTCGCAGACTCAACCGAACAACCCGAGGCACCTGCCCAAGAGTCTGTTGTCGAATCCACCGAGGTGCCCAGCGCACCCAACGAAAACTCAGAAGAGAGCGCCCAAGTCGCTCACCAAGAACCAGAACAAGACCAGCACCCAGAACAAGGTAAAGATGATATCCAGACCGTCGTTGCTCAGCAAGACGACGAGCAGTCCGTCAAGCGCACTTTGACACGTCAAGAGACCGACCTCTCGAACTACACCGTTCCTGATGATTACTCTCGTGAGAGGCAAGTCAACTCGCCTACTGTGACCGGCCTGCACCCCACCATAGTTGAGTACCATGAGAATGAGGTCTACCTCTTCCCTTCGAGAGACCCTGCCGTGCCTGAGCAGTATCTACTGCAGAACGAAAACCTCGTAACCACTAGTCTTGGCGATTTGCTCCAAGCTTGCCGCACTGCTCTTGGTGATGGCATTAGCGAAGACGAAGAGCTGGTTTTGGGCGTGGAGGAGTTGGACCTTTATGTGAGCGAAGTAAGTTTCGGGATCTTCTCTACATCTTCACCTACAATTGCTAACAGCTCTTCCCAGGACTCGACACCCGCCTTCTCTACCAGCTTTTCCGAGTTACTTGACATGTACCTGCAGCTGCACAAGCTTGATGGCAACGACAACCCTCCGCCGTTCCGTGTGTCCTTGACCACCAAAACTAGATTCAGTAACCGCTTGGCTTCGATCACTCAAGCCATCTCGGAAGGCAAAGGCTTCTCACAGCTCTCCTTCTTGCAGTACTATGAATATGATGAGCCTACCGAATTACCCGATGAGGACTTTGACGATGACTTTGACGAGCTCGTAAAGCTTGAGGAACCGCAGCAACTGATCGAAGAGGGTGCTCCTACCGTTGAGAGCGCACAAGATGTTGCTGAGGACGAGCATGCCGCTGAAGATGCATCTGCCCCTCAAGCTGAAGAGCAACAACCAGAGCCGACCGACCCTGCCCATGAGGGTGAGTATGAAGGCGAAACACCGGCTGAGCATGATGTGCCAACCGATACTGCCGACCAATCCGAGTACAACCAGGACGACACTCAGTACTTTGACGCCCAAGGAGGCGAGTCTGAGCTGTTGGATGAGAGCCACGTAGACCAAGAAGATGGTGCTCCTGCCGAAGCTCAATCCACTATTGGCGATGTAGAGGCTGCGGTCGAGGACGAAACTCACGACGAGGACCAGAACGCCGACGGAACTGTTCACGTTGAACATGCTTCTGAACATGATGAGCAAGAAGAGCACTTTGAGCAGCATGCTGAAGGACAACATGAGTATGAGACGCCTGGCCAAGAGCACGTGTTCGGCCAAGGCGAGTTCTTTGATGAGAACTACGAGTACCAAGACGGTGAAGTACACGAAGAAGAAAGCGCTTACGTCGCCGAGGAAGAAGCGGTCAACGATGAAAACCACTACCAAGCAGAGCAAGAAGTCGAAGCTTCTGTCACTGGAGAGCAAGATGACAATGTTGCACCTTCTTCTGGAGAAGTCACTCACGCCGATGAGCCTGAAACCAGCCATGAAGATGAACAAGATGCGCAACAGGAGCACACCAGCGCTGAACAGTCTGCCGACGATGGCGTCGCGGATGCCGAACATGGCAATGCTGTAGTTGATGTGGCTGCTAGCAAAGACAGCGCCAAGCGTCAATCACTAGCGGTCGAGGACGATGATTACGACGAAATCAACTTTGACGACGAAGACAGCTACGACGGCGATGGCGCCGGACTTGCGCCGGTACTTACAAACACGTCAAGCAAGGCATCCCCCGGAGCAAAGCGTTCATTCTCGGAGCTTGACCAAGTGGACGATGAGCAGGACAGCAAGAAGGCTCGTGCCTCATGAGTGCCATCCATTTCAACATGGGACACGATATCATACCATACCACGACGAACACTCCTGGTCGGGATGTGCTGACCACGATGGGAAAACGCTTTCCAGAAGCACCGGTGGCAGTCACAAGGCAAGCCCGACAGACGACTCCGCCTAATTCTCACCATTCACCCCCTTTCGCGTCTGTTTTCTCAGCGTTGCAACGAAAGGCCCATGTGCTAACCTCTAGGGCCGGAACGGAATACTAATCATTTCAATGCAGGTTTCTATCCAGGTAAGGTGCGAGGTGTGTAACTCATGTCGAGTTGTCCATATCTATGGATGTAATGATGCACATGCAAAGGAGAAGACAAGAAAACAAGCATGGGCGTTTTTGGAAGTTGTGATTATGGGTCGAGAGAGTTCTGGCAGGTGCATCGTTCCGATGGTTTCTGGCCTGCTTTCATTTGCGATTCGCGAAAAACGATACCCTCCTGCCGTTGATTTCTGCTTCTTATCATTTTCCTTCCCATTCCCGTCACACTAGTTTGCAATTCACAATAATCAAATGCATCATCTTCTCCCTCGAAGTTCGTGTGTCAGATCAATGCTTGTATTGTAGTGTTGCAAATGATTTAGTCTTCCTTTCTCTTCTCATCACCCTCACCCACACCATCCAAAAAGTCCCTGCAAGTCTGAACGATGATCTGGTGATCCTGCTGCTGCTTCAGGCCACTAACGACAATAACAGCCACGACACCCTCGACCCCCTTGACCCTAACCGGGAAGCCACCACCATGGATCGCAAACTCTTTAGCCTTGTCCTGCAAACAATACTTTTCCGCAAACGCCCTTTCATCGCCCGCAAACTTGTTGTGCATATACCAAGTGCTGCAGCCAAACCTGAGCACGGTAGCGCTCTTGCGGGCCACCCACGCGCTGTTGTCGGGAGTCACGCCGCTACGGACGGCGGTGTAGAAGAGGGGCGTGTTGTTCGCGAGGGCGATGCTGATGACGGTTGGCGAGGAGAAAGTGGAGAGGCGGGAGCGTAAGAGGCAACCCAGGGACCAGGCGTCGCTGGCGGTGAAGCTGGGGAAGAGGATTGAAGAGTCGATCTGGGAGATTGCGAGGAGGTCGGTGGGCGGGTTTGTGAGGGGGTAGGGGGTGGTGTCTGTCATTTTTGTTTGGGTGGCGGGGTTGTTGTGGTGGATTGGATTGAGAAGTTTGAGTGGAGGTCTTGTGGTTTGAGAGAAGGAGGTTGTGGGTAGGAGATGGATGAGAGAGTGACGAGTGACCGCATGCGGGCATGTTGTGGCGCTGTGCTCACCGCCCACGACTTGCGGGGCAGAATTGCTTACCTCCGAGGATTTCCTTCAGAGCAGTCAGGGTCTGCTTATGCAGCGCACTTCGAAAGTCTTGATTGTGGACGCTGCATAAGATAACCCATGTGCTCACTAACGCTTCTCCCCGAAGCTCGCGCCATGGAATTTTTCTAGCAATCCGACCACCATTTTTCTATACACACCCGACATTTGCGCCTTCCACCCAAACACAATCGCAAAAATGGCCCCCATGGACGACGATTTCGTCCTAACCCTCTCGGACAATGAAGATGGCTTCGCCGACGAACTAGCAGAGGTCGAAGCAGAGCCTGCGCCCACCTCGAACAAGAAGCGCAAGCGCGATTCCGACGTCGCCAACCTCAGCAAAAAGGACAAGAAGAGCAAGAAGCAAAAGAAAAAGCAACAACAACAACAACAACAAGCCGAATCAGAAGATGAAGACGAACAGGCAGCCGTCGATGAGGATCTGGACCCCGAGTTTGAGTTTCAACTCGGCGATGGCACGACGGCGAACATGGAGGACTTTGACGGCTGGACTGCTCACAATGCGGCAAAGAATGCTGGCAAGAGGATTGTGGATATTGATGATATTATTGCAAAGAGGAGGCAGGACAAGAAGACAGATGCCGACGACGAGGCTGCAGACCAGGAGGAAGAGGAGGTCGAGTTTGCTGGTTTGAGCGACGATGACGATGTTCTTGCCGAAGACGCTTTCGGCATGGGTGCTGCTCCTGGAGTCGAAAAGGACTCTGAGGATGAAGAGGAGGATGAGGACGAGGACAAGGGCAGCGATGCTGAGGATGGCAGTGACGCTGGAGATGAGTCTGATGACGAGTCTGTTGCTGAGCATGTCCCCCACCCTGACGACGAAGAGTCGGATGCTTCAGATGTCGAGGAAAAGGAGGACGCCGAAGAGGCAGAGAAGCGCGCCGCTTTCTTCGCTCCAGAGTCAAACATGGACGGCGACAAGGATCCCGCAGCAAAGGCCGTGGGTTCCTTCCAGGAGCTGAACCTGTCACGTCCCATCATCAAGGGCTTGTCGTCTGTGGGATTCGCCGCCCCTACGCCCATCCAGCACAAGGCCATCCCCGTCGCTCTTCTCGGCAAAGATGTTGTCGGAGGCGCCGTCACCGGTTCCGGTAAAACTGCCGCCTTCATCATCCCCATCCTCGAACGTCTGCTCTACCGTCCCAAGAAGGTCGCCACCACCCGCGTCGCCATCCTCATGCCCACCCGTGAACTGGCTCTCCAATGTTACAACGTCGCCGTCAAGCTGGCCAGCTTCACAGACATCACCTTTGGCCAAGCAATCGGTGGTATGAGTTCGCGCGAACAGGAAGCAGCACTCAAGCAACGTCCCGACGTCGTCATTGCCACACCCGGTCGTTTCATCGATTTCATGCGCAACTCGTCCGCCTTCCAGGTCGACACGATCGAAATCCTTGTCCTCGATGAAGCCGACAGAATGCTCGAAGACGGTTTCGCCGACGAGTTGAACGAGATCTTGACCACGATCCCTAAATCCAGACAAACCATGCTGTTCTCCGCCACCATGACCTCGAGCATCGACAACCTGATCCGCGTGGGTCTCAACCGCCCCGTCCGTCTCATGGTCGACAGCAAACGCCAAACCGTCGCAGGCCTCACCCAAGAGTTTGTCCGTCTGCGCCCGGGCAGAGAGGAAAAACGCATCGGCTACCTCCTCCACCTCGTCCACGAATCCTTTTCCACAAAAACAATCATCTTCTTCCGCCAGAAGAAAGAAGCCCACCGCGTCCGCGTCATCTTCGGTCTGCTCGGCCTCAAAGCCGCCGAACTGCACGGAAACATGTCCCAAGAACAGCGTATCAACGCCATCGAAGCCTTCAGATCCGGCAGCGCCCACTTCCTCCTCGCCACCGACGTCGCATCCCGCGGTCTGGACATCAAAAACGTCGACGCCGTCATCAACTACGAAGCACCCCAAACCCAAGAAATCTACCTCCACAGAGTCGGCCGCACAGCCAGAGCAGGCAGACAGGGTAAATCGTGCACCCTGGCCGCCGAACCCGACCGCAAAGTCGTCAAGCAATGCGTCAAGACGGCCCGCACCCAAGGCGCCATCATCAAATCCCGCATCATCGACCCCAAGACCGCAGACGACTGGTCCCGCAAAGTGGACCTCCTCGCCGTCGAAATCGAAGACGTGCTGCGCGAGGAAAAGGAGGAAAAAGTGCTCGCGACCACGGAAATGCAAATGCGCCGCACGGAAAACATCATGGTGCACGAAGACGAGATCCTCTCGCGCCCCAAGAAGACGTGGTTCGAGAGCGAAAAGGACAAGCGCGCGGCCAAGATCCGCGGAAAGGAGGAATTGAATGGGGCCATGACGCCGGGGGCGAAACTCAAGGGCGACAGGAAGAAGTTGAGCAACAAGCAAAAGAAGAAGCTCGAGGATAAAGATGAGAGGATGGAGGGAGGGGGTTGGAAGAAGGGCAAGGCGGAGAGAGGTGGCAAGGGCGTGTTGGAAAAGGAAAGCAAGGGCAAGGGAGGTAAAAGGCCGCAGAAGGATACGAGAAAGGGACCTAGGAAGTCGATGTGAGAGTGATTGAGAGGGGATATATATCCATCGATTGTAGCCAGTTGTCGATTTGGCAATTCCACCTTTTTTCTTGCAAATGCTTCTTGGTTGTTTGGACAAATCATGCCCAAACCCTCTACTTCAAAAGAAACCAAATAATCGAGCCTCGAAAAGTTACGCATCAAACACCGACTAGACAAGCAATTCAGGCCTACTTACCAAAACCAACGTATGAAAACGCAACAAAACAAGCATGACAAGCAAATTCAGGAGGATCACAAAAGAAAGGCTACATACACGAAAAACAAAATGCAAAAGAAAAGTGGAAAACGAAAAGAAGAAGAGGTCGTACCCGGGATCGAACTGGGATTACCGGAATCAGAATCCGATGTGCTAACCATTACACTATACAACCTTTTTATTGATGCCTGAATTTTCTTATGTCTTACATAAATGTATGAAAAATGTGGAAAGGGAAAGAAGCAACTCCACCAAGTCAAGACAGGGCAACCCTGCTCCACGTGCGGTCAATGCGCAAAAACTTTTGCCATTAAAACAATGCGATTACCAAGCATTTGTCGTGAACATGTAGTCTTATTATCACCGGCACAAGTAGCCACTGCTTCACGAGTCCTCGTTACGTTTGTTCCATCATCAGCCTTGCGGCGCGTCTCCAACTAGCCAGATCGTGGTGTCTATAAGACCTACCAGACAGTTTCGAAGAGCAACTCCCTGAACACTCACCACTCATGTCGCATCAACAAACTCTGCGGTTGGATGCCGTACCAGGCGAGATCCTTGATGAGATATGTGACTATCTCAACAAGAAAGAGTTGAAAGCACTCCGACTATCTACCAAGAGAATATCCTCCGTCGCAACCACACATCTAGCAAAAGACTACATGTTCAACCTCTGCTCGTTGATGACCCGCCGCAGTCTGGAGAAACTGGCCGAGATCTGCGCACATCCTCAATTCGGACCTCATGTTCGCAAGGTTCATCTGTCTTCTGGCCGCGTCCACCCCCGAGAGATGCGGGCACTTATCGAGAGGGTCGAAGATATGCAACGACGGATCCCTCCACCGACTTCAGCTCAAGTCAAGCGAGCGAAAGCGAAGATGCAGGATGCGATGAACAGGTCTACCAAGGAGTATGAGCTTGAGGCTTCAGGAGATGCGGTTGCTCTGCTTTCTCGCGCTTTTGCTTCTCTGCGCAGTTATCAAACGCCTATCATTCTGGACATCTCGGACTTTGAAGTACCGCGCTGGGATCCGGTTACTTTGTTCCTTGATAAGTATAATCATTTCCATGGCGAACCGGAGCTTTGTTTCAAGTCGACCATGGAGCCTTGCCTTCAAGCAATCTTCAACACAAAGATGCAGTTTACCGAGCTTGAATTGACTGTCGACGCGCTTGCAATCGACCCGGACGAGAGAGGTTACAACACAGCTGACATGCGCTCGGAAGATCTGCAACTGTTGTCTAGCCTAAAATCCGTGTCTCTCGACATGACCAATACTTTCGATGATGTGGGAACTCGGTCCACTGCGCATATCTTGTCTTATGCACATTCACTCGAAGACTTGACTTATAGACAGGGGTGCGATGACCTCGATCGCGACGAGTGGCTCACACCAGAACAACAACCTCAGCTCTTGACCAGCCGCCAGTTCGAACGCGCCGATCTTGTCCTGGGCTCTGTAAATTCGAGTGGCTTAAAATCGCTATGGCTGGAATATACACCAATATCATATCATATTCTTATTCGACTACTGGAAAAGCACGCCGACACCTTGACCCATATACGCGTTGCCTACACGTGTTTACGCGACGGCGATTGGGCTGATATCTTCTCACTAGTCCAGAAAACCTGTCGCTTTGTGTCCAATCTCGAAGTCATAAACTTGAGTCAAGCCAGACCGGATCTGAAAGACGAGGAGTACCGTCCACTCGTGTTGCCCGAGGACTGGACCCTTGACTCCGGCGAACGGGATGCCGGAAGAACAGGGGTGACCGAAATTCTGGAAAAACTTGTCCTGGCTCCATCTCTAGAGGTCTTGGATATCATAGACAAAAGGATGCGAGCCCAGAATGTTGAAATTGATATCTCGGAGCTCGCTCCATGATTAACGGGATGTTTTCTGGTCAAAGCAGAAGAGTAAACCTTTCCTTGTGCAGCCGTTGCTACGTCTTGCCCGCCAAGTACGTTCAAGGATGTATCTGCCTACTGTAATTACTCTTTTCGCACCCTCGATTTTCCTTGGACAAGGAAGTAAGATCGCCCATTTACCCCGGCCAAGATACATACCCAAAACGGAAATCCTTTGGACCAACCTTATCACTATCTCTCACCCCCACACTTCTGTTATCTCCATGTCTGGGGCTCTGGGGAACATACATATATCAAGGTGCTCAAAGTGTTTCGACGATGTGAATTTTGCTTTGCGATCACAGAAATTACACTTCACTCACTGCCCAACATGATCGCCGCCGCCGAAGTCCTCAAAGCTTGGGAGGCTTGCGACAAGACAGATTCGGCATTCATCCTTGTCTGCAGTGTCTTTTGCTGGCCAATCATCCCCGCCGTTGGTCTCGGATACTCTGGATACTCTACGCGGCGTAGCGGACTGGCTTCGTTCATGCCAGCTCTACTGGCTGTCGCTGTTTGTACGATTCAGTGGTGGTTGTTTGGTTACTCGTTGGCGTATGGCGAGGGCAATGGCTTCATCGGCGACTTGAAGCATTTCATGCACTTTGATGTGCTGGCTGAGCCTGTGGGAACGATCCCTGCTATTTTGTTTAGCGAGTTTCAACTCATTTTCTGCGCTACTGTTTGTGCTATCGCTATTGGTGGTGCTTGCGAAAGAGGCAGACTTTTACCTCTTATTCCCTTCATCTTTGTAAGTGTCGTCTGAGAAGAACCTGTTGGGAGGTACTGACGACAATGCCAGCTCTGGGCCACATTCGTCTATTGCCCGCTAGCTCACATGGTCTGGGGAGGAGGTTTCCTCGGAGAACTCGGCGTCCTCGACTTTGCAGGCGGCACTCCCGTGCACATCTGCTCGGGAGCCACGGCAACAGCCCTCAGCATCTATCTCTCGTACCCTCTGTTCCGTTCGCGCAGATCCGCAGAAAGAACACCAGCTCATCTGGTTCTACACAAACCACACAACACATTGAGCCAACTGCTTGCCCTGGTAACCATCTGGGGCTCCTGGCTTGCCTTTGACGCAGGCACTACACTTGCTTTCAACTTCAAGTCTGTGATGGCCATGTGTGTGACAAACCTCTGTGCCGCTTCTGGTGCAATCACCTGGGCTTGCATGACTTATTATGAAACTGGCAAGTGGTCGTTGGATTCGACGTTCTTGGGCGCCATTAGTGGACTGGTCATGATAACACCATCGGCTGGTTTCATAGACATGGCCACGGCATTCTTCTTCGGCATCATTGGCGCTGTTGTCTCCAGACAGGCCTTACGCATCAAGTCTACCGATATGGCAAGAAGGTGGAAGTGGGTCGACAATGGCGATACCTTCGCTACCCACTGTATCGGTGGGTTTGTTGGTACCATTGCAACTGGCCTATTCGCACAAAAGGAAGTCGCTGCTCTAGATGGAGCGACCGAGATAGTCGGCGGTGTCTTTTTTGACGGCAACGCGAGACAGTTGGGTGTTCAGATTGTGGAAGCCCTGATTGGATTCACCTGGGCGTTCAGTGTCTCGTACATCCTCATCGCCTTGATCGATTGTGTCCCCGGCTGGGAAGTTTTGGCGACCGACAAGTAAGTCATATCTCATCAAACATTGCAACGAAAACTAATGGGTATGTCACTCAGGGATGTTATGATCGGGATGGATGCGTCTCAGATGGGCGAGTCTCTGTACGAAGATCAATGGAAAGGAGAGGAGGATTACCAGCCGTTCGCCGCGACGATTCAGCTGGAGTGAGCGTAGCAATCCGTTAGTCTTATCAAAGTTGTATGTATACATCTTTGTCACCTCGAATCAAGCTTGCATTCAAAGCCGTACGCATTTCGGATCTTGGGCCGATTGTATGCGTGGAGAGAAAGGCAGGTGGTCAAGATAGTAACCATTTCCGGTCTAGTCTGCCGAGATGCAACTGCGGGGCGGATGATCCATTCGCCAAAAGGTGCTGATTGGCGTCCACTAGGTGGACTTCTTCTCTGTTCTTGTACTGGTTCACGATGAGCACCACAAAACATGAAGATCGGTAGAAAGACTTACTTGATACATTCGCATCATGAAAAAGATGCTGGCCTCTCTACGCCTGGATAAGCTCTCTTGAGCGGTTCGGCATGTTCTCGACTAACTGCCACTGACCTCGGCATGCAACTCTACGTTCTGGATCTTGCCAGAGGCCTCGCACCCAAGGATTGATCACGTCCCAAGCCCTGTCAAAATCTCCTCAGATACAACATGTCTGCATCGCCAAGCATCCGAGAACATAACAAAAGAAACACACTCTAAGCATGCCTCCAAAAAGAATCAGAATCTCCGAGGGATCATGCTGGCGGTGCAAAGATCGTCGAGTCTTGTGCGATGTGAAGAAGCCTGTATGTACGCGCTGTGAGTCTGCTGGTATCAAATGCGAGTATGGCGTACGTTTGAAATGGGCAAACGGAGTGGCAGCTCGAGGACGCTTCGCAGGTCAACTGTTACCTGTCAAGTCACCTACACCCACACCACGGATCCAGTCTCCATCCACTCCTGACGACTGGCAAGTACTATACTTTTCTCGGGAAATCCTTCCAAGGTTCAGTCTGATGGATGGCGGACCTGGAATCGACCCAGCATGGCTTGTGACCGATTCGTCCATCCACCAAGCAGTTATTGCTGTCGCGAATGCACATCGATTGTTCAAGAATCATGCTGTCCAGGAGGAGACCTTGTCACATATCAAGCAAGCACGATTGACGGCTATACGATCACTACGGACGCGACTTCAGGACTCGTTCAATCTGTCTCACGCCATTACTTTCCCATCCAGCGTACTGTTATGCATGCTAGATGGCATCATAGAACCACAAGACGACGGTCTCGCAGCAGCTTTCCATCTTCGTGGTGGTCGTGCCATTCTCCAACATGGGAACCACATGACCGAGGTATCCTCAGTCAAATCCGGACCAATGTCACTACTGCTTTCCGTCTATGCCACGATGGATCTGACATATGCAATAATGGGTGGCGAGGCACCACATCTCGGTCCAGAAATCTGGCTTCAACTGGCCGATAGCGAGGCATGGTGGACAGGCATCAGTGATGACCACGCCTTTGTCGACATCATGGCACTACTCGCGCAACTAGCACAACTCGGTCACCATGCACGCACCACTGGCTTTCCAGTCCCTATACGAGAACTACTCGAAATCCAACTCACCCTCGGAAGAACCGAATCTCGTCTGGACAGTTTAGCAGCACCATCATCAGCAGACGATACCTCTCAATCCATCGATGCTCTTACAGTCTTCTGCTCAGCCTACCGAGCCAGCGCGCGCATCTACATGTACCGCGCCCTCTGTAGCCTCGACACCTCGGACGTCTTGGTACAAGAAAGCGTACAAGAAGGCATCGATGCACTCCAACAAGGACCTGAAATCGGCAAACTCGCTCATTGCCTGCTGTTTCCGTGCTTGATGATCGGTACCCATTGTATTGATCCCGAGGCTCAACAGACTGTACTGAGTTCGTTGGAGATTGCTGGCGAGTATCTATCGTTTGGATCCGTCAAGATCATGGAAGGATTCTTGAAGGATATTTGGGCGAGTGGTGGTCTCGATGCGAATTTTTGGTCGATGATGCAACCGGTGTCTGGTAAGGCTTTCATGTTTTGAGTCTCCATGAGATCCTTGGTGTTGTCCTCGGCGGAGTTGTAGTTGGGCTCTAATTCCGGCGAGAGGGCAATTTATACAATGGTGAAAAGCCTGGTGGGGCATGTGGATCAAGGAGGAACCACCGACCCTTTACAAGATTTCCAACTCTCCATCAATATTCAACATTGAGCAACACTCAAAATCAGATCAGGCATCAACTTCGCGCCCGACAAACGATGCCTGGATTATGTGTCTGTGGAAGCGCTGCCCAGGCCACTCTACCTCGGAATATGAAGCTTCCAAGCTGCGAAGCGTGTGACACCCCAGCACCCAATGGCTTCGCTCTCTAAGCGCCCACGTAGCGCTGCATGTATCGGGCAGATATCTGGCCAATCACAGTCGATCTGAATGCACGACGCATGCGACAGTCTTTGCGTGTTTCTCTAAAGCATGGCCGCCATTGCCAATAACCGCTGCAAAGTTGCTGCAGGTGCTTTGTTCGCAAGCCAATCACTTGCTTGCAGTACTTGTCTAGGCGATAGATAGCCCGACCCGGCAAACTCTTGGAACCCGGATAGAGGCATGCGACAGCGACTGCTGCTTGCTCATACTGCATCCGAAACAATTCTTGTGGCAGCCACAAAGGTCTCCACTGCCTCGATTAAGCGCCAAGGTAGAGGTGACTTAAGCACCTTGCGAGACCCATTCCCAGACCTTTCTTTCCCTTCAGATTGTGTTTTCTGCGTCGTGTACCTTTTGCAGTTGTTTTGTCGCTTTTTCTTTTTCTACCTTTCCCTAGTTTCGTATCCGCTGGTCGGACTCTTTGACTTGCATATATTCATATTAACAGCAACGATTACACCTGGAAACCTGAAAAGCCCGAGCAAGCAATATCCAACAAGATAACTTACAGAAAAAAACGATACAACATACTTAATAATGGCGACATACGTTCTACCCACGACAGTCTATCACCCACCTCCGCAGGTTCGGAGGGAGGCTCGAGTTACCTTGATTGAAGATGAGGTCCAGGTCAACATACCTTCCTATCGTTATCCTTCGAAACTTATGATTACCTCACCCATGTCCGACAACGTACCCACACCACGAGCATTGGCAGCAACCATCACACCAGCGACAGACGCCACTTCCGAAATCTCATCCATGTGGAGCCACCGCAGTTCCAAATCGAGCTTTGACAGCCTTTACGATCTTACGGACAGCGAGGGGGAAGAGGTACCGTTGAAGTTGTCTGCATCCGTCAAGAAGCATGTGGGAGAGAGGGAACGCAGCAGGTACCCCTCTCTTGTCATACCCTCTCCTTCTCAATGGCCGTCTATCCACAAGCCACAGAGTTTGCTACCTGTGGGGTTGTCGCCTGCGTCCAAATTGGCTTCTCCCTCTGCGTTTTCGGTCTGGCAGGCTCAGAGATTGAGGGTGCCTAGTGGTACTTCGACGCCTTCTCTGGATGGAAGCTTGACGTCTGAAGAACTTGCTCTGAGCAGTTGTCCATCGACTCCGGATCTTGCTTCCAGGGAGGAGATAGTCGATGAGTGGGAGCCACCCTGTCAACTTCATCCAGATGCATTCGAAACATTACACCAACTGTCGCCCGAAGAAGCCGCCAGCGACTCGGTCATCGAGACTGTTGTTGAGGTTCCTGAAGAAGCTTCGTTTGAGATGAAAGAAATCGTCAAGAGTACACCTGTTCGTCTGGACTTTGCTTTGCTGTCGGTCAACCCTGAGGATATCGCTGCTCAAGACCCTATTTCTGCATTGAGTGTGCCTTCGCCTGGTGGCTTCTTCTCCTCGCTCGCTCCAGTGGCTGCACAGACTTGGGCAATTCGCACGCCGGAGCCCTCGACAAGCGTGGCGGAGAACTTTTACGGTGTTCCCTGGCGTGGTGGAAGCGCGAGCGAACAACAGCAGCAACGCGTAACAACAACAATCGTCACTTGTGCGCTTGCTTCCGGACCACCCACGGCAATCAAAGACGTCTTTTCTCCCATTGACACATCAGTGGAGATTGCAGAAATCATCCCCGACAGCGTACGTGCAAGTATCCATTCCTCAGAGTACAACGCGCAGTATCAGGAGAAACTAAAACAGTCAGCGTTGGCGCACTTTGAACGCACAAAGGGTTGGTTAGAGGATCAGTTCACAATGGTCACCGACGAGGTTGCTGCGCCGACTACGCCTGCGATGACATCGCCGTCCACTGTCTCGGCGACGAGCAGTCCGTCGAAGAAGAGCGTCAGGTTTGCGCCAGAGGCCGCCGCATCGCCCAAACCATCGACAAACACGGCGACGACTGTCTCTACGCCTTCTTCGCCTTTTGCCAACACTGTCGTCTCTTCTGCCCACACTGAATCCATCTTCCTTGACGGCTTCACATCAATCATGTCTCGTCACCACGCAACAGATGCCTTTGTGCACCGCCAATCCCGCCTGGAAACCACACACATACAACGCCGCAACTTTTCCTCGGCTTACCTGCGCACTCTGCACAACGACTTTGAGATTGCAGAGCCCTCGCGTCCCGTGTCGACTCGTCCCATCTCGACCATGCTGCCTGCGCCTTCCCCTGAAGATGATGAGAAGAGAGAGGTCATCGCTGCCGTGGAGCGCGAGCGCCAGGTCCTCGAGCAAGTGTCGCCGCAGACTTGGGAACTGGAGGCGTTGGCGTATGTGCGTGGCGGTGCACTGCTTGCGAAAGAGGTGACTGCGCATCTCTCCGGCATCGCCGCACCTCAGATCTTGGATCTCGGAGGCAAGCCCAACGCCGACTGGGGTTGGTCCATCGCGACCTCGCTGCCTGCTGCCAAGGTGTGCACCGTGTACTTTGACGCAAACACAGAAGTCTTGGAAGCTCCTTGCAACCACGTCTCTGTGCACGTCGACAAGGCAAGCGCTCTGCCGTTTGCAGACAACACCTTCGATGTCGTCTCCGCACGTTCTCTGCACGCAATCCTCAAAACCGAGCAATGGGCCCCTACGCTCAGCGAACTGCATCGCGTGCTCAAGCCCTCTGGATACCTGGACTTCAGCCTCTTGGACGCCCTGCTCATCAACGTCTCGGCCGGCTCTTGGGGCCAAGTCATGAATGCCGAATTCGGACACAAGCTGCAGCAAAGAGGCTACGAGCGCGAACCCACAAAGCAATTCCTGGGCAGACTTGAACAGGCAGGATTCAAGGACCTCAAGAGAATGTGGATGTTCTTGGGCATGGGCGACGTGAGACCCACATGGACAGATGAAGGAAAGAGTCCCGTTGTCGCAAAAGCACCTACCCGTCCTCTTCCTGCTCTCCCAAGCGCCAAACCCGCAAAGAAACCTACCAACACTGCCAGATCGCCCGCGACCCCAAACACACCCAAGTGTCTCGCTCAAGCTTCAGGCAAACCCAAAGGCGCGGTCCACTATCAAGTCCCCATTCAAGACGTCTCTGGCAACATCCTCCTCGACCCCAACGGCAAACCTTCCTTTTATCCTCCCGCACTTACCGGCAGCACTTCAGCCGTTGCGCCCGTGACTGGTCTTTTGGGTGCAAGACTGTGGGAACAGTGGGTGTACAAGTTGGCCAGGGAGATGGGTGGAGAAAAGGCCGAACTGCAGATGCTGGAGCAGGTTTGTGGTGTGCTGGAGCAGGGAGGCAAAGCTGGCAGTGGAATCGGTTGTTTGATGGGTGTGTGCAGAAAGTGAAGGTGATGGTGGGTATGGAAATGAGAATGCAGAGTTGGAAGTGGTGATGATTACGAAGCATGGATGAAGTGGGTGTCTTTTTCTTTCTTTTTTTCTGCTTTGCTGTTTCTTTTTGTCTCTTACCTGTCGTCATAATATCCTCCAGTCGCTCCTTTAACGAAGTTTTCTGATGTCTTGCTCGAAACGAACCCTTGCACAGGGAATAACTACGTGGTGTGTTTTGCTTGCCTCGAGGATTTACTACATAGCGACCGACAGACCCGGTACAGCCATGTTGTCTGCGTGTTGCGAAACATGACTGCCACCGATTTCAAGCGCGCCTCTCTTTGTCGTCTTCTTCGTGCTCGTCCTTGACCTTGTCTGTCTTTGCCATGGCGTCGAGGCGCTGGCGTCTGTAAGGCGGAGGGTAATCCGGCGAGGTGAAGAGTAGTGGCAGTCTGCCAGACCAGGTCTCGGGCACTACACGAGGCCAATCGTTGGCAAAGCAGAAATTGCACATGTATCTATCCAGACCCGAATCCGTGGCTGCGTCTGCTCCGGGAAGCTTTTCTTTCCACCACACTCTCAAGAAGCGGTCCTGGTCACAGGCTGTACAGTGGTGATCGACTCGGTCATCATACAGGACGGGCGTGTGAGTCTTCCATGTCCGAATTTTCTCGCTCAATCGTCCCGAGGTGACAATCTTGGAAAGCGTATCAGCGCGACGACCGGCCAGTTCTTCGTGTAGGCGCTGATTGGGCGTGTAGCGATCCGATTGGTAAAGTTTCCTGGCGAATAGCTTTTTACCCTCTCTCTCGTGAATCACCCGGTCGAGTCGCTGCTCGGGCGTCTCTTTTGCGCGGGCTTCTCTGTAGTATTGGCTCTTGCGAGCCAGGCGTTCCAGCCGCTCTTCGGCAGTTTCGTTCGTATGACGAGCCTTTAGCTTAGCAAGACGGGCAGTTCGCTCTTCTGCAGTTTCTTTCGCGCGACGCGCCTTGCGATAATTATAACGGGCAGCTCGCTCTTCGGCAGTTACATTCGCATAACAAGCCCTTTGCTGAGCAAGACGGGCAGCCCGCTCTTCGGCAGTCTCATTCGCATAACGAGCCCTTTGCTGAGCAAGACGGGCAGCCCGCTCTTCGGCAGTTTCTTTCGCACGACGCGCCTTGTGATAATCAAGACGGGCAGCTCGCTCCTCGGCAGTTTCTTTTGCACGACGAACCCTTTGCTGAGCAAGACGAGCAGCTCGCGCTTCTTCGGGGTCTTGTTTACCGGCAGCTTTTGCGATGGCAGTAGGATGCGTGGAAGAGAAGGCTGCATGACCAAGCCAAAAAGAGGCGCGTGGCCCTGGCCGTGAGATACACGGTCGGAGGGAACGTGAGATGCTTGAGATTAGGGAGAACATGACCTTGGTCCAGGATGCTGAGGACAAGGGCGGCCGAGAAGACAACGGACGCGACTCGGGCTCGGTCGGAAAACAACGAGATGTCAATCTGATAAGATGGGAGTTTGACGGGCAGGGGCTAACCGTAACAAGGAGCGACCCAGCCTCGTCAGCCCCTAAAAAGAAAGCTCAACCCCAGGCTCAAGCGGTGCACAGCTCTAATTTCCAACGAAAACAATGCCGCCGCAAACCGAACAATCGTCAAACAACAACCGATGTGTCAGGAGAAAAATGCCTTGACTCGTCCAAGGGATAACAGGTCAAGTCATCTCTCTTGACCTGCCACTCTCATCGCATTCACCTCGCACTCGCACTCATTCACATCCCACTTGACACATAACATGGACATGCAACACCAAACACACAGAGAGCCGCCATCCTTCATCTTTACCAGAAGCACCCGCATATGGGAACTGTTGGCCGGCGATGTCGCTGCTGCCGCCGTCTCTGCCACTCTGGTAGCTCCCACAGTAACCATCATCGACAGAGCAATTGTTGAAAAGGCTTCATCCAACCAGCCCTTACTGAGGAGTCTCCGTCATCAAGCCTGGTCTCTGGTCAAATCGCCACGCCAATTCATGCTATCACTGCCTTTTGGTATCGTCTGGTCTCTTTATGCTGGAACTTATGGAGTCGCAAATGTTGCAGAAACCATCTCAGAGAGACTTACCCCAGAGCATGTTGGCACTATCGTTGGTGCATCTGCCTTTCTCGTCAACGTTCCCCTCGGAGTCTGGAAGGACGTCCGCTTTGCTCAGATGTTTGCCCGCGTCCCATCCCGCGTAGCCAACACTGCAGCAGCCGCAGCAACGGCAACGGTCCCCATGCCCAAACTCCGACCTTCGCGTTCGGCAACAACAGTCTGGCTCGTACGTGACGCGTTGACTTTGTTCGGATCTTTCACTTTCGCGCCTCGGCTAGCGGCGGCTATTCCGGACAACTTGGCAGTCCACCCTCAGACCATCTCTCAGCTATCCGTACCCGCTCTGACGCAGATAGTTGCGACACCGCTGCACCTGCTCGGCTTGGATCTGACGACGAGACAGCATCACGTACCGTGGATGCAGCGAATCGCCGACACTACCCGCTCCGGTTTGCTCTCTACTACCATCGTGCGATGCTTCCGCATCCTGCCGGCCTTTGGCTTTGGATGCATTGGAAACACCGAGATGCGCAAGGCCCTGCACAAGCAACATGAGCAGTTTGATTGAACAAAATGTCTTGACCTTCCGAAAGAGATCACCAGAACCCCAGACGGGAAGCCGGCTTCCCTCCGTCGTGGCAGAGCGACCATCAATGTTCAACTCGATGGTTTCGCAGGAACATCAGATGTGGTGAAAATTGAACCACAGTGTTCTGTGCAGTCCTAGCACACGTTCTTCAATCAACACCCCCGCGCTAGGATGTGTGAGCTTTGAGAATACAGGCTCGATAGGCCCGGAAGCTTCAGCCTCGCAAGAGACGTCAAGGACATCTACGATCACGGCGACAGCATTCAACTACGGTTCGAGCCGACTCTTTCCACAAGAGCGCAAACCGATCCTAGACGTCTTGTCACAGACCTTAGAACTCTCGTGCTCCAAGTACTTCATTCTGGCGCTCTGTCGCCAAATTCTAAACCACGACTATTTAACGACCAATGTACATACCTTTTTCCTTTGTCATGACAGCATATCAATACAGCAATCAATCTTCTACAGCATCTATTACACTATCCTACCATCATTTACTCACCAATGAATACAGCGTTCTGACCAGGACCATTTGAATTTCTTTGATCTATTGTTTCTGACCACTGACGTTGGGCAGATAGTCGTTCCAATGATCTTCAACTCGAGCTTCGCCATGCCCGCGTTATCCGGCTCTGGCATCACAAGTTGCGGGAATAAACACTCAACACTTAGCGTACTCAGTATTTCTCTCATTCATTGTCGCAGTTGGCATCCACAGATCCTATTGTTCAATCTTCTCCTATTGCGATAGAACCTCGTCGCCAGAGTCAATCGCCTTCCCTGAAAACGTTCTTCGCTGCTCCAAGTTTGTCGAAGGATTCAGCGTGTGCCCCGCATCCTCCGCTGTTTTCTCGGCCTTACAACCTTAATATAAACACTACCATGTAATACAAGCACAGCCCAGCTTCCTACAAACTACCACTAGACGACGTTCAAGACGAAAAGAAGATGCCACAGATCCTCTGGACTTTGGTCCTTGCCACTGGCTTCGCAGCTCCCTTGTTCAAGTATCCGATGTATGCCGCCATCACCTTCACACTTACAATATTATGGAACCACCTCTTCCCCTCCACACAACCCAGTCCAGAGATCCTGTCTCTGCCGACCAGAACGCCGTACTTGGCTGCTTTGAAACCACTTGAAGACCCAACATCTGTGGAAGGAGATCATTGTCCAACCTGCTGGGACAAACTGGACGCAACCAACGCACCTACGAAACTGGCTTGCGGGCATGTCTTTTGCAACGAAGACATTACAAGCTGGATAAACTTGGGCAGAAACACATGTCCAGTGTGCAAGAAACTGCTTTGCCGACAAGGCATATTTCAAGACAAGGAAGCAATTGCGGAAAAGGTCCACAGAGCCAGGGTGTGCCTGGTCGCCATGAATCTATCCATGACCATCCTGCGACAAATCTCCGCCTTCATCGTCAGACACCCTCAGAAACATCTGCAATGGCAATGGCAATTGTTGAACCCTATTTATTACCTCACCGGTTATGGCTCCACGTGGTGTACCATCGATGCCCTCATCATCACGGCTTTCGACCTTGCTCAATTGATCACCACGTATCGGATGTACAGACAGTACGACCCCGAGTGGGGCAGAATGTTTCCTGGCCATTGGGCGTACTGGTTGCTTGCTGTTTATTCACCCATCGTGAACATCCGGAAGGGCGTCAAAGATACAAGACTTCTAGGATCGATCGCTTGGAAGATTTTTGTGTGGAAGTGGGGGGGAAGTCCGAGTTCGTCGTTGTCGATTCCGGTAAACTGGAGGACGGCGGGCAAGGCGGCTGGAGAGCTTGTTGTTGAGGTTACGGCTGCGTGGGACGATTTTGGCAAGAAGATTTTCTGAGCGCTGGTGAGTTGTTGTGTGTGAGAGGTCGATGTAGTGGTCGAATCAGACTGCTAGAGAGTGACAGGTTCTGCACTTTCAAGTAGCTATGTTCGACTTCGAGGGTGGCAATGGTGTTTCTTGAGACGTCCGACTCCAATCCCTCTCGTCATTCCTCTTATAAACTTCCATGTATGTACATCAACCAAATCATCTTCAACCCATCGCTGCTAACACTCCTGGTCATTCAACAGAACGATGATGCTGCTTTCACCGTGTTTACCTCATTGCGATGCCACCGCTACCATTACAATATACTCACCATCACTACAAGGAGGAAGGGGTCAACAGGTCCATGATTCTTCTTCTTCCCTCGGACGTCTCAGACAGAGCTTCAACTTGAACAGTTTTTTGGTGGTATACAGATGTTTCGGGAGTAGCGCTAGTGGTTTAGGGGTCATGAACCTCGTGGCTTCCTTCCTCGATGGTGGACTCGTGGTCCAGTACTGGACTAGATAATACTCGTACAACATCTCTCGCACAACATCTCTCGTAAATACTTATATCGGTTGCTATTAGACTTCGGCAAGGTCGAAGCAACTGCTCTAGGCGGCTCTAGAGCCCTTCTCTGATGGATTGAATCGGATGTTGATGTATTTGGGATGGCGATTGATGTCAACAACAAAGGTGGGTTATATACACGGCATAGCAGATCATTTCTTCCAGTGCGGTCGAGGTTCTGAGAACTCAATTACAAGATGAGTGCATCTACGTCGTTCTTAGAGACTTTACTCATGTCACACCAAGCTCTTTCACTTCGCAATCGTGATGCAATACAATTGGTTTCGTGTGGTTATAAACCGTAGTCCCTTACAATACACAAGCCGTTTAACAGATTCCAGGAATTGCCACATAGGATACACCAGCGTACAGAATATACTCGACGCAAAATCAGGAAAGCTGTGGAATGCTGGGTAGTGCATTGAGTGTGTTTCGTACAAGAGTAGTCGTTCAACAACCAAATCAGGGCTCTTTCACCCTGATGGAGACCCAGAGAAAGTTCAGGGGAAAGATGGCTTGCCGTGTCGATGGATGCAGTGTCATGGCAAGAATCACTGCTTTTTCGACAACGAGCGAGGAAGGAGTTACTAAGTTAGTGACTCTTCTCTTGCTTCTACACTCTCGAAACAAGAGCCTGAATTCGAAGTCTGAAAATTTTGTCAGGGATTAGGACTGATATAGTGGTCTCGGAGTAAGGACGATAGGCTCAGGGGTGATGGACCTGTGATCTCCTTCTCACGGTCTTTGGTCTCGTGCAAGGTGATGAGACATCTCTAGACGCCATGGGTGAGGCAGTAATATCGGGGGCTGTGGTCCTGAGGGAAGAGGTGTTTGTTAGATACAGTGACAGTGGGTGATCTGATGTGACTATATATACTTGCTTGTGGTACACAAAATCCTTGAGGATGTTGTCTAGTAGCAAATCATGTAGGCCTCAGTAAGACGTAGACTATTTTCTGCCATCCAGAAACATCTATATATACACATTCTTTTGCAACTGTAGTTTAGTGCCAGTCACACTAGTGTCTTCTTCCTCGATTTTACACGGATCTAGTTTTTTTCTTTCCATCTGGCCATGACCTTTTCGTTAATGTTACACATCGAATACTTATCGAGATAGCTCACTTGAAATTACAGAAACTTTTGTGATGACGAGGATAATTAGAATGCGTTGTTCGACGTCAAATAGATAGACTGGCAGTGTTAGGAAAAGCACGGTAGAAGGAGGACGGAAGGAGGTCGGTGACTCTTTTTTTATTTTTTACCTTTTGTTCCATCTGCTTCTCGGCATGGAGGATGTGGGATTAAGGGTATAGAGGGGATACAAAGATGAGTAGGGATTTCTGGGCTAGGGAACTGATCTGCTATCCTTCTCTTCATACTTGGATAGTGTTTTTTACGTTAGAGTCCAAGCTATGGGTTATAGCTGCTAGCGCAGCAATCGCAGCGTTTCCTCTCCTGTTTTTTATGCTTGCCAACGGGTATCGATGGATGCGAAGAGAGTTTAAGAGACGCCCCAACGTGGATTTTATTTCTTTTCCTTATGATTCATGAATCAAAGACGCAGTGCTAGAAGCGCTTGCCAGGTGTAGGGGGAAGAGAGCAGCAATACGACAGTCATAGACCTACGTCTTTCGTGGAGACCGATCTTGGATATGAACCCTCTACAGAACGACTTGAAATGCTTTTGTTACAAGCTGTGGGTCAAGGGCCATCGAAGCCGGATGGGTAATTATCGACACGGATCGTGTTAGTATTTCTCAATATGATCAGTTGATAACCGGTGGTTTTGACCAAGACCTCAAGTCATGAATGAGACCAAGCCTTCTCGCCTGTCTCACGGTTACGAAGCAGACTTCTTCCAGGCAAAATCGTGTTTAGTGAAGGACAAACAAAGGAAAACAGATGGACAGATGATTAATAAACTGGATTTACATAGAAAAAAAGGAAGACAAATGTCCAAGAAATACAAATGTCGTAGTGTCCATGGCAGTAGAAAAGTAAGAACAGGGCTCGGGTTCCAGAATCTATTCTCGAGTTGCACGTCCTCATATGTCGTAGAAACTCGTTAGTGGCCGGCCCCTTCCAAGTTCCCACACCGGCCCTTCGCTCTATATCGGCAGGCCTGTCACCAAAAACTTGGTGAGAGGGCCATTTTCGAGATTGGTTCAAACGCTATAACGGCATGCAGCTCAAAACGAGTGTCGCGGAACCCGAAGGCTTGTCGGATCATTCGATCAGATGGTAGAGGCAGCGAAGCGATCGAATAGTTGCTCACCTGGTCGTTCTGTCCCTCCACTATTGTGGCCAGAATCGAGATCCAGGCAGAGGTAGAGGCATCAGTATCCTGCGGGTAGAATCGGAACTGCTGTTTCCCGAACGGTGCCCTGAATGATATCTACCGCCAACTGCCATCGACCGAAGAAAGAACAATCGTGCCTTCCTCGTCGGAAGATCCTACCAGAATTCGGCTGAATGCAAGCCGCATCCCAAACCCTCGGATGAACCGGCAGTGGCTGACACCAAGGCGAGCCACAATGCAAGCCGCATATGTATGCCAAGATAGGCAAGCATCAACGTCCATCACCTTCGCTGATGAATCAGTCATCTCTTCTTCCCATGGGGAGGCAAGCGAGGGTTCCACAATTTCTCCATGGGCACCATATACGATTTTGTGGGCATTGCTGCCGCCGGGGATCCACTCGACTATCCTGCTGGTGGCCTGGCGTGATAAACATCAACTGTTGTTTATCCGCGTTTGAATCAAGCCCTGCCCTCTTGGTCGCCATATCATAATCTGCCGAATGGTTTGGCTTGCGGTAAGGAGAGCCCGCTGCGTCATTTGGCGACAGGGTCAATATAGACACGATAACACGGTTGGTAGGTAAGTCTGTTTACATATAGGGACACGTTCCCACCTCTTTCCTTGCGTTCCAATCGTCTGTCAAGAAAGAGTCTGCACATCTCTTTTTTGATAATTGCAATCGTCTTCCACAACACCGATCTCGACTTGGATACACCCTCATATAGGGACTACCACTGTTGAGTCTTTTCCATCATGGTTTCACCACGCGCCTACCAGTTTCTGGTCTCGATCTTTGCGTCGCTCGGCTCGCTACTCTATGGTTACGACTTGGGTGTTGTTGCCGAAGTCGTTGCCGCTCCGTCTTTCCTTTCGGCTTTTGGTGACAATTCGACAAAAACTGGACTCGTGGTGTCTCTATTCACAGTCGGCGCTTTCTTCGGTGCATTCTGGGCAGGACCTTGTGGAGACTACCTAGGACGCAAATGGACAATTTTCATCGGCGGCGCTATCTTCATTCTCGGAGGTGCAGTCCAGACCGGAGCACAGGATTACAGCTATATGTTTGGTGGTAGATTTGTTGCAGGACTCGGGTATGTTTATGATCTTGTACATTTCCATAAGGTGAGACCAAAATTAATGATGAAATGGCAGAGTCGGAGCATTGATCATGATCATCCCCCTTTACCAAGCCGAACTCGCGCACCCGAGCATCAGAGGAAGAATCACTGCACTCCAGCAATTCATGTTGGGAATCGGCAATCTCATCGCAGCCTGGGTATCCTACGGAACATATATCTCCTTTGATGACGACGACAGCGCACAGTGGAGAATTGGTCTCGGTCTCCAGCTTTTGCCCGCTGTATTCCTCGTCTCGCTCATCCTTCTCTTCCCCGAATCACCTCGTTGGCTCATCCACCACGGTCGTAGCGAGGAGGGATTGAGAACACTCGCCAAGCTGCACGCACACGGAAACGAACAAGACGCCTTTGTCCAAGAAGAATTCGATGCCATCACCGCCGCCGTCGAATACGAGAAAGAGCATGCCGCCAAGTCGTACGCCGAGCTCTTCAAGACGAGGTCAAGTTTCCGTCGTCTCATCACTGCTCTGTCTCTGCAAGCCTCTGTACAGATGAGTGGAATCTCGGCCATTCAATACTACGCCCCAGACATTTACGGACAGATCGGCATCACAGGCAGTGACACATTCATGTTCCAAGGATTCAACGCCATCGTCGCCCTCGCAGCCCAATTTTGCTGCATGCTCTTCATCGACCGCGTCGGTCGTCGTTGGACTCTGATCGGTGGCAATCTGCTCAACATGGTCACCTTCATCATCGCCACCGCTCTGCTCGCGTCCTACCCCCCTGGCTCCACCACCAACAAGTCTGCCCAAGAAGCCTTCATCGCCATGACCTGGTTGTTCAACTTTTCCTACTCTGTTGCCTGCGGTCCTCTATCCTGGATCATCCCTGCCGAAATCTTCGACACCCACACTAGAAGTAAAGGTGTTTCTCTCGCCACAGCCTGCTCGTTTGCCTTCAACACCATGATCGGCCAAGTCTCTCCCATCGCCTTGGAGAGAATCGGATGGAAGTACTACATTTTGTTTGTTGTGTGCTCGGGCACAAACGCTCTGTGGTTCTGGTCTGTGCTGCCCGAGACTGCAAAGAGACCTTTGGAGGACATGGGACCTTTGTTCCAAAAGATGCCTTGGTTTGTGCCTGGCAAGTCGAGAATCTCGTTGCAACAGCTGTGGGGCGATGACTGGAAGACGAGTTCGGGAGAGACGGGCAAGGTCGAGGAGAAGGAGATGAAGATTGAGAAGGCGGAGGGTTGATTGTGTCAAGCTTGTATGATTGTAATAGATGATAGAAACTTAGAAATTATAGATCTCCTTTTGCTTCTTGACCACGACGGCCGTGAATCACACGCTCAGGAGCTTTCTCGTGAATATTCGAGGTTAACACAAGTAGCATCTCGACTTCTTCGAACGTTGTTCAGTCAAAACACAATACACCAAAATAAACATCGACTTCAAGTACCACATCAACCGCCCACAAAAAACTAAACTGCCATGCCGTACTGTACAAGCAACCCCCCTCCAAACCCCCTATGTCCTGTCCATCAACATCAACATCAACTCCAAGTCGAGGGCTCTACCTTATGCACGAGTCTCAAGATCTCTAGCGAACTTGTTACTTTTAGTCATGCATTCTCGCAAAGTAAAAATAAGGCTATAGAGTCATCCTCGGCGAGTATGTGATGGGAGAGAATGAGGTAACATGGTGGAAAGATCATCGCACGGAATGAAAATCAAGTGTAAATTGTGAAATCTGGATTTTTGGTGGTTGCTGACAGAAAAAAAAAAAAGAGGAAAAGAAAATACCCCTAATCCTACAAGAGAAAAACTAGGCGTTTTACAAAAGCCACTAATCCGTTGGCCCTTTCTCAAACGCCCTGTGTGCAAACTAGTCTATTTGGCAAAGTGCAGGTCATAGTTGAGCCACTTTCTCGCCTGCACCTGCTCAATGCTCAAACCAGGCTGGCCATAGGTCAAGGGAGCAAAGTACAGGAAACTCCAGACAACGATGGCAAGAATACCGCCAGTGGCAGCCCACATGCCGAGCAAGTTGGACTGGCCAGTTCTCTCGCGGACGGGCTTGTTTTGCTGCACGGCAGTCTTCTTGTTCTTTGTGAGGGTGGCGTTGCCAGAGGTGACGTCGTCGAGGTCGACGGGGTCGATGTTGAAGACGAATTCGACGAGGGCGCCGGTAACGAGGGCGGAAGCGAGGTGGGCGGGGAGGTAGTGGTGGAGGAAGAGTTGGCGGCCCATGATGTAGAAGGGAACGTAGTGGGCGGCCCAGGTGAGGAAGAAGAAACCGGTCGAGTTGTAGAGACGGTTGCGGGCGCCTGGGAGGTGTTAGTTTTGTTTGCATGGTGGGAGGAAGAAAAAACATACGCTTGTCAAGAGCATCAACACCACGGCGCTGAGAGAGCTGATCGGCGAGAAGAACACCGGCAAAGACGGCGAGCAGACTGCTGGCCAACCACCAACCTACGGGGTTACCGAGGAAGTAGATTTGCTGGCGAGTTTCGTTCTCTGTCCAGAAGCTGACACCACGGAGAAGGAAAGGCCACTGGATGGGCACACTGGCGTAAGGGTGGCTGCTGGTGAGGGCATTGTTGTGGTAGAACATGGCGCGCTGGAGCTCAAAGTACTTTTTGAGGAAAGGCACGTGCTTGACCTTGCGAGGCTCCTTCTTTGCGCGCTCCGAATCCTTGGGCAGAGCGGGAATGTCCTCGGCGTACCAGATGTTGCTGGTCTGGAGGGCATTCTTGTTTCCGTTGATCTCGGCCTGCTTGTAAGCCCATTCGGGCAGAGGGGTCGTGTGAGTCCACATGGCGACCTTTGTGGGAACGTGGACGAGCTTGAAATGAACAGACATGGTCTTGAAGTCCATACCAGCCTTTGCGCCATCCACTCGGATCTCGAAGAGCGTGTCGTTGAAGCGCTCGCCATTGGCATCGTCGTGGCCAACAGTGGTGAATTCCTGGTTGGTGGGGTAGTAGGGAGAAGCAACGTCGTGGGTGAGGAGCCACGTGTCGGTGACGAGATGGCGAAGACGGACAACATCACCAACGTGGACGCGGTGGCCCGTCTCTTGGGGGATGGCGCTAGTGCTGGGGATGATCTGCCAGAGGTTGTTGGTGTCGTTGTGGGGGTAGCCAGTGACCTGCTGACCCTGCGAAGAGATGCGGCCGTCGTCGTAGCGGAGAGGGTACTTGTCGGGGTGACTGTGGAGGTAGACCTTGGTGTCCTTGTGGCGGATGTTGATGGCGTCAAAGTAGTCGATGCTGACCGACTGTTGAGTCATGATGTTGTCGCTCAGAGTCTCCTGGAACTCGGGGGTCATAAAGTCGTCACCGGGGCCGGAACGGTTGAGAATGGCAAAATGGACCTGGAACCAGAAGAGGTAGAGCATGAAAGGGATGACAATCAGACCGGTGACGCGAGCAGCCAAGTGCTTGCCGAACTCGGGCAAACTGAGAGCGCCCTGTCTGCGGTTGATGTCGAGAAGAGACCAGAGGTCAATGGCGACGGGAACACCGATGGAGAAGAAGGTGAAAGCACCGACGTACTTGGTCGAGATGACACAGCTGAGGCAGACACCCGTCAGGAGCAGCCACTTCCACCACTTGCGGCTGAAGGGGACGTGGCGGAGCTTGTAGAAGCGCACGTAGCTCCAGACCGACAGGGCCATGAACAGGATGAGGGTGGCGTCGAGGAGGATGAGTCTGGTCTGGCCAATGTGTGCGTTGTCGAAGAGGACGAGACCGGCGGCCAAGATACAAGCAGGCAGAGAGTAGCCCGACTCCCACATGATCATAAAGACGACCGAGACGGTCAGGGCGCCCATCGAGGCGGGCATTGCGCGGTATGCCACGTAGGGCACCTTGTTTGTGATGTACGAGTCGCCAATGTTTTCAAACAAAAAGTCGCCATTGTAGCCAACCAGCCAGCCTGCAAAGGCGAACAGGAGCTTGCCGAACGGTGGGTGCACGTCGAAGAAGTAGGTTCGTTGAAGGTAGTAGGATGCGAACTGGGAACTGTTAGCAATGCTTTCTTTGAATTTATCACAAGTTTCCTGCATGGCATGCGAGTCGTACCTTGCCAAAGTGGACTTCATCAAAGACGACCTGGTTGGGGTGGGTGATGGCGTAGAAGCGGGTTGCGAAAGCGAGGACGGTGATGACGGCGAGGGCCAGCTTGTAGTCCCAGTCGTTGGACGCGGCCTGCTTGGTCTCGCTCTTGAGCTGCGAGAGGTATTCGCCGGTCTGGTCGACGGCATCATCGACCTTCTTTTTGGTGCTGCCCGCTGGCCCCTTCTTGGAGCTCGGCGTCGAAGACATGATGGAAGAGGATAATCAAGAAAAGTCAATGAAAGTCAAGAAAGTGCGTGTCAATCAGAAACAGAGCATCGCCCACACACACACAGGGCAGATGAAGGGTGGTGTCGAGGGATGAAAGAAGTCGACGACTTTTCTGGATGGACAGCTGTCGCAACTTGGACGACCCTACGCAATTGTTCCTGCCCTGAGCTTGGACCATGGAGCTTCACTCGTACCTCGACCCCTATCTTGACTCCCTCGACCCCCTTTTCTGTCTTCAGCTCCCTTCAGCTACATCTAGCCACGCTATACACATCTGCAAGTCGACAAGAAAATCATCTCCGTCATGCCTTCTAAAATAGAAATTCCGCAGCCTAAATTGCCCACGAGGGTGCCCAAGCCCAAGCTCTTCCCCGCATCCACTCCGTCTCTTCGAGTCTCGCCTGTTGATCATACCATTGACTAACCCGCCGACCACGTCTGTTAATACTGAGTAATTCTTGCAAACTTTGTATTCGGTGCCTGCCTACCACGCATCCGCTTTCCACATCTGTCTGCGATTCATGCTTCCAGAGTCATGAGATAGGTCCCGCCCGTCGGCAATTGTCTCTCCTCCGAATCGTGCCTATCGTTATCTGCTCCCGGGAAACAAAATCTATATAACTCTCCAATCCCTTACCGGACATCTTCTGTTCTGGGCCCCGGGCAGACATTCAATAAATCGACATGGCAACCAACAACGTCACCTCAGACGAGGCTCGTCGCGCTGCTCAGAGCTACCTCAACAACCGCCTCACCACAAAGACAGACGGTCCAGCTCGGCCCTTCAATGTCCCCGTCATCGACATCTCCTCAACTTTCAGCGGAACCCTCGAGGACAAACAAGCTGTAGCGTCTCAAATCCGCGATGCCTGCACCAACAGCGGCTTCTTCCAAATCACCGGCCACAACGTCCCTGAATCGGTCCGTCAAGGCGTGCTAAACCAAGCCTCTCGCTTCTTCAAGCAACTTCCCCCTGCTCAAAAGGATGAGCTGCACGTCAAGCACAATGCCTTGATGCGCGGATGGGAACCTTCGGATTACACCTACGTGAACCCGGACGACTGGGTTACAGCTGCTGTGCCCGAAACCAAGGAAGGCTTCAACTGGGGCTACGAATCTTCCCTCGATCCCACAGGTGGTGATGGCAAATACCGCGACTTGGACGGAAGCACTGAGAATGGCAATGTGTGGCCTACCGAATCTGCTCTTCCTGGCTTCAAGCAAGATATTGCAGACTACTATGGTCAAGTGCTGCAACTGGCCCGCCATCTGTTCAGACTTTTTGCTTTGAGTTTGGAGTTGCCTGAACACCACTTTGATGAGATGATGACGCATCCCGGTGGTATCTCTCGTCTGTTGTACTATCCTCCCTCGAAGGACCCGAAGCCATTAGATCCCAATGAAGCAGACAAGGAAGTTGGGCTTGGATCGCATACCGATTACGAGTGCTTCACCCTATTGCTCTCATCCACAACTCACGGCCTGGAGATTCTCACACCTGAGAACGTCTGGACTCCCGCAGCTGCTGTCGAAGGCGCCTTCATCGTCAACGTCGCAGACTTTTTGATGAGATGGACCAATGGTGTTTACAAGAGCACCATTCACCGTGTTGTCAACAGGACTAACGATGAGAGGTACAGCGTACCATTCTTCTTCTCCATCAACTATGACCAAAAAGTCGAGGTGAGTGTGCTGATCATACATCTGAAAAAACAGTGCTGACTATTTCCTCCAGACTCTCCCTAGCTGTGTCTCGGACGAGAACCCATCAAAGTACCCACCCATCAGCGCCGGCGAGTACATTCTCGAGCGCCTGAAAGCTACCGTCAAAGACGGTTGAACTTGGACGCACAGCACACAGGCTCTCTGAAGAATGCCACCCAGCGAATCATGTACATATTGTATCATCACATCATCAAACAAATCCAAAAATTCCAGCTATGAATCCAAGGCCTTCCAGACTACGGTCTCGATTCCTGTATAACGCCGTTCGCGGAAGACAGGAGTGAAACCCTTGAGGCAACGATCAAGGAAGGGGCTGCGACCTCTCAATGCTACCAAGAATCACGACACGCCTTATCACAGACTTGGAACCACCACCAACAGAGGAGGTCTATGATTCTCTCCCTTTCAATTCTGCTCTCATGTTGCATCCTTCTTCACGTCTGGAGCAACACAATCAATGAATCTCCCAATCATCTCCGGGACAGCTATCAAAGTAGTAGCACCACTGACTCCGTTGTTTTCTATATCACGCTCTTCACAGTAGGTGCACTCGTGTCTTTGCCTCTACACCACACGTCCGTCGGGTATCGACTCTGTGGCAGCAGAACACACCGGGCCAGAAGAAGCAGAAGAGACGGGAAAAGCAGGTCTATAACCCCGATACCTATTCCCCTCCCCCTTTGCTGGGCCCAGCTAGAAACTGTGAGGACGAGGAGGAAAGTTGTGGCGTCACTGACCTGTGATTGTCTCTATGCCGCTCTTGCAACTGACGTGGAAACAAAGACGCCTCTTTTGCTTTTCTTTGTACAGGGTTCCAGGTGATCTGGACCAGTCATGTACAGCGTGTTGCGAAACCTCGTCTTCGGAGTCTTCGGGGGCTTGTTCGATCGCCCAGACACCATTTGGCATGACGAAGTCGAACTCGTTATGCAGATCACGTAGTTTGGGCCAGTGAGATAATGGCGAGGTGAGGTCGAAGGTCATGGTTTCGGGAGCGGTTTCCAAAGCATGCGCATGATGCAGATGAAGAGTAATTGGTTTGGACGGCACGACCTACATATCACAGCATCTTACTGGCGGTGTGTAGCAGGAACGGTATACACGCAATCGCCACGCAGGCGGGTTCGCATGCTACAAGAACAAGTCTTCTGGGCAGTGGCAAGTACGAGTGTGTATTCGTAGGTGATTGCCTGTCGGAGAGGCGCAATTCGCGGCGCCAAGCATTGACCATCAATCACATGCGACTTGCCGTACGGCCACCGTGACAAACTACATAATCCTACATCTCGCTCCTTCCCAAAGACGCTCAAGAGAAGAGCACCACTCGTCCAAACATGAAGAAGCTACGCGCAGGATTCCTCAAGAGAACACACAGTGAGCGACGACGACGACTGCGACAGATGTGTTATGACGCAATGTTTACTGACATGAATGGCCGCCAGGCAGCGATGCCGCCCATACAAACACGATGCCGCCGCCGCCTGTCGACTCTCCCGAAGCGAATGCCACCAATGCCATCGTGAGTCCTGCGACCCTTGCTGTCAACGTTCCAGCCACTGAAACAGCACACAGCGACAATTCTGCGAATCCCCCAGCGACAACAGCGTAAGCCCTACACCTTCGGCCAGTCCTGGTGCTCGCAGCAACTGAACTCACGGCAGGGAGAAGAAGTGCTGCACCTGCCCGTCATCGTCGAAGCCGCCGAGTCGTCGCCACAAGCAGCCGCCGCCGCAGCCTACCAGATCCGCAAATGCCTCTCCAAGGACAACAAGTCGCGCGTCCAGTACAATGCCATCATGTTGATCCGCATCCTGGCCGACAACCCCGGCCCCTCCTTCACCCGCAACTTTGACGCCAAATTTGTTTCTACCGTCAAGGACTTGGTTAAGAATGGAAGGGACCCGAGCGTACAACAGATGATGAGGGAGACGCTGGACTCGTTGGAAGCAGAAAAGAGCTACGACAATGGCCTGTACGATCTGCTGGCCATGTGGCGCCACGTCAAGGGACACCAAGCTCGCATCGTTCCACAGGGCGCATACCGTCAAGTCGCTCCGCCCATACCACAACATCCAACTGCACAACACCACCAGCCAAATTCGCTACCAACACCAACAGAACTCGCATCGCGTGTCGAAGAGGCCCGGAACACAGCTAAGATCTTGCTCCAGCTCCTCCAGAGCACCCCGCCCGAACAGGTCGTCGATCAAGAGTTGATCAAAGAGTTCTCGGACCGTTGCCAGGCCGCTCAGCGCAGCATGCAGGAATACATCAACTGCAACTCGCCTCCGCCAGACGACGATACTCTTCAGACTCTGATCGAGACAAACGAACAGTTGAGCCTGGCAGTTAGCAGACACCAGCGCGCCATTCTCCAAGCTCGACGAGCACTCGGCCAATCCGCCTCTCCCGCTCTCGCTTCCAACAACCCCTTCGCCTCACCTCCCCCTCAGCCTCAACCTGCTTTCCAACACCCCTCCCTACAGCCGACCTCCCACCTGAATTCGGCAGACCACCACGCAGCATATTCGCCCGTCTCCCCCATCAACGATACTTTCCCCCCTCCACCAGGGCCACCTCCAGGTCACCCTTCAGCTCCGGCACTGGCCTCGAACAACCCTTTCGCTGATCCCGCCGAGTCCAATCACAACCACGACCTGGACTATACAAATTACGCCCACGAGCCACCCAACTACGGTCCCGGTGTTGACGCCAACACACGACCGGCATATGGCGGAGTGACTGAGAGTTACATGGGCCGCCAGTATAGCGCTGCTAACGGCCTTACCATGCACGGTGGTGTCGATACGACCACTACCGAGGACGTGAGTCCGGCCGAGCAAACGCACGCTCAGAGAGAGGTTAGATATAGGTACTAAGCGTTGGGATGGGAATCTTTTCCTGGGTTATTTGTGGTTCAGTTTTGGCAGCGAGCGTTGTTTTTTTCGGCGGACATGATTTGCTATATTGCACGAACAAGCCTTTTCACTTTGAACCTTCTATCGAGAGATCTCTTTCGCCACACGAATTCTGCACTTGGAAGTATTTGAACAACTTTGTTTCCAATGTGGCAGCCTGGATAAGTAGAGGAGAAGAAGAAGAAGAAGAAGAAGAAGAGAAAGAAGATTAGTTAGCTCGGATCTCGATATAGGGGAGAAAGGTAAGAGTCAAGGTAAGCAAGAGAAGAGAAGAGCGAGAGAGGATAGGGTAGGTTAACTTTCCTAACCACTTTGCTCTTGATGTTTCTTGGTCCCTTCTTTACTCATTGCAAGGGTATAGAGGTGGAATGTTCAGGGAGGAGATGCTGAGCAGGGGCCTGGTTTTTCTATCGTGTGCTTGCTCTAGCGAGATGAGATGAGATGAGATGGGATGAGATGGCGGGATGGTTCTACTCTACTCTGCTCTACTCTGCTCTGCTCTACCCTACCCTGCTCGGATGTGACACTGGATTCTGTTACAATGCGGCGTAAACAGTAGAGTACATTTCGTCTTTTGTATCTGTATCGATTCACATTAGTCGTGTAAGGGCGAAGTTACGAGTAAGAGGTGTGTTGATCTGTGTCATTGTACCATGTGCTTGCTATAGTAAGCTAGCGAGTTGGTTCTACCCTACGTATCAGGGTGTGAAAGTGGATTCTCGTTGCAATGAGACGCAAACGGTACAGTGTCGCGTCACGTTTGTTGTGCGGATGGGCGATTGCGAGTTGAAGACTTTTGAGGATAGCCAGAATCTGAAGGGCACAGTTTTTAACTGCATCGTTCTCGTCACCGAAATGTGAGATGGCGGCCGCACCTGCAAGAGCGAGCGAGAGTAACCAAAAGTGAAAAAGAGGAAAAACATTATCTTGATCTGTTCATCTATCACATCTATATTCATGTATGTTGACATATGTCGAGTTGAATCGACTTCCACAGAAAAGCAATCACATCAGAACACCCAATCCAAGAATTTCTCCCACTTGGTCACTGGCTCCTTTTCATCCACCGCACCCCTGGGATCGAAGCGGCCAGAGTACAAATCAATCTCGCTCGCCCTCGCAATGCGCGTCCTCTTGACAACCTTCCACACCACGTACGGAACAATGTAAATCGCAATTCCAATGTACGAAGCAAAGAAAGATCCGGTGTCCCAGTTGCCCTCGAGGAACACGCTGAAGCCCGAGAAGAGGGTGATGATGCCGCTACCGATGGCGCCCACGTAGGCGGCGAGGGGTTGGAGGCGTCCTTTCATGGGGAGGGTGTTGCGGTCGATGTTCTGGGCGGCGCAGGCGTGGTGGTAGCGGATGTAGCAGATGCAGAGCGTCATCCAGGCGAGCAGGCCGGCCACGGTGCTGAGGTTGAGCAGCCAGGTGAAGGCTTGGGATGCGCCGCCTGAGCCTAGGGAGAGGTAGGCGAGGGGCCCAAAGGCAAAGGAGGCGAGAACGGCCCAGTAGGGTACACCTTGACGGTTTACCTTTGCGAAGAACTGGGGCATCTGGCGGTCTGCGGCGAGAGCGACGAGCATGCGCGATCCGATGTAGCAGTAGCTGTTTCCGGCTGACCAGGCCGAGACCAGGATACATGCGTTGACAATGGATGGCAAGACTGAGATGCCAGAGTTCTTGATGGCGATGACCCAAGGAGAGGAGTTTGCGTTTCCAGTGTCAGACGTGAGATTGGGGTCGTTGGAGGGGACAATCATTCCGATGAGGAGCGTACCCAAGACGTAGAAGAAGAGAATACGGTAGGTAACGCGGTGGACAGCCTTGGGGATGGCCTTGTGAGGGTTCATGGTCTCGGCAGCTGCGACAATGACAGTCTCAACGCCGATGTAGGAGAAACTGGCGTTGATGAAAGCACTGAAAAAGGCGAGGAAATGGCCAGTGTTTCCCTTGATGCCTTTGTAATCGGTGAAGGGACCGACTGGACTTTTCCAATATCTGAAACCGATGGATTCATGGTCGGGCGCGCCTCCAGAGGTGATGACGATGGAGACAATGACCAACCCCAAAAAGCACATGATCTTGATAGACGCTGTGATGACCTCAGCTTCACCAAAGAAGCGGACGTTCATCAAATTGATGGCCAGGATTGCAGCGAGACCGACTGTAATGACTACCGCAGGGGTCATGTCGGTCCAGTAAGATACCACAACTGCCGCAGCAGAGACTTCCGAAGCGATGGCAATAGTATAGCAGTATCCATAAGAAATGGCCAGAGTGAATCCGAGAGCAGGATCTACGAAGCGAGTTGCGAAATGAGGTAATGATCCAGCAGTTGGGAACTATGCAATGTTAGCAATCTGTCCTGCTGTCTTCATATCAGTTCTACTCACCAAAGTAGCAATCTCTCCAACAGATTCCATAACACACCACAAGATCAGACCAACCACAGAGTAAGCCAACAAGAGACCCAAAGGTCCTGCACTGGCCAAAGCACTTCCAGTACCAACGAAAAGACCCGTTCCAATACCACCACCGAAACCAATAAAGGTAACGTGACGTGCTTTTAGTCGACGATGTGTGTGACCAACACCACCAACACCATACACAGCGTCATGGTCTCCCGATCCAGAAACAAAGACTTCCTCCGAGTTGGTCTTGTAAACCGACTTGTCATCACCACCAGTCGAGGGACCAGCAGCATCTGCCCCATGCTCGAAAGTCATGGCGATGAAAGAATCTGGGGAGTCCGGAGTAATGCCTGTCCAATGACTGACTCAAGCTGCTGTTGTGCAAGGACTGTCGACGTTCGTAGGAGAGCAAAAGGGATCAGTTGTTGGTCATAGAATCTCTCTTAAGCATCTTGAAAGAAAAATTTCGTCGTCTTCCTCAACGCCTGAGCAGAGCACGCAATGTCATCACCAGATTTAAGGTTTCGCTTTTCACTTTCCAGAAGCAATCGATCCTCCGGGGACGAAGCTTCTTTGTTCGCCGAGATCGCTTGCGTGGTGCTTGGTGAGACAAAACGTCTTGGGTTTTGCTTGTGTCGCGTGCCTTCCTGCCTTGTTCGTACGTATGTCGAAGAAGCTGTGTGATAGAAATCCAGAGTCGCCATGCAGGGTAAGCAGTTCAGCGCGATGACATGAGAGCTCTGCGAGCGCACATGAAGAATCACCCGGTTCGTTCCTGGTGGTGTTCGAGACCTTCAGGCCCCTGGGGACACCGATGAGAAACTGGGGAAGTGCTCATCTCAACCAATTTTTGTGTCATCCGGGCCTGTGCGATTCGTGTCCAAGAGTCCAGGTCCTCCTTGAGAAGATCGCGACGACAATGTGACCAGAAGTTGTACGATGAAGGGTGATGTGATGAATGCAATCCACGAGATGTGTGGATGTTGAGAGCAAAGGTCGATGGAAGTAAGATGTTGGGCGATAGACAGACAACGTTCAGCACACGCGTAGCTTTTCCAACGTCAAGAGTGATCCCCTTCACATTCTTCAGACGAGATTTAGTACGGCTCTCAAACGTCAAGAGATGTGTCTCTAGATAATGAACACGACGGTAAGCTGTCAGTATCAGGCATTGAGAGAACACACAAGCAGTGGTGTTGAAAAGATATTATCGTGAGAAAGGTAGGCCAGGGTTATACGGGTTCAGGCTTCATTGCTGAATCAGCGTCCGTGCGTCTTCCTATCCTCCAGCCATAACATCTTCACCTTCCCTTCTCGAGTGTATACCGATAACGAGTTATCTTTAGCCAAAACATCAGCTGTTTAGGCAGAAACACCACTCAGGCCTCCAATCGATACACACTGCGTATATAACTTCGCCATTCCGTCACGTTTGAGTTAGAAACTCAAGCCTCCCTCTCGACGAAGCCTTGATATAGCAAGAAACATGGCTGCGATACAAGAGACCATGATCCCTCGTCCAGGAACAGAAACTTCTTTACCCGTGACCTCAATCCCAGGACCGTCCGAAGAGTTCTTCACCCAAACATTCGGACACCTTTTACCTCCTGCCGAATACCTATCTACTGCTCATGGGAGAATCGCCTACTACACCTACACCCCCCAAACCCAACCAGACCAACCCACTACATCCTCTTCTCCCAAACGAGTACTATTCCTTCACGGCGTACAAACCCCAGCACTAGGTCTCCAACCCCTAGCCACATCCCTCCATACCTCCTTCCCAACAGCCCAATTCGTCCTAGTCGACCTCTGGGGCCACGGACTTAGCTCCACTCCCCTGACACCACACACCCCCCCTCTCTTCCACCTTCTCATCGATACCCTGCTCTCGCATCTTCAATGGCGCTCTTGCCATCTCGTGGCTTACTCCTTTGGCGCCTCCACCGCAATCTCCTATGTCGCTTCCTCCGAGCAAAGAGCAAAACAAATACAAAGTGTATCTCTCATTGCACCAGCAGGACTCTGGCGCGCAACAAACCTCTCGGAAGAAAAACTCCACAGCGGGAATTTTCCCGTCGCAAAAACTCATGTGCTCGAGCTTCTTGAAGGCGGTCCCCTGGTCGTACCCACCGACTGGCAATCCCGCGTCTCGCGCGGAGAAATCGTCGGCGGGGCGATCCGTGCCTGGCAGATGGAGCATCATGCCGGGCACACGGCTTCCGTGGTCGCGATCGTGAGAGATGGGGGTGTGTTTGGACAGGAAGAGGCGTTTAGGGCTGCGGTGGAGAGGGGGGTACCGGTTATTGCGGTGTTGGGGGAGGATGATGATGTGGTGTACGAGAGGGATTTGAGGGCGGTGGGGGTGGGGAGTGTGGAGGTTGTGAAGGGTGTTGGACATGGGGTTGTGAGGGAGAAGGTTGCTGAGGTTGCAGAGTATATCGAGGGGTTTTGGAAGGGGTTGAAGTAAAGATTGGGAGGACGAGCAGGAAGTATAGAGCAGACACAATTCGTCACTACCAAGTCAATTGGAAAGGTATAAAGGATCAAACTTTGATTACAAGAAAATAGACATGAAAATTTACATATGGATCGTACTATCATCGCCATGCTATGCTACATTGCAACACATCTACAGCAAAAAAGCAACGGCACCAAGAACAGCAGCAACGGCACCACCCTGCACACCAGCCTTGGCAGCGCCACCAGTGTAAGCAACCAGAGTAGAGCTGGGTGCCATGGTCTTGACAGCACCGGTAGCGCCGGCAGTACCAACACTAGTTCCGTTCACAGCGACCAATGTAGGCTGGCCAGAAACAATAGCAGTCGAAGTAGCATACTCGTAGCCAACGAGACCGATGCAGCGAGAGTTGAAGCAAGAGTTGTAGCTGCACTGCGAGGAATCCGTGCAAGTGGCGTTGAAGGGACCGCACACCATGCCGGCAGCGGCTTCTTGGTAGGCGGACGAGACGGTGCATTCAGCGCCGTTGGCACACTGCGAAGTAGCGTTGCAGCTCTTGCCCAGAGCGATGAGGCCGGAAGCAGGAGGGGTGGAAGTGGCAATGGGCATGATGGACATCATGCCTGAAGCAGTGGTGGAAGCGGTGTTGGCGAGGTAAGCAGACGAGGCGAGGAAGCCGTTGCACAAACCGCCTTGGCAAGTGTTGGTTGCGCACTGGGAGTCATTGTCGCAGGCAGCATTGAACTTGCCGCAAGACTTGATTGCCATAAAGTTGCTGGCGAAGCACTCTGCTCCGTTGGCGCACTGTACGGTGTCTGCGCACTCGGCACCGAGAGGAAGGGATCCGGCTGCAGCGACGACGGTGGATGAGGGAGCAGGCAGAGCTCCTTGAGCGGTGGATGCCGAAGCGGCAACGCCAGATGCGGTGGAAGGCGCAAGAGTTTGGGAAGAGGTGGGAATCAGCCATTCTGATTCAGGCAGGGGACCGCTGCAGATACCGCCGGCGCAGAAGTTGGTTGCGCATTGTGAGTCGTTATCACAGGCAGCGTTGAATTTGCCACAAGACTTGATTTGCATAAAGTTGCTGGCGAAGCATTCGGCTCCTCCAGCACACTGTTCAGTGCGAGCACATTCGGCACCAAGAGGAAGGGTGCCAGGGTCTGCGACGACGGTCGAAGAGGGAGCTGGAAGGGCTCCTTGAGCATTGACAGCAGCAACTGCTGCAGCGACAGCGAAGAACGAAGAACGCATCGAGTCGAAAAGGTGTAGCTACAGAGGTTGTTGTGGGGTTGAGAGGAAGGTAGCGAAAGAAGATTGATAGGGCTGTATAAAGGTGCTGATGGAGAAGGGAATCGACATGAGCAGGAACCCCTCACCTTTATAAACTTCAAGTCAGCGAGAACATGCCACAGCTCGTTCCCGCCCCGCGGCCGTATAACCATGATTATGGTTCAAGAGACCAAGAGGTCGATGGACTGAGCACCGGTGGAAATATGGAGCATTCGGCGTCATAATACTCTGTTTTTAGAATAACGTTGCTGTCCCCAGCCACTTCCGCTCGTGTCGATCTGGGTAGAGCCTCTTGGCATTAGAGTCTGAGAGTCGTAGAGCCGACTCGGCCGGATGTAGCTTGAATACTACATTGATGATCAATTTGCAGTAATGTTAATGTCCTGTGCATAGTCGACGGTGAGTCTCGTGTTGATGCTATATGCATCTTGATGGCCCGGGTTGCAGTTCGTACTTTGTGAGCGTTTTGCATAGAGACTTCTACGTACTCGTATCCATGTCGCCTGAGATGTCATGGTCGTACAAACCCTGCATGTCGTCTCTGGCCCATAGCTTGACCGTGCGGTCGTAACTTGAACTGACAATCCATTTGGCGTCGCTGGTAACATCTGTTGAAAGCACATGACCCGAGTGACCGCTCAGACTCTTGCATAGAGCCCAGTCGTCGGCCGAGAAGATTTTGACGTTTCTGTCGAAACCTGCACTGACAAAGAATGTGCCGCTCTTCTTGGGGACGAACTCTTGTGTATCGTTCTGCTTGTCGAGAGGCTTGGCACTCAGAGGACTGTCTGTGCCCTTGAACCAACGGAGATCAGTCACACCGCCCTTGTGGGCACCTATCGAAGCGGTTTCCTTCATGGCACGAATATCCCAGCACTTTGCGAAACCGTCGCCTGAGCCAGTCATGACGCGGTAACCATCCGGACTCCAGTCCAGACCATAGATTGGTGCAATGTGGCTTTCGAGGTACAGAACGCGACGGCCACTGCGCAGATCCCACAGGCAGGCAATGCTGTCAAGACCAGCACTCGCGAGGAGAGAACCGTCCGTGTTGAAAGCGACCGTGTATGCCTCGTGCGAGTGACCCTCTTGGAGGAGCAGCTCGGTGGTAGTTTCGACATCCCATAGTCTCCACGTGGTGTCGTACGAGGCCGAAGCGAGGTATTTGCCCGAAGGGTGGAACTCGGTACGGCAGACTCTGCCCGTGTGGCCGGATAATGTTGAGATGGGAGTGTCCTGATTCAGAGACCAGAGATGGATGTTGCCTTCTCCACCACCCGAGGCCAGGTTCAGACTGCTTTCCGACACGGTGGTGCCGTCCAGAGTAGCCCCAGGGAACCAGGAGATGCCACTGACCTGGGCAGTGTGACCACGAAGTACAGCCTTCTCTTCCAAGTTGGGCACATCCAGCAACTTGATTGAACCTCCCCAGTTTCCTGCAGCAATCATCTTTCCGTTGGGCGAGAAGCGAGCCATGCTGACGGGTCGCTCACCGGCAATCTGCGAACCGAAGAGTTCAAAACCTGACAGCTTGTCCTTGACGTAGTTGCGGTGGTCGACGTGTCGTTGTAGGGGAATGGCAGACTCGAGCCGTTGGAAGTGGACGCGCTGTTGTGTCCTGGGCAGAGAGAAGCGGGCGATTTCCTTGCGCGCTTCGAGGAGTTCGTCGACACCCTCTGTGTAGAACTCCTGCTCTTCCTCGTCTTCTTCCTCTTGGTCGACGTCCATGGCGACATCTTCTCCGGTGGCTTCTTGTTTGGCGTAGAGCAGTTCTCGTAGGCGGTCTCTGCGGTCTTCGGGGCGCTCGCCAAACAGAGTGATGGGTTCGGCAATGTCTCGTAGCCTTGCGCGGACTCGTACATCGTCGGTGGGCACGGCAATGGCGTTTGCTTTGCGCTTGCGGTTGAACTGGGCGATGACATCGGCGGCCTTTTCCGAACCACCGGTGGCCGAGGGCATGTAGTAATCGGTGTCGAGAGGGACATTGTCGAGGTCATAGGTCATGGCGGCATCCTGGGTGCATGTCTGTGTCAGCCGTGGTCGAGAGCTGTCGAAACTTGTGAACACGCGCAGATGGCTGTCAGGGTCGGGGCGGCTTACCTCTGGCTCCTCCTCGACATAGGCCTGCCGCGACGGGTGGATGGACATGATGGCGGTGGGGTGTGGTGTTTTCTGGTGCTTGTCGCAAAAGTGATGACCAAGAGGGAAAGAGCTGCGGGCAAGCAGGCGCGTGGGCCGTGCGCGCTGCCATCAATGATGTTTTTCGTCACTCAAAAGTTGCATCGCTCCTTCCACTTTCAAACACACCCAAACAAACACACACTCACAATGGCATCAACGACTCCAGCAGCGGCAGGCGCGCAGCCGCCCGTGACAATCGTCTGCGTCGGCATGGCGGGAAGCGGCAAGACGACCTTCATGCAGCGCATCAACTCACATTTGCACTCGAAGCAAACACCGCCCTATGTCCTCAACCTCGACCCCGCCGTACGCAAAGTCCCCTTCGACTCCAACATCGACATCCGCGACAGCGTCAACTACCGTGAAGTCATGAAGCAATACAACCTCGGCCCAAACGGCGGCATCCTCACATCCTTGAATCTGTTTGCGACAAAGATCGACCAAGTCCTGGGCATCCTGGAGAAGCGCTGCTTGCCCGAGAAGCAAGAAAGGGGAGAGGAAGACAAGGTGCCCAAGCACGTTCTGGTCGACACGCCAGGCCAGATCGAAGTCTTCGTCTGGTCGGCCAGTGGAAGCATCCTGTTGTCTTCGCTCGCCTCGTCCTTCCCTACAGTCCTCGCCTATGTCATCGACACACCGCGCACCACTGCCTCGACCTCCACCTTCATGTCGAACATGCTCTACGCCATCTCCATCATGTACAAGACTCGCCTCCCCATGATCCTCGTCTTCAACAAGAACGACGTCAAGTCAGAAGAGGAAGCAATCGACTGGATGCGCGACTTTGAATCATTCCAAGAAGCCCTGCGCAGGGAGGAAGAGGAGGAGGCAGAGACGGGCGCCGGTGGCTCGGGTTACATGGGTTCCCTGCTCAACAGCATGAGTCTCGTGCTCGAAGAGTTCTACAACAACCTCAGTGTCGTCGGTGTGAGTAGCATGACAGGCGCCGGCATTGACGCCTTCTTCGAAGCTGTCGAGGAGAAGAGAATAGAGTTCAACAACGACTACAAGGCCGACCTCGATCGCCGAAGAGAACAACGTGACAAGGAAAAGGAAGCAAACCGCGAAAAGGAAGTCGCAAGAATGATGAAGGATATGCGCGTGGGCGGAAACAAGTCACGAACACCAAAAGAAGAGCCCGAAACCGTCTCCGAAGCTGAAGAGGAAGACGAGGATGGTGATGGTTTGGTCGACAGAGACGAGGATGAAGACATCAGTCAAGAGGGTCTGCAACAGCGATACCAACAAGCTCTGGCTGCGGGCAACAACCAAATGACTGGTGAAGACATGAGTTTTGCCAAGTATGTCCAGGCTGCTGGTATGCAGAAAAAGTAAGCTCCCTCTTTTGTTCCTTTTCTTGAGTCTTGCTCAATACAAAAACGACGTTACGAACCACTCCTCTTTTTTTTCTCTTTCTTTCTCAATCTCCTACTCGCGCATCAAGCATCACATGTGACAGCGGTCTACGGACTACTCCTTTCCAAACCACAGGTCCGCCGAGATTAATTGGGCCTCTTGCTGGCCTGGCCATCTCACTTGACAACTTACTGGCCTATGGTATCTTTTGTTGTTCTTGTTTCGTCCTCCAATGATTTCCCACCATCCATCTTGCCTCTAATTGCTTCGCACTCAAAGGAGTTTCATCGCTGGCTTGCACCGTCTGCTATGATCAACAGGCCATCGCAATTTGTTGTCGAATCGCTCACTGTTCGCGAGTTGGGCACCGAGTCTATTGAACCACTGCAGCAGATCCCGATCGCTGGCATGTGATGCGAACTTTCGATAAGCTCCTGGAAGATGAACGAAGCGATAGTATCACCTCGAAGTGATGAGGACAAACGTACCAACAATACCATCTTCGGTGACTTCTTCAGAGAACTCTTCGGCACCGTCAATACGTGTAAGAAACACACCAGTTAGCTTGTATACATCCAGCCATGAATCTCAGAACGGATTTGCATCAACCGTCGAGTGTGGTCGTTGGTGAGAACAGGCACGTTCGATGGCGCAAGATGTCAAGAGAGGCTTCTTCATGCTTGGTCTTCCGCCGGCCACACCCACGTCCCACGAAACCTGTGGGCCTTGGTACTTTGTACGAGTGACCATGGAATATGCAGACAATTTAGGCAAAGCACGTCCTCATTCCAGGCAGAAAGAGAACAGACAAATCTGCTGCTGCGGAGACAAACAGCGTTTGATCAACCGCCAAGCAACGGACTTGGTCTTGGTATAGACTCTAGAGCGGACTATACCAATCGCTTATACAGAAGATGAAACGCCAAGCCTACACCGAAACTCTGACTGGAGTCTTAGTACAGAGATTAGGCTATACAGCATGGAAAAGCGTCTGTTCGATACTGAACATGCGTTTGTGGCATGGATAATCTGTATCATGAATAGGCGAGGTGAAGAGCTTGGACATGATGAGATGTGCATATAACATGGCGTCCAGCTTCCAAGAGATCAAGACACTCAACTCCAGAGCACATCAACACAGCAGGTTGTATTAACACCAATATGCATTTCTCTTCTCTCCTTCCGGCTTTTCTCGCCATCAGTGGTATGTCTACTGCATCAGCAATCCCCTCTCCCTTCCTCGAATCTAGACAAAGCAGCCCGGCAGCCGGTGTCGTCTACTCCAAATGCAGCAAGCCCGGTGTCTTTGCTCTCGCCTTTGACGACGGCCCGGGTCAATACACCGAGGAACTCATCAAGACCTTGAACGCCGCAGGCGCAAAAGCCACCTTCTTCTTCACCGGCACCCTGTACGGCTGCATCTACAACCGCGCCGCCGCAGTCAAGGCCGCCTACTCGAGCGGCCACCAAGTCGCCTCGCACACCTGGACGCACCCCCAAACCCTGGATACAATGAGTGTCGCTCAACTCAGCACCGAGATGCAGAAGCTCGAGACAGCGCTGGTCAACATCATCGGTGTCAAGCCCACCTACATGCGTCCCCCTTACCTCAAGACCGGCGGCAACGTGCCCACTGCAATGAGAAACCTCGGTTACAGAATGATCACCGACAGCGTCGACTCGCAAGACTGGAATGGCCTTTCTGTTTCTCAATCCGAGCAAAAGTTCCGCAGTGCAGGTCCCAGTACCCCTGATGGCAAAGGGCACATCTCTTTGCTGCACGAGACCTATGCTACCACGGTCAGAGACTTGGTTCCACGATTGATCAAGTGGGCCAAGGAGAACAACTTGAAGATGGTTACTGTTGGTATGTTCTTGATCAAAAGTCAGCATCGCACATGAGAAATACGCTAACATTGTTTTGCAGCGGAGTGTCTCGGTGACGCAAGTGGTGCTTACGCAAAGGGAACTGGCGGTGGTGCTCAAACGTGCTAGTGGAAGTAGGCTGTGTTTGAGGACTGGTACAGTCCGGATATGAGAGTACATCAAGCTTCCCAAGCAGATGGCTATCCTTTTAACGAGTGGAACCTTGAAATAGCGTCACAATGCTGTTTGCCAACTTAAACGTCGTGCCGGCTTTTCACTCAATGGAGGAAATACGACAAGTCAAGAAGGAATCTCTGCCTGTGTCCATGGTCATCATCGGTTAACCCAGGACGTTCTGTGCGAAGGCTGGATCAAATCCACGGTACGACGTTCATCGTTTGTTGGAGCTGGCCCGATGGGCAATTGGATGCATTTGCATATATACTATACAAAAGGCAGACTGGTTGTGTTCTGATACAACCCTCTTTTACTGTCACCCCCATGCTCGATCGTAAAATCATGCTTGACAGTAATCTGCGTGTCATCCATATTCACACTCCCCACCGACGGGGCCAGTTTCCCGTTGTACTGTTTGTCCGAGGCAGCCACCGTGATCAACTCAAACTCCGAGTCATCGGCAGAAGTCTGTCGCGACGGTCGAGACAAGCGAGCGGAAATCTTTGCAATGCGGCTTTGGGAGTGCGGCGTTTCAGAGGATTTGTTGTAGCCAGAGGTGCCGGAGCGAGAGGAGGTGTTGTTTGCGATTGTGCGGGTGATGAGGACTTTGAGGCCTGGGAGGGATGCGACGATGAGGGAGGTGCACATTTCTGCTGTACACATGACGGCTGTTGCTTATGTCAGTACGATGCTTTGGTGCAGAAGAGCAGGGAAGATGGAAATACCTCCGTCATTGTCGCCCAAGTCGTAGTCCGACGCTGCATATACCATGAAGCGAGCGAAGCTGATGGCCATGGTGATCAAGCCGAGAGAAAAGACCCCAATCAGGCCGAACTTTTGTCGTTGTCGAAGCTTGAGCGACTTGATAATAAAGAAGGGGATGAAGAATACTAGGCGGCTTGTTAATATCGATCGTTTAGGTGTGGCAGAGTCAAGCACGACAGGGACGAAAAAGTGAGACATACGGAACACGTCTGCTGAGAAGTTCAAAGCCCAGTTGATCGAAAAGTTTGTCCACGAGTTCCAGATGGATTGACCCTGCTCCTCGTATACCAGAGACCAGTTGTAGTGTGTAGGAAAACAGATGAAGATGTCGACGAAGAAAGCGCCAACTACTGCGAGACCAAGGTAGATTGTGACAACGCATAGCATGAATCTCATGTTTCTGAACATCTTCGGGATAAGCCACCAGTAGAAAGCTGTTATCGATGCTTTGGGCAGGAACAATCCAATGTCGAAGAAGAAGCATGAGGCGTAGACGGCCTGAGTATGGTCAGCTGATCATCAACCAAGGTTGTGTTGTTGGTACAAGGTATACCTTAAGATAGACAACCGAGTCGGTGTAAAAGTCGTCAATCAAAGGGTGCTTTCGTGCAGCATCCAAAGCAAGGCCCTGACAGATCACAAACGCGACCGTGAACATATAGCCAACCCATACCAAGTAATCAGACAAGGTAAGGGCGCGTGCCTCGATCTTAAGGCGAACGAAACATCGCAGAAGAGTAATGGAAAGTGTTAACGTGAGTAGTACCACTTGAGCGATCTGGAAAAACACGACCGGTCAGCAAACAGCAGGTAGCAGAGGAGAGCCGTCCGACTCACAATCGCAGTACTGAACTCCATCAATCCCAGCCAGACCAACTCAAGAAATAGGGTCGAACGACGAGTTGGGGATGAGTGGACCTAAATTCCACTGCCACGAGGGAACTCCAGGTACACAGTTTATGTGCCTGGTCAATGCAGTTCTACGTTGCCTGGCCCTGCATGAGTTAAGCCTCTTACAACAAATTCAAACGGTAAGCCAACCCTAAAATCAAGGTGATTGAGGAACACGGCTGGTTATGTGGCAGTTCGGATGATGGTATCTGAAAAGGGAAGTTGTCGGGAACCGCGACTTTTGTGTTGGATGCAGACACTCTTTACCCGATCTTGTCGTGGCAGTGACATACCAGATAGACCTAGAACCAATGACTTCGAAAGAAGTCATGTTAATGCGCGGCTAACCAAATCGGCCAGAGCAAACCGTTGGAAATAATGAAACGCCGGTGCCAATTGCCACGTTGTCAAGCCACAGAGTGCGTTAGCCTGTTGGGTGAGAGCCGCTGGTTAACCCATCGAGTCGAGATTTACGGTTTAACTTTGCGAGTATGATGAGAGGAAAACAAGGTCTTCAAGAGGTCCTGATTCATGTCCTGCTTCCTCTACATTCAGTCCGCGACCGGATGACGACCGAGGGGCGCATCATGGAAGTTTCTGTTGGCTCGGTGTGCAAGACTGCTGCGAAAAGGGATGCGATTTGGGAATGTGGATGGACAGAATTCGAGAAGAAAGAAGGGCTTCCTACATTGAAGTCGAGATGGAATGATGGTCAAATCGTTTCGGCAACGTTCAGCCGCGGTGGATAGTTAGTCGGGCGCGCCGGTGAGTGATACAATACTAACAAGAAGCCTCAACGGTCGCGAGACCGGCTACCTCGCTCTCGCTTCGACAACAGTCAATAACATCCTCGTGCCCGCCTTTAAACATCATCGTGACTCCGTCTGAATGCCTGCTGTCATGGTGTCGACATGAAAAACCATTCTGGAAGATGCTTGTAAGTCGGGCGGCCTCCTCAATGTTGACCCAACAGCGCATCGCATCGTTCGTGCGAGGGCATCGTCAGTCCCTTTGCAATAGACGTTGCCGGAGTGGAAAAACTGAAAAGCTCTTCTAGACACGGCCTGGATCTTCGACCACCAGTACTCGCCAGGCCCCATCAGCGCGATGTATTCGTTGCAGTGCCCTTCGATCTCAGCCTCGCGAAACTTGTCAAGGATTTCACTGATACTTCTCTCATCGACGGACCAGTTGTCTCGGTCAACATGAGCGTAGAGGTTCTGCAGTATCGCCAGTAACGAGACATCATGGTAAGGTGCAAATGGAGTCTCACCAGTCTGGTAAAGACCGTTGTGTCCTCCATCAACTACAATACCGTCGCCTGTCTGTCCTCACCACGGATCGAGAAGGGCAACAGCAGGCGTGAGTTTCGGGTTGCTCAGTGCTGTATGCTCGTTTGAGAAACTCTACCATTGAAGAATGGAGGCGATCGATATCTTGCCCCATCGCTCTTCGTTTGCTATACGGCAAGTGGTCATGGGCATCTCGTCAAGTGAGCGGCCACTCGCATTCCATCTGTGTTTGACGATCGCATCGCGCAGAGCAGCGCATCGCTCATAGCTCAATTCGCCTTCTTCGCGAGGGTGATTGTCATGGCTGACGACTAACCACGAATGTCTTCGAAGATAGGCAATGGCATGAGTTGTAACATGTGGCTGTCGAGGATGTTGCGAACAGGAGGCTGAAGTCTGATCGAAGCTGGCCGCGAAAAGTTTCCCCTCTTGCCCCGCTGTGAGCCTCCCATGACAGCACCAGCTTGAGCTCGGACTGTGATGTCACTCTGTTGATGCATTACCACTATTACCAGTTCCAAGTAGGACGTATCCACTCTTCACTGTACTTCTACGGTACCCCTCTCTTATTTTTCTGCCCTTCTCTTCCTTATACACACTTTTCAAACCTCTCAAAATACACATCAATCAAAATGTCTGAGCAAGAAGGTCCCGTTACCGCCTACACATGGCAAATCTCCGCCCAAGATCAGCAGGGCGGTCCCGGTCTTGATAAGGACATGAAGGAGCAGGCCAACTGGACACAACTCGAGTTTTGGGACGACAACGGCAAACCTTATCTCAAGGAATACGAAGGCAGAGGTCTTCTCCAAGACAAGGCCGTTTTGATTACTGGCGGTGACAGCGGTATCGGTCGCTCTGTTGCAATCCTCATGGCAAGAGAGGGTGCCGACGTTTCGATTCTTTACCTACCCGAGGAAGAGGAGGACGCACAATGGACCATCAAGCAGATCGAGAAGGCTGGCCGCAAGGGCCACGGCATGCAGTACGATCTCAAGGAGGAGTCCAATTGCAAGGCCGCCATCGACGAGCACATGAAGGTCTTTGGCAAGCTCAACGTACTTGTCAACAACGCTTCCATGCAGGAGTCGTGTGAGGACCACAGAGAGATTGACATCTCGGTCGTCACCAAGACCTTCCAGACCAACATCATTCAGGTATGTGATTGACGACACGGACTCATCTGTAGAGACAAAGGCTGACCGTATCACCCACAGATGATGGCCTTGAGCAAGTATGCTCTCCAGCACATGAAGCGTGGTGACAACATTGTCAACTCCGCATCCGTCCTCGCGTACATGGGCGACGCCTCGAAGATCGACTACAGCTCCACCAAGGGCGCTATCGTCACCTTCACCCGCGCACTAGCAAAGCAACAGGCACCCAGAGGCATCAGAGTGAACGCTGTCGCACCGGGAATCATGTAAGCCTGCCCTGTCTCTGTCCCACTACAGTCAACTGACATGATCACAGCTGGACTCCTCTCCAACCTGCCACTGCCAACGTACCTGCCGAGGGCATGAAGAATGTCGGCAAGGGCATGGCTCCCATGGACAGAACTGGTATGCCCATCGAGATTGCCACTGCCTACATTCAACTGGCCTCGCCTCTCGGATCTTACTTTACTGGCGAGTGCATCCACGGCACCGGTGGTATTGAGATGCAAGGTTAAATGATTGAGCCTGACGTTACTGGCTGTTCATGTCTTGAGATGTCGTAATGATGTATCTTAATGAATTCATGTTTCTTCCGTATCTCGTTCGAGTCATCCACGCTGTGATGAGATTGATTGACCATACTCAACGTCTGTGGAACCGGCTGCCACTCAACAGTCGTCATCCCGGATCAAGACTGCGAAAGATTAGAAAGCACCGTGAGCAGGGCTCGGGTCGTTCACCGCAGGACACGTCGCATCATAAACAGCCGGATCAACAAACGACGGCTTGGTCATATTGTCATATGCCAACCTCGCCAGAGTCTGCTTGCCTGGCACGTACTTCGGCCAACCCGTTTTCTCCAACCCTCTCTTAGGATCCCTTGCAAACGTTGCCCAAGCCTTCATCATATACCTCGACACTTCATCCTCCGCAGCTGAATTAGGCATCCCACTAACATCCTCAGCAGTTCCGAAGACCATGGTTATTTCAGAGCCGTGGTAGGCCCTGCTGCCGGGAAACAAGCGCAAGTTGTCCCAATCGCCAAAGTATCGGTATCGCCAGGTGGATACGTTATATCTTGCGCGATTCGCAGTTTCCGCGCCGGTTGGGCATGTGAAACCGGCGAGGATGAAATTGTCCCATTGCGTGGGTGTCAGGGTTTTGTTTGTTGCCCAAGCGCCCAGTTTGTAGAAGCCTGCTTCGTAGTCGACGTTGCCAGCTAGGTAAGGGATATTTGCAAATTTGCCGTTTGCAGATAGTGAAGCATAGTCAGCAAACACAGTCTTGTTGTCGACGGTTGGGTGAAAGACAGGTTGGTAGAGTGTTGTGGTCGGTTCGTAGGGAACCTGCGCGGCGGCTTTGAGGATATCAGTGACGTTTTTGCTACGCATACACGACATGACATTGCCAGAACTGCCACAGCCAAGGGAGCTTGCTGCTGTGTACCAGTACTTGGCAGATATGTTGGGCGAGTTGACGGCGAAACTAAGCGCTGTGCCTGATTGTGAGATCAAGCCAGCGATTATTGGATCCTTCTTCCATGCGTACGAGTAGAGATCAATCGCTGAACCGCCAGCGCTCTGGCCAAAGAGTGTGATGCGGTGCGGATCGCCACCAAAGCCTCTGATGTTGTCGCGAACCCATTCCACAGCCATGCGGTGATCGAGCAGACCAATGTTTTGTGTCTCGCCTGGCGCGCCAGGGTAGCCAAAAATGTTGACACGCTGGTTGATGGTGACCACAATAACATCCTCTTGATCGGCAAGGTATTGCCCGTGATAGAAGAGACTGTTGGTGCCTGGAATGGTGTATCTTCCACCATGGATCCAGAGCAGCACGGCCTTTGGTTTTTTGTGCGTCGTGACTTTGGCCCAGATGTTCAATGTCAGACAGTCTTCGCTCTGGGGGTTTCCCGTCTGGTCGACAAAGTTCATGTAAACGCGGCGGCCAGTGGTAGTCAAGCCAGGATAAGTCGAAGGCGGGCCAATATTTGCGGGACAGTCTGGCGAGAAGGCGGATGCATTAAAGACGTTGGTCGAGCTGTATTTCTGAGGCGCGGCGAAGCGGAGTTGGCCGAGAGGTGGTTGAGCATAAGGTATGCCTAGATATTCGGAGACTTGAGATCGGTTTCTTGAAGGATGTCCGATGACAAGGCCGCTGGTCGTGTTCACTGGACGACCTACGACATTTCGATCATGGCGACTCGCGTTGACAAAGTCCAGAGATAGGAGAAACGCCAGTAGACAGAGGAGCTCATGAGTCATCATAGCGATCATTGGAATGATTGCTGGGAGAGCACGAGACAGGGGAACAGGGAAGCAAAGAAAACAAAAGAAAGCGAGAAACAATCAAAAGGATAACACGGGCTCGGGCCTCGATGGCTACGGCTTAGGGATCGACCATCTCTGCATAACGGCAATATCGCAACGTGGTATAGAGTCTGGAGTAGATTGCCTAAGCGAGATCGTCCTCGGGAACAGAAGCGGTAAGCAGCATACAGTTTTTTTACCCTATTATAACTACATCCACATCGCCCGCGCATGCATAGACTTGGCTCGATCAAAAGTCGTCGCTCGAGCACGGTTTCCGATTGCAGGAAAGTCGCGACCAAGCCTACAGCTCTTACCTCGAGCGCAGTAGATCATAAATGCTCCAGACGATCAGAGGGGTAGGACGAGAAGTTGTCCAACCCAGGCCTTGAGAGAAGTCACTCCTGAAAGCCTTGCTATGACCGCTGATGCAAGTGTATTGACCCGCCTGTTGAAGACGTAGCTGCTCAATGGCGCAAAAATTGATCATGGCCCGGGGCCCGATAGTGTACCCAATGTGTATGTTCCTCCTCCTTCACGATACGTAATGGCTCGAGATACTAAATTGTTCCACGACAGTACTGTTCGAGTGGGTCAATCGTTTGCGCAAGTCCAGTCAGGCAATGGCGATCTTCCAGATGTCAAAGCCATCGCAGACTATGGCTGGTGTGAGTCGAAAGAACAGTCGCGTTTCGAGGTTCGTGTGATCGTTCTGGGCGCTGGTCGACTTGAGAAGGACGAAGAGTCGAATATTGCGGCGACGGGGGTACCATAGAGAACGTTGGGTATGGTTGCGATGTGAAGGAGAGGCTTCTTGGTCTCATTTGCTTTCTCGCACAAGGACGCGGACAAACGTCGGCTTGCGCGAAGGAGCCTCCCTCCGAGGGACTCGTTTGTCCTCGGCCCCAGTAATCACGCCTACTTGTCCAACGACAGAACCTATGTTGTGACCTCCTTTGTGCGCCCAGCGTCTTGACCTCAAGATCGGCCTCAACGAATGACTTTGTCGATTGAGATGGTCATTCGGATCAGTCACTCTAGGCGCGTCCACCGACCTCACTCTTAGCACACTTGTTGCGCATCGGACTCATGAGTACATTAGGTCATCGCAGTCGTTATGTATCGCTCATCTATACAGTCGCTCTTGAATCAAACGCTTTCGACCCCTCGTATCCCACAAATATTGTTCCGCTGTCCGACCTCTCCATATCCATCCGCGTACCCGAACCACTCTGCCCCGGACTGTCGTACTTTGATTCCTCATCCTCACGGTGTGAGGTAAAGCCCATGCCCGTCCATGTGATGATCGGCCGTCGGATGGGCGCGCGAGGTGGTTCCACTGGTACGGCTGCTGGCAACACCATCAAGACAACCTGGCCACTATCGCCTTTCGACGATGAAGAGCGACGGATCCTGTAGACGAGCGGTTGCAACAAAGGGACCGATGCCGCAATAGTCCCCACGCTTATCTCCATGAAGCTCCAGAAGAAATACGTGTCCTTGAAGTATTTGTCCTCGGCGTCAAAGTAGTCCCACATGGCCCATGTCTTGATCGCTCCACAAATGACTGCCAACCAACCCAGACTCAATGCGACAACAAGTGATATCTTCTTGAAGGTTGACACTTTCATCCTGAGTACGATGGGCATGGGCCACAGTGCGAGAATGGCGTCCGTCAGCATATTCATCACACTGTTCCAGAGAGCGAGACCCTTCCAGACCTTGGTTGAGATCATCTTTGCGTCCTTTTGTTCGTCGAAATGCCAATTCGCTCGGATAGGAATGCAAGACCAGAAGAGTGTTGACGCATATGCAAGGGAGCAGACGGTCATGAATACTGCACCAGTCAGTCATACTGATGACAGGCCGCTGAACCTGATCCCAACTTACTCATCAGACCGTACAACGCCCATCGACCCCACCGACTTCGACCGACTCGAACGAGGAAGAAAGCAACGCTGCACTTGAAGGTGCCGACGCCAAGCATGAGAAAGAGTTGATGTGGAAAAGTCCATAACAGGAAAAGCTCATATTGTGGTATCGTCACGGTAACCATGTGTCGACCAAGAACTCCAGTTTTCGACTCGCCGACAAAGCAGATCCAGCAACCAAGTACGAAAAGGGCAGTGATGAAGATCAAGAGGTCCTCCCAACCCAAGCGTCGTACGATGAAAGCCCGGGCATACAATCGCAGGGTTACGGTGATGAGAGAGAGGAAACAAAAGAGGCCAGTGGCGCCGAGTATAGTTGATGACACGTCTTCTTCCAAGTACTCCTTGCTATGCATCGAGACGTCGCGAGACGGGAAGGTACTTTTCATACTATCCATGTCGCTGGGGAATGAAAGTAACAGACATCAAAGACGTGATCGAGACCAGTTGTGTGTTCCTGGCTGGTTTGGTGTTACCGTAGTCAAGGTAGAGGAGTAGTGTTGTAGTCTTGGAGGACTAGTCGAAAGGACAGAAAAGAAGTGGTATGACAGGTTGAGCCTCGAGGTGTATGGACCCAGCTATATGTGTTTGGTACGACCCCGAACGGGATCCCAGAACGTGGTCCAAGGTGATCAGGGTAAGTATGTGGCTTGAGCCACGTTTGCGTATACTGACTCTACCAAACCAAACACTCGAGGGTATGTTGATCTCGGGCAGGCGTAGACGAGATTTTGGAGAGCGGGATATCGTTTGTGTCGCGAACTCAGAACCGAACAGGGATCAAGCGGAGAAGTTTCGAATTGGGTCAGGAAACAGGGCTGGACATGCGATGAGAGAAGCAAATTAAAGCAGCACCTTGTCAAAGGAGCCGAGGCCATGATTGTGTTTGGGGGTCACGCACGGTGCTAAAGGAAGATGTTACGAAGGATTTGAGACATGAGATACGAATCGAGAGCCCGCGACTATTGGACAGCCGCCCTACCGCAGTCATCCAGTCTGACATTAGCTGTCAAAATCGTATATACCAATATAAGTCGCTGGTGCAATCAGGAACCAAGCAACATCAAATCCGATTGCCGTCAGTGACATACCTGCGACATACCAACCATAACATCGTGCGACTAATTCCAGTCGGATGTTTAAAGAAGGCAGTGAGTATTGCTGACCAAAGCAGGTTGAATGAGACCGCATCACTGAAAGACTAGAGGACGTTGGCAACGGTTTGAACAAGTTCAGCCGGAGAAAACGTCGCAATATGCCGGGACTAGACAGCGTGATGAGGATGTCGTCGGCCGACGTGTACCTACTGAAGTGCGATATGATCTTTCGGAGCGCTGGTTGATGGTCTTGGTTATGGGGAGTGGTCGCATGTGTGTCAAGGAATTGAAAGTCGTGATGGGAAGTGTGAAGTGTGGAGTGAGCAAAAGATGGCATGTTCGTATCTCGTACTCGGCCTTCGGCACGGGAGTTTCAGTCGGCACGACCCGAGAAGGAAAGGTATGTGTAGATCAACGAAGAGTCTCAAAACATCAGACCTCGCAACACTCCGGACCTTCGAGTTTTAAGGAAGCTCTGAAACTCCAGCTTGCATCTTGTTCCTTCAGCGACATATCTGTTCAGCGGCCGCTCGTGGAAGGAAGTTCGACTCGAGATAGGGATCGTCGGACGTCGTTGAGAGTGTCACCCTGGTTGCCTGCTTCGACATATGAGATACTGAGTGGTTAGAACAAGCACCAGAGAGAAGGTGTCGAAACCACAATTCATCGAATTCATCATTTATTATTGTACTACGAGCTGGAGCAACGTCTCCTAGTGATTCCCTCGAATTTCTAGCTAAGCGCCACGGTGCGGGGTCGAGATGCTAGCTCCGAGAGGCCGAGGAGGTACGAGAGGTGGAGGTATAGTAGGTAGAGGGAGGTTCGAATCGTTGTCGTAGGGTAGCGTAGAGAGGCAGATTAAGGAGGACACGGTTATAAGGGACAGAGACTATATAGAGAAGAGAAAAAGAGAAGGTAGACAAGGTGGAGCCGAAGACAGCCCCTAGAGACGAGCGACTAGTAACGACTCCGACTCTACATCGGCAGAAGCTACACCTAGGAAAAAGCCATTACCTATAGCTATAAGAAGGGTAACCCGAAGTGTAGAGAAAGAGGTTAGAGATGCCGGTTAATACGCCGAAGGTAGCCCTACACCTAGTAGCGGTAGAGGCAACGATATACTAAGAGAAATTATAATGGAGGACATAATATAGCAGTTACTAGACGTATAGAGAAGAGAGTAGGAGAAAGAGAAGAGATATAGAGAAGAGATTAGACAGTTATAGACTACGGTTACAACCTTAGTTCTAGACATTAAAAGCCTATAAGAGGTAGTCCTAAATTAGGGTTCCCTATAGTCATTATCTTAGTAGACTAGAACGACCGAATTATATGCGAGCGTAGCGGCCTAAGGGGTATAGCCGTCGAATTAAGAAGCGGTAGTAACACCGGTTAGATCGCCTAGGACATCGGTATCGTTCGACCTCTTAGATTAGTTAAGCCCCCTATAATTACCTCTAGTATCTATAGGGACGTTAATTAGAAGCGTAATAAAAAAGACGAAACACATATAAGAGGTAGACATAGTGCTAGACATAAAGAACCTCGAAACAGACGGACGTATAGGAGCAAATCTTATAATAAGGACTAAGAACCGAATTATAGCTATAATTAGATCTAACGAAGGATTAGATATAGTTACACTAAACTAGTTCATAATTCGACACACGAATAAGGATGTTCACCTAGCGTACTTTAAGATCGATAGAGAAGTAGAAAAAGTAGCAAGAGATTACGTAGACGAATGGATCGACATGTTTCTTAAGGGAGCTAGGCTTATAGAATCCACTTAGTACCTAATTAAGGTGGATTTTGTTATGAAAATGGAAGCTACGGACTAAGAGACCGGAGGGATTAGCTAAGAGACACGAGAAGCCTTTTTAGAAGAGAACAAGGTCGAGGTTAAGATAATAAGATAGCTAGGAAGACCGAAGGAATACGCTTCCTATGCATCTATAGTTGCTAAACTAGCAACAAAGGAACAGGTAGAAAGGTTGCTCTAGAAATAAGCAGATAGTAAGGAGGTATAGCTGTTCGGTTGCATAGTAAAAGTCTCGAGCTTCTACGATAATAGAGGACTAAGAGGCTACTATAATTGCCACTAGTTTAGTTACGTCTAGAAGGACTATAAGAACACTACTAGATGCTTATAGTATACGCAAGTCGGATATAATAGTTATAAGATAGGCAAACCGAAATGTAGCAACTACGGAGGGGACTACTTAGTAACGTATAGAAAGTGCCCCGAGTATAGAAAACAACAAGAAAGAGCTATTAACCTACGTCGCTATAATTAGTACACTAAACATCCTTTAAGCGAATCTTTAGAAAAGTTTAGCAGTTTAGGATGCGTTATATAATGACTCGGACATATAGGAGTTTAATGCCATTCTTATATAGGAGCTACACTACTAGGACATCGAAGGGAACATCTAGATTACCGGAGCCGGACCTAACTTCGAGGTAATAAAGCTAAAAACACTTTAAAGAGAAAATTAGTCGTAAAGAATCCGATTATGCATATAGATAAATAGGAATAGGGAGTATACGCAAATTATAACGAATAGTAACGACATTATAGTAATCGTTATAAAACATAGAGATCGTAGTATACTAATGGCGTCTATCTATATCCCGTGTGTAGGTAACGGTTAGGAAGCTAACTAACAAGAACTGTATAGTAGATTGCAAGAAGTTTAAACAGCGATTACGAATGAAACTAACAATAACCTAGAGCTAGAGATCTTTATCGCTAGCGACTTTAACCGCCACGATATAGTATAGGGAGAAAATGAGGTGGCACTAGAATAGAGGTAAGGCGAAGGGAGCAGGATATTAGACTTTATTAAGGAACATGACCTATAGTTCCTAACACTAAGAGGGGTCTAGACATAGGAACGAAATAGAGCATCGTTAATAATCGACCTAGCTATAGCTAGCGCGAGATTGTTCGAGGACTAAGTAGCATGCTAACCATTTAGGAACGAACATAGGTCCGATTATAGGGCAATGCATATAGCAATAAACATAGGAGATAAACTAGAGGACCTAAAAACTTAGCGCTACACGCTATAGTAAGTAGACTAGAAAGCAATAAGAACTATAATTAGTTAAAAGCTAGCAGATAGCCCATTCCTAATAGACGATCTCGAAGCAATGTAAGGATACATATAAGAAGTCACTTAAATAGCGATAGAACATTACTACCTAAAAGCGAAACTATTAACATATATAAAGAGATGGTGGTCGAAAGAGCTAACATCTATAAGGAAAGAGTACATAAGAACTTGTAACCTAGCAAGATTATAAAGGAGATAAGGCAGACTAGATAACAGCCTTAAGATTATAATAAAGATGGCAAGGTACGACTTCCACTATGCGGTTAAGAAACGTAAGAAGGAACACTAGATAGAGTTCCTAGGTAAATTAACGAACATCTAGAAAGCAGCATAATACCTTAACCTAGGTAAGAGATTAAGCTTCGGTAGGATAACTTCCATAAAAGGGTAGGGAGGAGAGGTTATCTAAGACAAAGCTAGGATTACTAAGGAATTGTTGCATAGTTTCTTCCTAAAACCTCTAATCCCCTAAAGACCTAAACATATAAGAGACATAGCTATAAGTTAGCTCTTTAGTAAGGATCTAACAAGGGATAAGATCGAAGAAGCACTATTCTCTATAAGTCTAGACAAAGTAGCAGGAAGTAATAGTCTAACGATTAGGGTATAGAGAGAAGTCTAGCCAGTTTTATAATAGCAGATCTGCTAGCTCTTCTTAACATCACTTAGGCAAGGCAGACTACCGTTATAATAGAAGGTAGCAAAGATTGTTCCGCTTAAGAAAGGGAATAAGGACGACTACACTCTACCTAAGAACTATAGGCTAATATCTCTACTAGCTACGCTAGGAAAGATAATGGAAGTAGTAATAGTAACACGGCTTACGTATCTTACGGAGGTGCATAAACTATTGCCTAGTAACTACTTCAGTATAAGGAAGCAGAAGTTAATAGTACTTGCCATTTCTTATCTTTAGGAAGCCATCTATAATGCTTAGAGAGGTAAGAAGACCTTATTACTAGTTTCGTTTGACGTTAAAGGAGCATATAACAACGTTATAACAGGCCTACTCCTAAAGAGGATAAGATAAAGGCGAATTCCTAAAGTCATAATTAAATAGGTCTAGGACTTTTGCACTAGTAGGAAGGCGAGCGTAGTAGTTAACGGCTTTACATCTAAAGTAGAGGACCTACCTTAGTTAGGATTGCCGTAAGGATCACCACTTGCCCTAATCCTGTTCCTCTTCTTTAACGCCGATCTAGTATAGATGGCAATTAAGGAAGGAGCCTCTATAGCATTTGTTAACGACTACACCGTATAGGTGATTAGCAACTCGGCCGAGCGGAACATAAGGATAATCTAGAGGGACATACTACCGAAACTAGAAAGATAGGAAAAGGAGAGTAGAGCAGTCTTCGAGTCCTCGAAAACAGCCTTTATCTACTTTATAAGATATAACGACTTGCTTAGAGATAGCGACATGCCCCTATGCTTTAAAGGAGATTAGATATAGCCAAGCTAGTTAATCAAAGTCCTAGGTGTAATCCTAGATTAAGGACTACGATTTAAAGAACATCTAGCAGAAAAAGCGGAGAAGGCACTAAAAGCGGTACTAGCTCTAAAAAGACTATAAGGCCTAAATCCATTAACTATGCGTTAGTTGTATATAGCAACTATAGCACTAGTTATAGACTACGCGTCGCTAGTTTAGTACCTTACGGTATCTAGCAAAACACTATTAGTGCTAAACAGAGCCTAAAGAGTAGCGGCATAAGCCATTATAGGAGGGTTTAGGACGTTAGGTCTTAATGTAGTAGTCCTAGAAGTAGGCATACTATCCCTATAACAAAGACTATATAAGCAGACACTTAGGTTCTAGATTGCGATCTAGAAACTAGACGCCTTATATATCTACGTAAAGCTAGCTAAGACAAAACCGATTAAACGGTTTAACTCACCTCTACGGAAAGCAGCAACATTGTTTAAGGAACTTAAGGCTAATAGAGCTAAAAAGATCCCTGCTATAGGATGTAAACCATAGAGCCTAAAAGCCTATATGCACATACTTAATAAGGAACTAGCTAAGCTTATAATAGCAGAAGAACTAGGAACGATCGACTTCTACACCGACGGCTCTATTCGTAACGGACGAGCAGGCATAGGGATCTAGACATTAACATAGGAAGTGTCGAAAACGATAAGAAGAGCCGAGGAAACTAACGTCTACCTAACAGAACTAGAAGCGATATAGATGGCTATTAAAGGCCTAGCATATAAGAATAATAGACGGGTGAAGATTAGGGTCTTCTCCGACAGTTAGAGCGCCCTCCGAAGCATCTAATCCGTAAAGATTAATGACAGTCTAGACCTAGTTATAAGAATTAGGGAGAAGATCGCTAAAGCGACATTCTCTCTATACTAGGTCCTAGGTCATAAAGGGATTAGAGGCAACGAAAGGGCAAATAAGCTAGCCTAGAAGGTAACCGAAGACAACTTACTAATGCCCGACCCTATAACTAAGGTCCTAATCTTAGCAATATACGCAAAGGCAAAGGTTATAGACTTTAGGCTAAAGAGTAACGAGTTCTATAGTGCAACTACGGGTAAGCATCTCTAGAAGATTAATAAGGCACTACTAGGAAAACACACTACTAAGTTATATAACGCACTTAATAGAACAGCAGCTACTATACTAGTCTAACTAAGGACGAACATATTAAGACTTAACACGTACCTAAGCAAGATTAACATTATAGATATAGATAGGTGTAAATATGGAATTATAGAGATAGTACCACACTTCCTATTCTTATGCCTAAGGTAGAGGAACGAAAGATAAGCTATAAAAGCAGCATACGGCAGTAGATACTAGGACGTGTCCTACGCACTAGGAGGATACTTAACAGCTAAAAGAGAGGGGAAGAAGGTTAACGGTAAGAAGGAAAAGTGGCAGCTAGACGTAAACGTAGTTAAGGCTACTATCGAATATACCATTAAGATAGGAAGATTACAAAGATAGACGTAAAGCAGTAAAAGCTAGAAAGGATGCAACAGATTAACATAAAAGTGCTCCCTATCTAACTATAATAACATAACTACTACCTTAATCCGACTGCCTCTAAGTAGTGTTCGGCTAATAAGGAAGAATACGACATAGGGAATTGCCCTTATAGAGGAGGCTTACACCCTCTAACATCTAAGGAAAGGGAGTGCGGCATTACTCTTTACACGAGCACATCGGAGTACTAGGCGTTTTGTGATTAGTTTAAGGTCTGAGAGACCTTCACCCTCCTTATATAACTAAGATTGACGATTGTGATTGGCTGGAAAGCTTGTTAACTATGGATAGCTCATACCCCTTGCGGGGTAAATAGCTTAAGAAAATCAAATCAAATCAAATCAAACAAAACAAGCACCAGACTCAATGGATTTGGAGTGTGCAGGCATATGAATCGACTGGAAGACGTACACAAAAATGACCATCAATATCGGTGTGCCTTGCTAATGGCTGGTGGCTGGGTTTTTGTGCAAAGCATTCACGAAGCCGAGTAAAAGTTCGAGACACCTTGGAAGGCATTGTCAGTGCTCGACTGTCACATCTCCAACTGCTTGGATGGGAAAGATATCAGTTGGCTTCGTTCTCGACAGTCATTTGCAAAATACGTTGCCCTGCGTGGAGGTTCAGTCGACCCTCTGGATGAATGTTGCTGTCCGTGTTCGCACTGGACACAGTAAGAGAGCGGAGATGCAACAGATGAGGAAATTTTGTCGGCGTTTGACGGAGATCGCACTCGTGACGTGTCGGCCCGAAAATCGCGTCACTTCGTCTGTCTTTGCGCGAACAGAAACACTCATCGCACCTTCATACCAGATTAGCGATATTTCCCAAACACGTGCTTGGTGATTTCTATACATCTTACTAACTACAGGATATGGCGAAGCGACTGCCACTTCCACTCGTCCTGTCTTCACTATATCCCAACACCCGCTTCGCCGCCATCACCGGTCTCGCCATCTCACTCCGTGACTCCGTCTTTCTGTCGGCATGCATCGCAGTCCTAACATTCAGCTCCAACTAGATATTGCTCAGCGATCCTTCGTCTGCCACCCGCCATCGCACGAATTGATGAATGACTGGATCTACACAAACTCGCCTGCCCCTTCGCAGCGGGTCAGAGGAGGTGCGACTTGTTTCTTGCTGCACATGGAAATGGCACCCGAAATCCATTCGACGCCGGCATAGCTTCCTTGGCCATGGTCGTCCGCCATCCAAGTTCCGATCTGCTTGTAGCTTCCAGGACATCCTTGCATGGTTCGGCCATAACGACGGGTTACGAGAGGTCTTGTGATCATGACACCACAATTACCATCCTTGACTGTGCCCTTGGTTGTAATCGAGCTCTGTGTGGTCCAGGTGCGGCTGAATGAAACACCGAATTGTGCAGTCAGTCTGTCAGCGATAACCGTAGGGTTGCCACCTCCAGTGATGGTAACGGCATTGGCGACGCTGTCTGTGGATTCTTGGTCAGACAGAGCAAGAAAAAGATTTGGACTGCGTATACTGACATCCTTTCATAACGTTAATGTCCATGTCACCCACAGCGCAGACAACCGGCGACATCTGCACGTCCCAGTCGACGAAGCGCTGTGTGGTGTCAGTGACCACAGCAAAGGTATTGTCGCAGCTTGCTTGACGCTTGTTCAACGTCATGTTGTTTTGGAAGATTTCAGCGGGCAGAGTTGTAGCATTGAGGAAAGCCTCATCAACAGAGGGTTTCTCAAGGAGTACTCCAGTAGCTTCGAGCGAGGACAACCAGTCACTTTGCTTGGTTGTCTCGACTGTTCACAAGATAGGTCAGAACACCTGGAGTCTTGAGAGAAGTCATTCGAGGGGCAAAACCTACATCGTCCATCCCTGTTCAGAACCATGACTTCTTCAGACAGCATTCCATCTGTGGCGCCCTCAGCATGAAGCATGACGGGAGATGCCATAACGGACACCGCATAAAGTATCGCAAGAAGGGAGGAGATCATCTTTGCAACAGAACAGATGGAAAGCAACCGAAGATGGAAAGTTTGGTGACAACAATTCACACAACCAGGCGGTGCTCTTTATATCAGCGTTCAAGCATCGAACACACACTTGGTCTGCAGAACAGTACATCAACTCGATCCACAAGACTTGTCGAATGTCGCCAAGTATGGTATACTGTTACAGTGAAGGATGGACCACCCAAAGGTCGGCCTGTCAGATACGAGCACCTGAAACACACTAGACGTGATAGGCTTTGGTACCCGAGTAGCTGCAAACACCCACGTGGAGTGCTCATATCGGCCCGGATTCCGATCTGGGGAAATAGAGGCGATACATGGACCTCATGTCATGTCTATCACTTCGATATACGCCGCGGAGTAATCACCAGCAACATCGAAGGATTGATGGTGTGAAGTTTGTAGGGGCGTGAACTCATTAATGCCTTGGCTGAACGCAATGCCCTAAAGCCTGTGCGCAACTGGAGTAAGTCAGAACGACATGTCAAAGTCAGTACCATCGACAACAGGGTCAGTACTTACTACTGATATCGGGCCGCAGCAACATCGCTAATCAGTGCTCATGCCCTGCTCTACCCCGCTTCGTGAACGTCTTCTGCCGTACCATGAGTCGGTGATCAAGAGATAACAATAGCACAACCCACTTCAAAACAAAACAAGGCTGCTAGGACGATCAAGTGCTCAGCCAAGGATATGTCCATGTTAGACTGGAGTTTGAACACGAACCACTCATCTACCGTCGTCTATCTTGTCTTCTCAGGTGACTCGAGCTACTCAACAAAAATGCAGTGAAGCTACGTGGACCTTTGCAATATATGAAGGAACAATCACGCATCTGCTGGCAGGAACACATCTCTTCACCCTCGAACTTTCCAGCCTGATCAAATTGCATCGTCCTCTCAAGCAGCCACTCTTCTCTTGCCTGAATCATGAAGATCACCCTATGCTCACTGTTGCTCGTTGCTTTCTCGTACAGGTATAGCATCTCGCTACCATGTGGTCTCCCTCTTGCTGACTGTTCCTGAAACCCCCAGAGTCGATGCAGAGCTTCACAACTCTGCCGTATGTGTGACCGGCAGGAAGACAGCCCCAATCGGAGGCACTGCATGGAGTGTCAGCTACAACTGGCAGAAGAACTACGAGATTGACATCAAGGCATCGCAATGCGCCTGTGATCATTACAAGCAACGCAACACTGGCAACAACCAATGGGACACCTGTGCTGATTGTACTTTTGTATGTCGAAACCACGATCAGACATGGAGCTTCCTCATAACTGATTTTTGAGCAGGATGGACTACAGTGCAACTCAGCCGGATGGCATATCGGCGGCGACGAGGTTGGTGACTGCTATAAGATGCCGATGTTATCATTGACTGATTTACACCCTATAGATGAACTACTACTGTACCGAGAAGTGTGGTGCTCAAGGATCGGAAGCAAACTGAGTGGATTGGATTGTGTGCTGCCTCCATCAAGATATGTTGAACAACCTTCGAATCTTCTGTCCAAACCACCGCCCATGCCGGGCCAGTCTCATACTTTTTTTGTGTTTCATCGAATCGTGATGACTGTTTGACTCTTTGTTGTCACTTTCTATCACCAATCATTCGATGGAATTAGGATGTCAAGATCAATCACCATAAGGAAAAACACGTGGTAATGACAACAAGCTTGGGTGGTATGTGCAGCAAAACGGTTCGCGACTCCGACCCATCGTGTATATGAGGATATCAACGCCAGGACAAGGGTATGTAATTTGATCTCCAGTGAATACCTTGCGAACGCAAAAATAACAGCTTTCAAAGATCCAGACTGTCGGTCAACCTGTCAAACAAGCTACAGCCAAGCGATCACCGGATAAAGTCGACTTTTGTGGAGATGCGGGTCATAGATGCGGGTGGCGGAGATGCTCCTCCACAAAACGCATGCCACAGCCATGACATGATTGGTTCGCTGTGAGCTATACCGAGTCCATCTACCGGGTTTGTAGAGCGGCTGAAGTTGGAAGAAAGCGTTCATGACATAAGAGTCGGTCTTCTTGCCGGAATCAATTCCTTCTGGGAGACTTATATGCTGTGCGACTCTTGCTCAGCTCGCTCCTTTCAACCATCACAATCAACTCGAAGTTCATCATGAGTCCTCAAGCTTCATTCACCGACAAGCTCGCCCTCGGCGAAGCAAAGAGAGGAGAGAACAAGCGCAGAGTCATTGTCACCGGCGGCAGCGGCAAGCTCGGTCGCTCAACAGTCAGATACCTTGCCGACGAGGGTTGGGAGGTCATCTCGGTCGACACTCGTCGCCCTCCTGGTATTAGTGAGGATGGCAAATCAGGTCTTGGTGGTGCCTACCGCCTTGTCGAGATCGATCTCGAGGATATGGGAGCTGTGCTTGAGACATTCCTGACAACTGTGAGTTGAATTTACTGTATCATCGCAACAGCATTAGACTGACGCCACCTAGGATATGGCATACAGCGGTATCGACGCTGTCGTTCACTTGGCCGCCATTCCCTCTCCCGGCCAGACCAACAGTTCCAGACAGTTCCGCACCAATACCATGAGCACATACAACGTCCTCGAAGCTTGCCGTAAGCTCAAGATCAAGAACATCGTCCTCGCATCTTCAGAAACCCTCATCGGTATCCCCTTCGACCCTCACATGCCCGAGTCGCTGCCCATCACAGAAGAGCATGAAAGAAGACCAGAGTCGGCATACTCATTGTCGAAGTTGGTCGGCGAGACATTGGCCGAGCAATACGCAAGATGGGACCCCGAAGTCAAGATCATCTCCCTCCGATTCAGCAACGTCATGCTGCCAGAAGAGTACAAGACCTTCGAGTCATGGCAGGATGACCCGATGAAGCGTTACTGGAACTGCTGGGGTTACATTGACGCCAGAGATGGTGGTCAGGCTGTATCAAAGTCGCTGGACAGCAAAACCAAGGGCCATCACCAGTACCTGATCGCTGCAGAGGATACTTGTATGAGACAGTCCAACGACGAGCTCGTCAAGAAGGCCTTCCCTGGTGTCAAGTACAATGCTACTTCAGGACCCAACGACAGTCTGCTTTCAATCGAGAAGGCGAAGAAGGAGATTGGTTTCAAGCCGGCATACAAGTGGCAGGATCAGTTGTAAATATGTAGTTTGACAAGCGATTGATGCCGATCAACCTATTGAGCTGTGGAATTATGTCTTGATATGTCGTGACTTGTTCGTCGACAATTACGGACTCCATTGGATTGTGGAAAGGAGTCAGGTGCTGATGTCTAGATGTCTCTTTTGCTTGTCGCTTTCTTGTCTTGATTATTGCAGTCTGGGGAACTTCGGACTCGAGAGTTCTGGTAGCTTGACATGTGATTGTAAGTTCTGATTGCGGTGTCGACAGAGATAGTTATGTAATGTTGAGGTGCTTCGTTGCACTCGATTGTTGCTGTTCTGCAGCCAGGCGCGACAGACTCGACTGCCATCATGTCAGAGGCTAACATCAAATCAGTACTTTTCCAATCCCAACCTTCAAGAATGCCGAAACACAGATCACCAGAATTTCTTAGTCTCTATTCTTTCACCATTAATACAACTTGTCTAACTCGACACGGCCACTACCATATTAATCCCTAGAGCGTCTCCCGGCAACTCCAATAGGTCGTTTTAGCAGCTCATGTTTAACATTAGTACCGCGGAATAAGCAAGCAAGTATACGCCACTTCCGAGGCCTCTAGCTCCACTTAACTAGCTCTACTAGCTCTACTAGCTACTACTAGCGTAGGTACTTATTAAGCTCCCCCTCGTTGTCGTCGTCGTTACTAACTACTATATATAGTCACTATAGATAAGCTCCGCTATCGCTTCCTCTTTATCTTAATAGTTACTATAGCTCTATACTATCGCCGTCGTACTTAGCGTACTATCTATTAAGCCCCTCTACCGTATAACTACTTCGACTAGACTATCGATAGCTAGCTAACTAGCAAATTTAAGTACTTCTATCGCTTTAGTAAGGATAAGGTAGTTAAGTTAACGTAGCTCCTAGAGCTTAATACTCTTAAATTTATGCTTACTCTAGTAGCGGTCGCGTTTACCGTCGCCTTCGCTATCGTTAACTACTACGCTACGCGTAGCTTAAGCTCGGCTATCTCTTCTACGACCTCCTCTTTCGTAAGTACCTCTACCTCTTCCTTAAGAGCTCTACTAGCTCTAAGGGCCCTAGGGGCTCTAAGGGCCTTAATGGCTCTAAGGGCCTTAGGGGTTCTAAAGGCTCTACTAGCTTAGCGGCTACTAGCTCGGAGGCGCATTAAATTAAGCTAGCAAAGTAAGGCCGAGAGCTCCGATCGATAGTAGCGACTACTAAGTACCCTCGCTCTACTAGCTCGGCGGTAAGAAAGAGCTCTAACTACTTAAGTTATCTATGTTTATAAGGTCTATATAGTATAGATAGCTACTTAAGGCTCTAAGCTCTAGCTACTTCGAAGCTCTAGCTAGTAGCTAAGCTAGCTAAGCTACGCGCTAAGCTAGCTCTATTTAGTAAGATCGACCTTATATACGGCCTTAATATAATTATATACGTACTAAACATAAAGGTACTTGCTACTTAATCGACGAGCTACTTAGAGAGCTAGAATCGCTTATATATAGATGTTAAACATAAGCTGCTAAAACAACCTAATACCCTATGAATTTTGCACTTCCGCGATCCCACGATTATACTAAAGCTCTTTCGCATTACAATACTTACAGGCCGTGAATTTCGACTTTTCGAACCTAAGTCGCACGACGAATCTCGGCGATGTAAACAAATCATCGGACTGTAGCTCTGCGTCCTCTGGATTTTTTGTCACTTGCATCTCCGTACCATTCGACACCACATCTCCCGCTCATACTCCTCGGGGACACAACCGATCCTGCCGCGTTCCCACGTGCAGTACGGAAGAAGAAGCTATGCTCGGTGAGGAAGGCGCCGCGACAGATCTGCCAAGCAAGCCAAGATGAACGCCAAGGTGGGCGTCCTTTCTTCCATGCACCTCATCCCACTATTTTGATCAAGCTCTAGCTCAACATCCAATTGTGTTGGATGCATTTGACACGAGCTTCGCATGCCTGAAGAACACTCATGTTTTCCATACCACGATGGTAAGGCATGCTCCGAATGTCTCGCGTGCAATTGGGTCCTTCTCTCCCGGCCGACGATCTTGAGTGGATCGTCCTGCATCAGCTGTTGAGCAAGGTTGCTCGAATGCTTGACAGATAGGTCTGGAAACATAAAAACTGCACCTCCCATCATGGAGATCGAGCTTTGGTGTAGCTTGTTGCATTCTGGACGCTCTTCAGAATGCTCGCTTCTCTTTTCACTGTAGCCTCATTGGCGCTGACAGCCACTGCTTCGTGGGATGGCAACATCAACTTCAACAGCCCATCGCTCCAACACCGGGACCTGGGACTTGATGTAGCCAAGATTCAGAAGCGTACTGGACTATTTGCAAGGCAAACGGCCAACTTCACGGACAGTCAACTCAACTTCACCCATGGAGTAGCTTCTGGCGACCCATACCCTGATTCAGTCATTCTTTGGACCAGACTTGCCCCCAGCCTCGCCAGTGATCCTTCCAATGTCACTGTGTCTGGCACTGCTGAGTTTTACAATCACGAGACTGAAGAATACATCCGAGCTTCGAAGCACAGGGTTTGCACGCAATGGCGCATTGCCAGCGACGCGAATCTCAAACATGTGGTTGACCATGGCACGGCTTACACCACGTCTGATATTGATTTCACCATCAAGGTAATTTATCCTCTAGACTGAGTTGAGGCCTGCTCTGACACCATCTTAGGTCGAGGCGAACAAGCTGCGCCCATTCACCACATACTACTACCAGTTCACTCAATGCGGCACCAACAACCGCTCTCCTATCGGCCGAACCAAGACGTCTCCATCCGCACACCAAAATATTGACAATATTGGTCTCGCCGTATTTTCGTGCTCCAATTACCCGAACGGATACTTCAACGCTTACGGCAATGTTGCCCGCAAAGATCGCGTCGATTATGTCGTTCACTTGGGAGACTACATCTACGAGTACAGTTCCGGTGTGCAAGGTCGAGATGCCCGTGCCACCAATCCCAGCCGTGTCCTCCTCACACTATACGATTACAGGACTAGAATTGCCCAGTACAGGACCGATGCCGACTTGCAACTGTCGCATCAGAAGTTTGCTTGGATCACTACATGGGACGATCACGAGGTTGCCAACAACGGATACCGTGATGGATTCAGTGCCATGAACAACACCGAAGACTCATTCCTAAGCTCTGGTGGTGTCAGTGTCGATCAACGCAAGATGAACGCCGTTCGCGCTTACTTTGAGTGGATGCCCATTCGTCAGGTCAACATGGATGACAACCTCCGAATCTGGAGAAACTTCCAAATGGGTACCCTTCTTGACTTGACCATGCTTGATACTCGCAACTATGACCGCTCCATCACTGATCTTAGTAAGTCCATGTAATTTCACTGCTTACAAAACAGAATACTGACACCGGCCAGACTACAACACAGACTACATTTACGAAATCCACAATGACGCCGGTCGCTCACTCATGGGCTCTCAACAAGAAAACTGGTTCTACAAGACTCTCATTTCCAGCAAGAAACGTGGAGCAGCCTGGCGCATCATCGGTAATCAAATTGTTTTCAGCAGAGTGAACATTTCATCCTGGTTCGGCACTTTCGAGAACCCATACAACGAAGATCAATGGGATGGCTACCAATCAAACCGCAACCGAACTTTCCAAACGCTCTACGATCACGACATTGGAAACAACATCATGCTCGCGGGTGACTCTCACGCGAACTGGGTTTCTGACTTGGTCTGGTTGGATGAGCATTCGTATGATTCCGCCACGGGTGAGGGTGCGGTTGGTGTTGAATTCGCTGGCACGGCAGTCTCGTCTTCTGGATTCGGCGGTACGATTCGTTCGGCCAACAACCAGTCTTCCTCGCTTGTTCGTGACAACAACGAGTTGCAGTGGAATGAAGGTTACTACAGAGGCTACTTTGAGCTGCAAGTTGGCTACGATGCTGTGCATGCCTCATACTTTGGCATGCCGACAGTAGCTACTCGCAACCCCTTGGAGATTAGCTTGGCCAACTTTACTGTTGTCAATGGCGGAAACAAACTTCAACGTCCAGTGGCGGGAGGAAAGGTGGAGAGTGGGTACATCAAGACTGGACAGGTACAGATGACCAACTTGACGTACAACACGCAGAATCAGTCGTGGGCTGTCAGGAATGACTTTAACCAGATGTTCATCTCGTACCCACGTACGACTTGATTGAGAGTGTCGAGAAAGGGGTGACATTTTCCGACGCGATAGTATATGGAAAATTATCCGTTCACTTTGGCATACAGCATGGACGCATGAGGACGGTGAGCGCTAGGAAAGACTCACGTGTTCGCGGAGCGTAACTTCCGAAAACGGTGAAGGTGGCTGCCGAACAATCTCAACAGAATTGGATATCTGCTAGCCTACATTTCGTGCCGCGACACTGAGCGCAGGAACCCTGAGATTGTTCCATAAAACGACACAGGCCACTTGTCAATCCTACTCATCACGACCTGAACATTGAGGAACCTTTGACATCTTCCTAATTCAAATTAACACCGCAACCATGGTCAAAGTTATTGCTGGCCTGATGGGCTCCTCTGTGGCTTCTGGGTCTGTGCATATATCCCAACCAGAGCAGCTTCGTGCTATCTTGATTCTGCTGGGTAGACACAACATCCGTGAGCTCGACACCGCTCGTGTGTACAATGACGGACAGAGCGAGCAACATCTTGGTGCAATCAAGGATACCGTAGAAGCCTGCAACCTGACCGTGGCCACCAAGGCACCTGGCTTTATGCCGGGTTCGCTGTCCTACGACAACATCATCCGGGCTTGTAACGAATCGCTCGCAGCAACAAAGCAACAGAAGTTCGACCTGTACTACTTCCATGGTCCGGATCGTCAGACACCACTCGAGGAGTCATGCCGGGCCATGAACCAGCTTCATTCCGAGGGCAAGTTCGATCGCTTCGGTGTCAGCAACTTTCGCACCGACGAGGTCCATAAAATTGTGGAAATCTGTCGCAAGAATGGGTGGGTCGGCCCTTCGGTATATCAGGGCGTTTACAACCCACTTCTTCGTGCTATGGAGCCAGCGCTGCTGCCTGTTCTGCGAGGCTACGGCATGGCATTTTACGCGTACAGCCCGCTTGGCGGCGGATTCTTCTCGCGCCCTATCGATCAGCTTCGCACGCCCCCCACAGGTGGTCGCATGGACCAGATGAAAGTCTTCCAAACCATCTACGTCAACGACATGTCTCTGGAGCTGCTGCAGAGACTGACAGATGCGTGTAACAAGAACGGTGTCACTGTACGTGAAGCCGCACTTCGATGGTTGATGCATCATTCTCCGTTGGGCGAAGCAGACGGTATCATCCTCGGCGCGTCGAGTGAGGCGCAGATGGAGCAGAATCTGGAAGCATGCGAGGGTGCTGCGCTCCCGGAACCTGTTGTTGATTGCTTTGCGGAAATCAGCAGTCAGTACAGAGCCGCGGGTAAGGATGAGATGTACTGTGTCTAATACGGACGATTGACCTCGTCCTATGAAGCCATGGTCGACAGGCCAGCTGTCACGGCACGCGCTGGCCGTTCCCATGTCTGTGATATACGCCGAGGTCAAGAAAGCCGCCGTCAGAAGTAGATTCCTTCCACGGGACCAAGGTGGGAAAGTTCCTCAGAAAGGTTGACGAAGCACACAAAACCGTAGTACTTTAACCCCCTTTATATCCTAGTTTGACGAACGTGATTGGACAGAAAGGAGATGCACTCATCATTCGCTCATACCTGTTACGGGGTGAATAGCGTGAGAAATCAGATCAAATCAAAGCAAATCAAATTGTTCCTAAAACCATTCATCCTTCAACAGCTCCTTCGCTGTTGGCCTCTCCCTCCAGTCCATTCGCATGGTTTTGCCTATGAATGCTTTGTCTGCCTTGCAGACTTCCTTCTCTGTAATCCTCTTGAAGCATCCGACCTGCGAGAACGGAATCTCCTGCATCAATTACAAGATGACCGCAGCAGTCTCCTCGCTGACTGCCTCACCAATACTTTCCGGAAAAGGTCCAAAGTATCGGAACTGCTGTTTGAGGATTTTCAGGTCGTATTCCTCATGACCGAACGGCACGACTTTTTGACGGACCAGATTGAAGTCTCCGCCGTACATCAGAGCGATCATCTGATACAGACCAGCAGCGATACATATGTAAGAGTGTTGGCAAGCTTACCATGATCCCAAAAGACCAGATGTCTGTAGAAGTGTCCCATGGCGCTTCCATCAAGACTGCGGGACTCGTCCACATTGGTGCGCCAACTTGTATTCCGGTCCTGGCATGTTCCACCAAGACCTCCAAGCATGACATCTGAAAAACGATTCTCGCCACTGTGATTGTAATTGACAAGAACATTGTCCGGCTTGATGTCTGCGTACGGTTAGGCTCAGATCGGGGCCTTGGGTGTGCTGTCTCACCTGTATGGATGATCCCAGCCTCGTGTAGAGCGGCAAGACCTTATAGAACGCATCTTATAACATACTTTAGTTCTTTGCGGTTGAGAGTCTTCGTGATTGTAGCATTCAATAGATGATTATCGAGGTGCTTTAGAACGATCGTAGTGTGTTTGACGTCTTGTACCTCGTCGACTAGCGATCGTATGTGCGGATGGCCGGAGAAGCGCTTAAGCAGCTGCCGCTCGTTTTCCACGCGTGGGTGGTCTTCGACACTTTTCATAACTACTGGCTCATTATTTTGATTCCTGTTAAGCACTGGTCAGATGACAGACAATGATCGGTGTCCTAGCGAATGTGATTTCTAACTTGGAAAACCGGACGGTGTTTTGGACGACTTCCGAATTGCCGGTCTGATTCATGTTGTGTAGGTATGATCTCAGATCCACAGAATCTGCTCGATGCACAGGTCGTGCTCAAAGATGGAGAGGTGATCTGGGCCGCAAAAGAAGACCCTGAACTTATGTGGGCCTTACGAGGAGGTGGTGGTAACTTTGGAGGTTTTGTATAAACACTCCCCATCGATGAAGTCTTACTGACACAATAAACTAGTTGTGACTGCGCTAAAGCTCAGAGCCAGACCATATCCTGAGACGGTGTTTGGTGGAGTTGTGTTCATTCCCTACTCCTCTCTCTTGGAGGTTTCCAGAGGTGTGGTGAAGATGGCTACCACAACGGATCCTCGCATCGCAATGCATGTCGTCAATCAAGGGCCTGGGATGGGAACACCAGATCAAGGTTCCAAACCTGACATCGCAATCATGATCTTTGATGCACATGGCGAGGGACATGCACGCTCAGAGTCAGGTTTTGCATGGGCGTTCGAGACTGAAGGTGCTCAAGAAGTCTCTGCCTCGACCATTACACCTAGGCAAATGCATGCTTTTGCGGAGACCTTCCGTGACTATCAAGGCGACAACCAATTCTGGCTTTCCGCGCCTCTGTTAGAAGGTAAACTAGACGAAAAGGATTTGATTAGAGCTTGGAAATGGTACGAAGACACCATAGATATGTATCCTGGATTTGGTGCAGGCTCAACGATCCTGCTCGAGTTCATGCAAAAGGTAACAGTTTTAGCTTTTGGTGTTCCAAAGTGGATCTGACAAAATTAGAGCGCATTCGACTCTTCGCCATCAAGAACATCGACAGCATGGCCGCACAGCGGACACAAACATGTATTACAAGCCGTCGTGGGCTGCAAGTCAGCAACTGGCGTCGTTAGAGTCAAAGAACTCGCTCATTCGAGATTAGAATCACTCAGTACTGAAGTAGCTGGAAGTAGAACGACAGGGGAGTATCATGCTGGGTTCTTGCATGAGTGGAATGATCTCCATCTGGTTTACGGAGAGAACTTGGAGAAGCTGAAGAGTATCAAGACGAGGCTTGATCCTGCAAACCGGTTCAACAAGGGGATTGATCTGTTCAAGTCTTGAGATGTGATGCAGAGAATGATGACTCAGAGCCCGGGGGACGTTGCAATGCCGAATAGACACACAATCGCGACCAGCGTGGTACACTTGATATCTGCGGCATATAAACATCGAACACCGGACCTTTGCTCTGGCCTGCGCACGTTGAGGTTGTGATAGGTACGAACGCTCTACGGCGATATGGTGGCTTTCGTGGATTGTTCCAAGAAAGTCGGTGCACGCGTGGAATTTAACGAGAAGAATGAGGAACACACGCCATCCCAGGGTGTGCAGTAGTTGTAGTCTGTCAGGGCTACGAAGCCTTCTGAGGCAAGTGAGACTGATGTCACTACTTGAGTTGATATGAGCCTGCTTTATGTCGTAGTAACATGTTATGTCATGTTTGGAGCGACGTAGGTCGTGTCATTGCGCTTCGCGATAGGTTCCCGAAGGGTATCGCAATACGGCCAAGCAAAAGGGTCTGCCCATGATGCTACACCCATGGTATACACGGGTTGCTTTTTCGAAACTCTGCTCGAGTTGGACTCTAGAGTGACTTCGAAGCTTACGATGCTGGTATCGAAGTTAGCATCAGCATACCCGCATCTGTAGCCGGCAAAGTCGATGTGAGTAAAGTTGAGATACGAATCACCTGGACACCCACCGTACCATGCTCCTTCGGGAGTAGTACTTCCAGGGTCGTTGAGTCCATTGAATCCTACAGTGTATCTAAAGCCAGTCGGGCCCAAGACCTTGCAAGTAACATTTGGTGAGTGGACTCCTCCATGTACTTGTAAAGAAGTAGCATTCAATAGATTGGTGCCCACAGGAAAGATAGTGTCGTTAACAGACCTCTTCAGATTTGGGAAGACGTAGTCCCGGTATGTGCCTGCTGGGAAGCTACTGTATCTTCAGAACAAAAGATTGGCGGCCCGAAGAGATGCCTGGCTCCAACCGCGAAAGGCAAGGTCTTGATTAGAGGGACTCGAGATGTGATCGGAAAGGGGAACCACCAAGTGCTATCTTAATATGGTCAATTGAGCCTGTTCCCATTCCACGTAGATAAGATTGGAGTTGATCGCTTTTGTGCACAATGACTGCTAAGCTTGCTGACGTGGTACCATAGCTTGCTTTCATTGTGCAAGGAGAATAGATCCCTTGAGACAAGCACATGAAATGAGTACAGCGAGTCCAGCTTCCATCAGACGAGGGGCGGTACTTTGAAGTATGACACGAAATTGGGTCGTTGTATATGTGCCATTGGTTGGGTTTGTTGAGTAGTCTCCCGGGTATGGGAGTCGCAATAAGTACTGGACCTGTTACGCAGTCTTCGTCCATCAAATCCGCATAGATAACCCAATTGTAAATACTGACTGTAGCTGATGCTTCATTGACAAAACCTGGTCTGCAATCGATACCTGCATAAAAAGCCTCTACCAGTCCTGTTTTTGTTGCGTTATCCTTGTTTGTATTTGAAGGATAGTGAATAGACAGATTGCCCGATAGGAGGCTCGACACGAATCGCGAACTCGTTATCAACGGCGTCTTGGGCAATGATCGTATTCTGAATATCGACTCGGCCGAAACTTCTCGGTTGTTCTCTGCATGATACAGGGAGAACACACCGATGATCGAAAGAGCATTGAGCAGAGCGGCGTTACGGGGTTCTAGTCCTAGATAAAATCATCGCTAAGATCAGGAAAGCCAAAGCGTAGACAAAAGGAATCAGGGTGGACACTCAGCCTGACGTCAATCTGGAAGAGGACGCGCTGGAGCAGATGCTCTTGCTCGAGGTATATTTGTTGAGACACTTCGTCACTGGTCTGCAAGCATCCCGACTGACGCTTTGTTCAGCGCAAGACCAGACCACGAGCCTCGGATCTGTTTTCAGAAGCGGAGATCGGACGGAAAGGAAGATTTGAACTTCTAGAATTACTTCTCGAGAACCAGTGCATCCTTCGGCTATGCCACGACACCATCTTCCTGGCAGTCAGGATTGTAGACAGATACAGTAGTCAGAAAGTCGTCCCTCGAAAGAGCCTCCGACTTTGTTATGGCGTGTGTCTGCTGATCTCGAATGAATACATCGAGCGGAGGGATAGGATACCGACGCTTCGTCAAAAGGGTTGGCTGCTATATGGAGCCATGCACCGAGATGTCTTGCTCCTAGAAAAAGACATATATTTGGTCGGCCTTCTTTTGCTGACTGAATTTGAGTGGACGGAACTGCTTGAGCATGAGTGCATGAAGCAGGTAGAGGATATGACTCTGTACCTTTGCAAACTGAGCCTCTTCGATCCGGAGTTCATAACAGTCCCATCTGACATTGTTGCGAGGTCCATTGTAGCCGCAGCTAGACTTGCTCTCAGGCTCCCGCCAAGGCCGATGCTCACGAGTGAGGTCCACTACCATAGCACGGCATGCCCGTAGGTCACGCTCTCCGATAGATTGCAGACATCTCGAATTACACCTTGGCGAGTGCGTATGTCTCTCCGCAATCGTCTCAAGGGTCTCATGTCCGTAGAGAGCTTTCAATGATGAATAAGTGCTCGCGGTAGATCATGCAAGTGCGTGGTTTGATCGTGAGTTGATTTGATTTGATTTGATTTGATATTCTTAAGCTATTTACCCCGCTAGGGGTATGAGCTTTCGCTAGCTAATCCACTTTCTGACCAATCGCATACGCCAAATTTAGTAAAAAGGAAGGTAATGGTATCTCAACTGAGATAGTCGCCAAACGCCTGTCGTCCAAAGTGCTCTTAGAAATGAATGAGTTGCACAAGTCCTTCCCTTAGTTTAGGAGAGGTGTTAGCCTCCTCTATAAGGGCAGTTCCCTATGTCGTATTCTTCCTTATTAGCGAAACACTACTTAGAGGCAGTTTCTAAGGGTAGGTCTTATGTTATAGTTAGGGATGTCGAGCACTTCCTGTTATATTATGTCCTTATCTCTACTCCTACATTTAGAGTCTGCCTATTACTTTTACGAACTCGATAGTAGCTTTTACTACGTTCTAATCTAGTTGCCATTTATCCTTTTCTCCGTCTACCTTCTTGCCATTTTCTTTATGTATTAAGTATCCTCCTAGGGCATAGGGGAGGTCCTAGTATCTGCTTCCGTAGGTAGCCTTTATGTCTCGCCTTTATTCTATCCATCTTAGATAGCAAAAGAGAAAGTGTAGAACTGTCTCTACTACTCCGCATTCGCATTTGTCGGTTTCTGTCGCTTTAATCTTATGTAGGTAGGTGTTTAGTCGCGATATGTTCGTCCGTAGCTAGACGAGAATAGAGGCCGCTGTCTTGTTAAGTGCATTATACATCTTCTTTATATGCTTTCCTAGTAGTGCTTTATTAATCTTCTAGAGGTATTTTCCGTTCTTTACGCTATAGAATACTTCGTTCTTAGGCTTATAGTCC